>JARGCV010000553.1:0-532500 GCA_034064705.1 Bothrops alternatus
CCTAACCCTAACCCTAACCCTAACCCTAACCCTAACCCTAACCCTAACCCTAACCCTAACCCTAACCCTAACCCTAACCCTAACCCTAACCCTAACCCTAACCCTAACCCTAACCCTAACCCTAACCCTAACCCTAACCCTAACCCTAACCCTAACCCTAACCCTAACCCTAACCCTAACCCTAACCCTAACCCTAACCCTAACCCTAACCCTAACCCTAACCCTAACCCTAACCCTAACCCTAACCCTAACCCTAACCCTAACCCTAACCCTAACCCTAACCCTAACCCTAACCCTAACCCTAACCCTAACCCTAACCCTAACCCTAACCCTAACCCTAACCCTAACCCTAACCCTAACCCTAACCCTAACCCTAACCCTAACCCTAACCCTAACCCTAACCCTAACCCTAACCCTAACCCTAACCCTAACCCTAACCCTAACCCTAACCCTAACCCTAACCCTAACCCTAACCCTAACCCTAACCCTAACCCTAACCCTAACCCTAACCCTAACCCTAACCCTAACCCTAACCCTAACCCTAACCCTAACCCTAACCCTAACCCTAACCCTAACCCTAACCCTAACCCTAACCCTAACCCTAACCCTAACCCTAACCCTAACCCTAACCCTAACCCTAACCCTAACCCTAACCCTAACCCTAACCCTAACCCTAACCCTAACCCTAACCCTAACCCTAACCCTAACCCTAACCCTAACCCTAACCCTAACCCTAACCCTAACCCTAACCCTAACCCTAACCCTAACCCTAACCCTAACCCTAACCCTAACCCTAACCCTAACCCTAACCCTAACCCTAACCCTAACCCTAACCCTAACCCTAACCCTAACCCTAACCCTAACCCTAACCCTAACCCTAACCCTAACCCTAACCCTAACCCTAACCCTAACCCTAACCCTAACCCTAACCCTAACCCTAACCCTAACCCTAACCCTAACCCTAACCCTAACCCTAACCCTAACCCTAACCCTAACCCTAACCCTAACCCTAACCCTAACCCTAACCCTAACCCTAACCCTAACCCTAACCCTAACCCTAACCCTAACCCTAACCCTAACCCTAACCCTAACCCTAACCCTAACCCTAACCCTAACCCTAACCCTAACCCTAACCCTAACCCTAACCCTAACCCTAACCCTAACCCTAACCCTAACCCTAACCCTAACCCTAACCCTAACCCTAACCCTAACCCTAACCCTAACCCTAACCCTAACCCTAACCCTAACCCTAACCCTAACCCTAACCCTAACCCTAACCCTAACCCTAACCCTAACCCTAACCCTAACCCTAACCCTAACCCTAACCCTAACCCTAACCCTAACCCTAACCCTAACCCTAACCCTAACCCTAACCCTAACCCTAACCCTAACCCTAACCCTAACCCTAACCCTAACCCTAACCCTAACCCTAACCCTAACCCTAACCCTAACCCTAACCCTAACCCTAACCCTAACCCTAACCCTAACCCTAACCCTAACCCTAACCCTAACCCTAACCCTAACCCTAACCCTAACCCTAACCCTAACCCTAACCCTAACCCTAACCCTAACCCTAACCCTAACCCTAACCCTAACCCTAACCCTAACCCTAACCCTAACCCTAACCCTAACCCTAACCCTAACCCTAACCCTAACCCTAACCCTAACCCTAACCCTAACCCTAACCCTAACCCTAACCCTAACCCTAACCCTAACCCTAACCCTAACCCTAACCCTAACCCTAACCCTAACCCTAACCCTAACCCTAACCCTAACCCTAACCCTAACCCTAACCCTAACCCTAACCCTAACCCTAACCCTAACCCTAACCCTAACCCTAACCCTAACCCTAACCCTAACCCTAACCCTAACCCTAACCCTAACCCTAACCCTAACCCTAACCCTAACCCTAACCCTAACCCTAACCCTAACCCTAACCCTAACCCTAACCCTAACCCTAACCCTAACCCTAACCCTAACCCTAACCCTAACCCTAACCCTAACCCTAACCCTAACCCTAACCCTAACCCTAACCCTAACCCTAACCCTAACCCTAACCCTAACCCTAACCCTAACCCTAACCCTAACCCTAACCCTAACCCTAACCCTAACCCTAACCCTAACCCTAACCCTAACCCTAACCCTAACCCTAACCCTAACCCTAACCCTAACCCTAACCCTAACCCTAACCCTAACCCTAACCCTAACCCTAACCCTAACCCTAACCCTAACCCTAACCCTAACCCTAACCCTAACCCTAACCCTAACCCTAACCCTAACCCTAACCCTAACCCTAACCCTAACCCTAACCCTAACCCTAACCCTAACCCTAACCCTAACCCTAACCCTAACCCTAACCCTAACCCTAACCCTAACCCTAACCCTAACCCTAACCCTAACCCTAACCCTAACCCTAACCCTAACCCTAACCCTAACCCTAACCCTAACCCTAACCCTAACCCTAACCCTAACCCTAACCCTAACCCTAACCCTAACCCTAACCCTAACCCTAACCCTAACCCTAACCCTAACCCTAACCCTAACCCTAACCCTAACCCTAACCCTAACCCTAACCCTAACCCTAACCCTAACCCTAACCCTAACCCTAACCCTAACCCTAACCCTAACCCTAACCCTAACCCTAACCCTAACCCTAACCCTAACCCTAACCCTAACCCTAACCCTAACCCTAACCCTAACCCTAACCCTAACCCTAACCCTAACCCTAACCCTAACCCTAACCCTAACCCTAACCCTAACCCTAACCCTAACCCTAACCCTAACCCTAACCCTAACCCTAACCCTAACCCTAACCCTAACCCTAACCCTAACCCTAACCCTAACCCTAACCCTAACCCTAACCCTAACCCTAACCCTAACCCTAACCCTAACCCTAACCCTAACCCTAACCCTAACCCTAACCCTAACCCTAACCCTAACCCTAACCCTAACCCTAACCCTAACCCTAACCCTAACCCTAACCCTAACCCTAACCCTAACCCTAACCCTAACCCTAACCCTAACCCTAACCCTAACCCTAACCCTAACCCTAACCCTAACCCTAACCCTAACCCTAACCCTAACCCTAACCCTAACCCTAACCCTAACCCTAACCCTAACCCTAACCCTAACCCTAACCCTAACCCTAACCCTAACCCTAACCCTAACCCTAACCCTAACCCTAACCCTAACCCTAACCCTAACCCTAACCCTAACCCTAACCCTAACCCTAACCCTAACCCTAACCCTAACCCTAACCCTAACCCTAACCCTAACCCTAACCCTAACCCTAACCCTAACCCTAACCCTAACCCTAACCCTAACCCTAACCCTAACCCTAACCCTAACCCTAACCCTAACCCTAACCCTAACCCTAACCCTAACCCTAACCCTAACCCTAACCCTAACCCTAACCCTAACCCTAACCCTAACCCTAACCCTAACCCTAACCCTAACCCTAACCCTAACCCTAACCCTAACCCTAACCCTAACCCTAACCCTAACCCTAACCCTAACCCTAACCCTAACCCTAACCCTAACCCTAACCCTAACCCTAACCCTAACCCTAACCCTAACCCTAACCCTAACCCTAACCCTAACCCTAACCCTAACCCTAACCCTAACCCTAACCCTAACCCTAACCCTAACCCTAACCCTAACCCTAACCCTAACCCTAACCCTAACCCTAACCCTAACCCTAACCCTAACCCTAACCCTAACCCTAACCCTAACCCTAACCCTAACCCTAACCCTAACCCTAACCCTAACCCTAACCCTAACCCTAACCCTAACCCTAACCCTAACCCTAACCCTAACCCTAACCCTAACCCTACCCTAACCCTAACCCTAACCCTAACCCTAACCCTAACCCTAACCCTAACCCTAACCCTAACCCTAACCCTAACCCTAACCCTAACCCTAACCCTAACCCTAACCCTAACCCTAACCCTAACCCTAACCCTAACCCTAACCCTAACCCTAACCCTAACCCTAACCCTAACCCTAACCCTAACCCTAACCCTAACCCTAACCCTAACCCTAACCCTAACCCTAACCCTAACCCTAACCCTAACCCTAACCCTAACCCTAACCCTAACCCTAACCCTAACCCTAACCCTAACCCTAACCCTAACCCTAACCCTAACCCTAACCCTAACCCTAACCCTAACCCTAACCCTAACCCTAACCCTAACCCTAACCCTAACCCTAACCCTAACCCTAACCCTAACCCTAACCCTAACCCTAACCCTAACCCTAACCCTAACCCTAACCCTAACCCTAACCCTAACCCTAACCCTAACCCTAACCCTAACCCTAACCCTAACCCTAACCCTAACCCTAACCCTAACCCTAACCCTAACCCTAACCCTAACCCTAACCCTAACCCTAACCCTAACCCTAACCCTAACCCTAACCCTAACCCTAACCCTAACCCTAACCCTAACCCTAACCCTAACCCTAACCCTAACCCTAACCCTAACCCTAACCCTAACCCTAACCCTAACCCTAACCCTAACCCTAACCCTAACCCTAACCCTAACCCTAACCCTAACCCTAACCCTAACCCTAACCCTAACCCTAACCCTAACCCTAACCCTAACCCTAACCCTAACCCTAACCCTAACCCTAACCCTAACCCTAACCCTAACCCTAACCCTAACCCTAACCCTAACCCTAACCCTAACCCCTAACCCTAACCCTAACCCTAACCCTAACCCTAACCCTAACCCTAACCCTAACCCTAACCCTAACCCTAACCCTAACCCTAACCCTAACCCTAACCCTAACCCTAACCCTAACCCTAACCCTAACCCTAACCCTAACCCTAACCCTAACCCTAACCCTAACCCTAACCCTAACCCTAACCCTAACCCTAACCCTAACCCTAACCCTAACCCTAACCCTAACCCTAACCCTAACCCTAACCCTAACCCTAACCCTAACCCTAACCCTAACCCTAACCCTAACCCTAACCCTAACCCTAACCCTAACCCTAACCCTAACCCTAACCCTAACCCTAACCCTAACCCTAACCCTAACCCTAACCCTAACCCTAACCCTAACCCTAACCCTAACCCTAACCCTAACCCTAACCCTAACCCTAACCCTAACCCTAACCCTAACCCTAACCCTAACCCTAACCCTAACCCTAACCCTAACCCTAACCCTAACCCTAACCCTAACCCTAACCCTAACCCTAACCCTAACCCTAACCCTAACCCTAACCCTAACCCTAACCCTAACCCTAACCCTAACCCTAACCCTAACCCTAACCCTAACCCTAACCCTAACCCTAACCCTAACCCTAACCCTAACCCTAACCCTAACCCTAACCCTAACCCTAACCCTAACCCTAACCCTAACCCTAACCCTAACCCTAACCCTAACCCTAACCCTAACCCTAACCCTAACCCTAACCCTAACCCTAACCCTAACCCTAACCCTAACCCTAACCCTAACCCTAACCCTAACCCTAACCCTAACCCTAACCCTAACCCTAACCCTAACCCTAACCCTAACCCTAACCCTAACCCTAACCCTAACCCTAACCCTAACCCTAACCCTAACCCTAACCCTAACCCTAACCCTAACCCTAACCCTAACCCTAACCCTAACCCTAACCCTAACCCTAACCCTAACCCTAACCCTAACCCTAACCCTAACCCTAACCCTAACCCTAACCCTAACCCTAACCCTAACCCTAACCCTAACCCTAACCCTAACCCTAACCCTAACCCTAACCCTAACCCTAACCCTAACCCTAACCCTAACCCTAACCCTAACCCTAACCCTAACCCTAACCCTAACCCTAACCCTAACCCTAACCCTAACCCTAACCCTAACCCTAACCCTAACCCTAACCCTAACCCTAACCCTAACCCTAACCCTAACCCTAACCCTAACCCTAACCCTAACCCTAACCCTAACCCTAACCCTAACCCTAACCCTAACCCTAACCCTAACCCTAACCCTAACCCTAACCCTAACCCTAACCCTAACCCTAACCCTAACCCTAACCCTAACCCTAACCCTAACCCTAACCCTAACCCTAACCCTAACCCTAACCCTAACCCTAACCCTAACCCTAACCCTAACCCTAACCCTAACCCTAACCCTAACCCTAACCCTAACCCTAACCCTAACCCTAACCCTAACCCTAACCCTAACCCTAACCCTAACCCTAACCCTAACCCTAACCCTAACCCTAACCCTAACCCTAACCCTAACCCTAACCCTAACCCTAACCCTAACCCTAACCCTAACCCTAACCCTAACCCTAACCCTAACCCTAACCCTAACCCTAACCCTAACCCTAACCCTAACCCTAACCCTAACCCTAACCCTAACCCTAACCCTAACCCTAACCCTAACCCTAACCCTAACCCTAACCCTAACCCTAACCCTAACCCTAACCCTAACCCTAACCCTAACCCTAACCCTAACCCTAACCCTAACCCTAACCCTAACCCTAACCCTAACCCTAACCCTAACCCTAACCCTAACCCTAACCCTAACCCTAACCCTAACCCTAACCCTAACCCTAACCCTAACCCTAACCCTAACCCTAACCCTAACCCTAACCCTAACCCTAACCCTAACCCTAACCCTAACCCTAACCCTAACCCTAACCCTAACCCTAACCCTAACCCTAACCCTAACCCTAACCCTAACCCTAACCCTAACCCTAACCCTAACCCTAACCCTAACCCTAACCCTAACCCTAACCCTAACCCTAACCCTAACCCTAACCCTAACCCTAACCCTAACCCTAACCCTAACCCTAACCCTAACCCTAACCCTAACCCTAACCCTAACCCTAACCCTAACCCTAACCCTAACCCTAACCCTAACCCTAACCCTAACCCTAACCCTAACCCTAACCCTAACCCTAACCCTAACCCTAACCCTAACCCTAACCCTAACCCTAACCCTAACCCTAACCCTAACCCTAACCCTAACCCTAACCCTAACCCTAACCCTAACCCTAACCCTAACCCTAACCCTAACCCTAACCCTAACCCTAACCCTAACCCTAACCCTAACCCTAACCCTAACCCTAACCCTAACCCTAACCCTAACCCTAACCCTAACCCTAACCCTAACCCTAACCCTAACCCTAACCCTAACCCTAACCCTAACCCTAACCCTAACCCTAACCCTAACCCTAACCCTAACCCTAACCCTAACCCTAACCCTAACCCTAACCCTAACCCTAACCCTAACCCTAACCCTAACCCTAACCCTAACCCTAACCCTAACCCTAACCCTAACCCTAACCCTAACCCTAACCCTAACCCTAACCCTAACCCTAACCCTAACCCTAACCCTAACCCTAACCCTAACCCTAACCCTAACCCTAACCCTAACCCTAACCCTAACCCTAACCCTAACCCTAACCCTAACCCTAACCCTAACCCTAACCCTAACCCTAACCCTAACCCTAACCCTAACCCTAACCCTAACCCTAACCCTAACCCTAACCCTAACCCTAACCCTAACCCTAACCCTAACCCTAACCCTAACCCTAACCCTAACCCTAACCCTAACCCTAACCCTAACCCTAACCCTAACCCTAACCCTAACCCTAACCCTAACCCTAACCCTAACCCTAACCCTAACCCTAACCCTAACCCTAACCCTAACCCTAACCCTAACCCTAACCCTAACCCTAACCCTAACCCTAACCCTAACCCTAACCCTAACCCTAACCCTAACCCTAACCCTAACCCTAACCCTAACCCTAACCCTAACCCTAACCCTAACCCTAACCCTAACCCTAACCCTAACCCTAACCCTAACCCTAACCCTAACCCTAACCCTAACCCTAACCCTAACCCTAACCCTAACCCTAACCCTAACCCTAACCCTAACCCTAACCCTAACCCTAACCCTAACCCTAACCCTAACCCTAACCCTAACCCTAACCCTAACCCTAACCCTAACCCTAACCCTAACCCTAACCCTAACCCTAACCCTAACCCTAACCCTAACCCTAACCCTAACCCTAACCCTAACCCTAACCCTAACCCTAACCCTAACCCTAACCCTAACCCTAACCCTAACCCTAACCCTAACCCTAACCCTAACCCTAACCCTAACCCTAACCCTAACCCTAACCCTAACCCTAACCCTAACCCTAACCCTAACCCTAACCCTAACCCTAACCCTAACCCTAACCCTAACCCTAACCCTAACCCTAACCCTAACCCTAACCCTAACCCTAACCCTAACCCTAACCCTAACCCTAACCCTAACCCTAACCCTAACCCTAACCCTAACCCTAACCCTAACCCTAACCCTAACCCTAACCCTAACCCTAACCCTAACCCTAACCCTAACCCTAACCCTAACCCTAACCCTAACCCTAACCCTAACCCTAACCCTAACCCTAACCCTAACCCTAACCCTAACCCTAACCCTAACCCTAACCCTAACCCTAACCCTAACCCTAACCCTAACCCTAACCCTAACCCTAACCCTAACCCTAACCCTAACCCTAACCCTAACCCTAACCCTAACCCTAACCCTAACCCTAACCCTAACCCTAACCCTAACCCTAACCCTAACCCTAACCCTAACCCTAACCCTAACCCTAACCCTAACCCTAACCCTAACCCTAACCCTAACCCTAACCCTAACCCTAACCCTAACCCTAACCCTAACCCTAACCCTAACCCTAACCCTAACCCTAACCCTAACCCTAACCCTAACCCTAACCCTAACCCTAACCCTAACCCTAACCCTAACCCTAACCCTAACCCTAACCCTAACCCTAACCCTAACCCTAACCCTAACCCTAACCCTAACCCTAACCCTAACCCTAACCCTAACCCTAACCCTAACCCTAACCCTAACCCTAACCCTAACCCTAACCCTAACCCTAACCCTAACCCTAACCCTAACCCTAACCCTAACCCTAACCCTAACCCTAACCCTAACCCTAACCCTAACCCTAACCCTAACCCTAACCCTAACCCTAACCCTAACCCTAACCCTAACCCTAACCCTAACCCTAACCCTAACCCTAACCCTAACCCTAACCCTAACCCTAACCCTAACCCTAACCCTAACCCTAACCCTAACCCTAACCCTAACCCTAACCCTAACCCTAACCCTAACCCTAACCCTAACCCTAACCCTAACCCTAACCCTAACCCTAACCCTAACCCTAACCCTAACCCTAACCCTAACCCTAACCCTAACCCTAACCCTAACCCTAACCCTAACCCTAACCCTAACCCTAACCCTAACCCTAACCCTAACCCTAACCCTAACCCTAACCCTAACCCTAACCCTAACCCTAACCCTAACCCTAACCCTAACCCTAACCCTAACCCTAACCCTAACCCTAACCCTAACCCTAACCCTAACCCTAACCCTAACCCTAACCCTAACCCTAACCCTAACCCTAACCCTAACCCTAACCCTAACCCTAACCCTAACCCTAACCCTAACCCTAACCCTAACCCTAACCCTAACCCTAACCCTAACCCTAACCCTAACCCTAACCCTAACCCTAACCCTAACCCTAACCCTAACCCTAACCCTAACCCTAACCCTAACCCTAACCCTAACCCTAACCCTAACCCTAACCCTAACCCTAACCCTAACCCTAACCCTAACCCTAACCCTAACCCTAACCCTAACCCTAACCCTAACCCTAACCCTAACCCTAACCCTAACCCTAACCCTAACCCTAACCCTAACCCTAACCCTAACCCTAACCCTAACCCTAACCCTAACCCTAACCCTAACCCTAACCCTAACCCTAACCCTAACCCTAACCCTAACCCTAACCCTAACCCTAACCCTAACCCTAACCCTAACCCTAACCCTAACCCTAACCCTAACCCTAACCCTAACCCTAACCCTAACCCTAACCCTAACCCTAACCCTAACCCTAACCCTAACCCTAACCCTAACCCTAACCCTAACCCTAACCCTAACCCTAACCCTAACCCTAACCCTAACCCTAACCCTAACCCTAACCCTAACCCTAACCCTAACCCTAACCCTAACCCTAACCCTAACCCTAACCCTAACCCTAACCCTAACCCTAACCCTAACCCTAACCCTAACCCTAACCCTAACCCTAACCCTAACCCTAACCCTAACCCTAACCCTAACCCTAACCCTAACCCTAACCCTAACCCTAACCCTAACCCTAACCCTAACCCTAACCCTAACCCTAACCCTAACCCTAACCCTAACCCTAACCCTAACCCTAACCCTAACCCTAACCCTAACCCTAACCCTAACCCTAACCCTAACCCTAACCCTAACCCTAACCCTAACCCTAACCCTAACCCTAACCCTAACCCTAACCCTAACCCTAACCCTAACCCTAACCCTAACCCTAACCCTAACCCTAACCCTAACCCTAACCCTAACCCTAACCCTAACCCTAACCCTAACCCTAACCCTAACCCTAACCCTAACCCTAACCCTAACCCTAACCCTAACCCTAACCCTAACCCTAACCCTAACCCTAACCCTAACCCTAACCCTAACCCTAACCCTAACCCTAACCCTAACCCTAACCCTAACCCTAACCCTAACCCTAACCCTAACCCTAACCCTAACCCTAACCCTAACCCTAACCCTAACCCTAACCCTAACCCTAACCCTAACCCTAACCCTAACCCTAACCCTAACCCTAACCCTAACCCTAACCCTAACCCTAACCCTAACCCTAACCCTAACCCTAACCCTAACCCTAACCCTAACCCTAACCCTAACCCTAACCCTAACCCTAACCCTAACCCTAACCCTAACCCTAACCCTAACCCTAACCCTAACCCTAACCCTAACCCTAACCCTAACCCTAACCCTAACCCTAACCCTAACCCTAACCCTAACCCTAACCCTAACCCTAACCCTAACCCTAACCCTAACCCTAACCCTAACCCTAACCCTAACCCTAACCCTAACCCTAACCCTAACCCTAACCCTAACCCTAACCCTAACCCTAACCCTAACCCTAACCCTAACCCTAACCCTAACCCTAACCCTAACCCTAACCCTAACCCTAACCCTAACCCTAACCCTAACCCTAACCCTAACCCTAACCCTAACCCTAACCCTAACCCTAACCCTAACCCTAACCCTAACCCTAACCCTAACCCTAACCCTAACCCTAACCCTAACCCTAACCCTAACCCTAACCCTAACCCTAACCCTAACCCTAACCCTAACCCTAACCCTAACCCTAACCCTAACCCTAACCCTAACCCTAACCCTAACCCTAACCCTAACCCTAACCCTAACCCTAACCCTAACCCTAACCCTAACCCTAACCCTAACCCTAACCCTAACCCTAACCCTAACCCTAACCCTAACCCTAACCCTAACCCTAACCCTAACCCTAACCCTAACCCTAACCCTAACCCTAACCCTAACCCTAACCCTAACCCTAACCCTAACCCTAACCCTAACCCTAACCCTAACCCTAACCCTAACCCTAACCCTAACCCTAACCCTAACCCTAACCCTAACCCTAACCCTAACCCTAACCCTAACCCTAACCCTAACCCTAACCCTAACCCTAACCCTAACCCTAACCCTAACCCTAACCCTAACCCTAACCCTAACCCTAACCCTAACCCTAACCCTAACCCTAACCCTAACCCTAACCCTAACCCTAACCCTAACCCTAACCCTAACCCTAACCCTAACCCTAACCCTAACCCTAACCCTAACCCTAACCCTAACCCTAACCCTAACCCTAACCCTAACCCTAACCCTAACCCTAACCCTAACCCTAACCCTAACCCTAACCCTAACCCTAACCCTAACCCTAACCCTAACCCTAACCCTAACCCTAACCCTAACCCTAACCCTAACCCTAACCCTAACCCTAACCCTAACCCTAACCCTAACCCTAACCCTAACCCTAACCCTAACCCTAACCCTAACCCTAACCCTAACCCTAACCCTAACCCTAACCCTAACCCTAACCCTAACCCTAACCCTAACCCTAACCCTAACCCTAACCCTAACCCTAACCCTAACCCTAACCCTAACCCTAACCCTAACCCTAACCCTAACCCTAACCCTAACCCTAACCCTAACCCTAACCCTAACCCTAACCCTAACCCTAACCCTAACCCTAACCCTAACCCTAACCCTAACCCTAACCCTAACCCTAACCCTAACCCTAACCCTAACCCTAACCCTAACCCTAACCCTAACCCTAACCCTAACCCTAACCCTAACCCTAACCCTAACCCTAACCCTAACCCTAACCCTAACCCTAACCCTAACCCTAACCCTAACCCTAACCCTAACCCTAACCCTAACCCTAACCCTAACCCTAACCCTAACCCTAACCCTAACCCTAACCCTAACCCTAACCCTAACCCTAACCCTAACCCTAACCCTAACCCTAACCCTAACCCTAACCCTAACCCTAACCCTAACCCTAACCCTAACCCTAACCCTAACCCTAACCCTAACCCTAACCCTAACCCTAACCCTAACCCTAACCCTAACCCTAACCCTAACCCTAACCCTAACCCTAACCCTAACCCTAACCCTAACCCTAACCCTAACCCTAACCCTAACCCTAACCCTAACCCTAACCCTAACCCTAACCCTAACCCTAACCCTAACCCTAACCCTAACCCTAACCCTAACCCTAACCCTAACCCTAACCCTAACCCTAACCCTAACCCTAACCCTAACCCTAACCCTAACCCTAACCCTAACCCTAACCCTAACCCTAACCCTAACCCTAACCCTAACCCTAACCCTAACCCTAACCCTAACCCTAACCCTAACCCTAACCCTAACCCTAACCCTAACCCTAACCCTAACCCTAACCCTAACCCTAACCCTAACCCTAACCCTAACCCTAACCCTAACCCTAACCCTAACCCTAACCCTAACCCTAACCCTAACCCTAACCCTAACCCTAACCCTAACCCTAACCCTAACCCTAACCCTAACCCTAACCCTAACCCTAACCCTAACCCTAACCCTAACCCTAACCCTAACCCTAACCCTAACCCTAACCCTAACCCTAACCCTAACCCTAACCCTAACCCTAACCCTAACCCTAACCCTAACCCTAACCCTAACCCTAACCCTAACCCTAACCCTAACCCTAACCCTAACCCTAACCCTAACCCTAACCCTAACCCTAACCCTAACCCTAACCCTAACCCTAACCCTAACCCTAACCCTAACCCTAACCCTAACCCTAACCCTAACCCTAACCCTAACCCTAACCCTAACCCTAACCCTAACCCTAACCCTAACCCTAACCCTAACCCTAACCCTAACCCTAACCCTAACCCTAACCCTAACCCTAACCCTAACCCTAACCCTAACCCTAACCCTAACCCTAACCCTAACCCTAACCCTAACCCTAACCCTAACCCTAACCCTAACCCTAACCCTAACCCTAACCCTAACCCTAACCCTAACCCTAACCCTAACCCTAACCCTAACCCTAACCCTAACCCTAACCCTAACCCTAACCCTAACCCTAACCCTAACCCTAACCCTAACCCTAACCCTAACCCTAACCCTAACCCTAACCCTAACCCTAACCCTAACCCTAACCCTAACCCTAACCCTAACCCTAACCCTAACCCTAACCCTAACCCTAACCCTAACCCTAACCCTAACCCTAACCCTAACCCTAACCCTAACCCTAACCCTAACCCTAACCCTAACCCTAACCCTAACCCTAACCCTAACCCTAACCCTAACCCTAACCCTAACCCTAACCCTAACCCTAACCCTAACCCTAACCCTAACCCTAACCCTAACCCTAACCCTAACCCTAACCCTAACCCTAACCCTAACCCTAACCCTAACCCTAACCCTAACCCTAACCCTAACCCTAACCCTAACCCTAACCCTAACCCTAACCCTAACCCTAACCCTAACCCTAACCCTAACCCTAACCCTAACCCTAACCCTAACCCTAACCCTAACCCTAACCCTAACCCTAACCCTAACCCTAACCCTAACCCTAACCCTAACCCTAACCCTAACCCTAACCCTAACCCTAACCCTAACCCTAACCCTAACCCTAACCCTAACCCTAACCCTAACCCTAACCCTAACCCTAACCCTAACCCTAACCCTAACCCTAACCCTAACCCTAACCCTAACCCTAACCCTAACCCTAACCCTAACCCTAACCCTAACCCTAACCCTAACCCTAACCCTAACCCTAACCCTAACCCTAACCCTAACCCTAACCCTAACCCTAACCCTAACCCTAACCCTAACCCTAACCCTAACCCTAACCCTAACCCTAACCCTAACCCTAACCCTAACCCTAACCCTAACCCTAACCCTAACCCTAACCCTAACCCTAACCCTAACCCTAACCCTAACCCTAACCCTAACCCTAACCCTAACCCTAACCCTAACCCTAACCCTAACCCTAACCCTAACCCTAACCCTAACCCTAACCCTAACCCTAACCCTAACCCTAACCCTAACCCTAACCCTAACCCTAACCCTAACCCTAACCCTAACCCTAACCCTAACCCTAACCCTAACCCTAACCCTAACCCTAACCCTAACCCTAACCCTAACCCTAACCCTAACCCTAACCCTAACCCTAACCCTAACCCTAACCCTAACCCTAACCCTAACCCTAACCCTAACCCTAACCCTAACCCTAACCCTAACCCTAACCCTAACCCTAACCCTAACCCTAACCCTAACCCTAACCCTAACCCTAACCCTAACCCTAACCCTAACCCTAACCCTAACCCTAACCCTAACCCTAACCCTAACCCTAACCCTAACCCTAACCCTAACCCTAACCCTAACCCTAACCCTAACCCTAACCCTAACCCTAACCCTAACCCTAACCCTAACCCTAACCCTAACCCTAACCCTAACCCTAACCCTAACCCTAACCCTAACCCTAACCCTAACCCTAACCCTAACCCTAACCCTAACCCTAACCCTAACCCTAACCCTAACCCTAACCCTAACCCTAACCCTAACCCTAACCCTAACCCTAACCCTAACCCTAACCCTAACCCTAACCCTAACCCTAACCCTAACCCTAACCCTAACCCTAACCCTAACCCTAACCCTAACCCTAACCCTAACCCTAACCCTAACCCTAACCCTAACCCTAACCCTAACCCTAACCCTAACCCTAACCCTAACCCTAACCCTAACCCTAACCCTAACCCTAACCCTAACCCTAACCCTAACCCTAACCCTAACCCTAACCCTAACCCTAACCCTAACCCTAACCCTAACCCTAACCCTAACCCTAACCCTAACCCTAACCCTAACCCTAACCCTAACCCTAACCCTAACCCTAACCCTAACCCTAACCCTAACCCTAACCCTAACCCTAACCCTAACCCTAACCCTAACCCTAACCCTAACCCTAACCCTAACCCTAACCCTAACCCTAACCCTAACCCTAACCCTATACCCTAACCCTAACCCTAACCCTAACCCTAACCCTAACCCTAACCCTAACCCTAAACCCTAACCCTAACCCTAACCCTAACCCTAACCCTAACCCTAACCCTAACCCTAACCCTAACCCTAACCCTAACCCTAACCCTAACCCTAACCCTAACCCTAACCCTAACCCTAACCCTAACCCTAACCCTAACCCTAACCCTAACCCTAACCCTAACCCTAACCCTAACCCTAACCCTAACCCTAACCCTAACCCTAACCCTAACCCTAACCCTAACCCTAACCCTAACCCTAACCCTAACCCTAACCCTAACCCTAACCCTAACCCTAACCCTAACCCTAACCCTAACCCTAACCCTAACCCTAACCCTAACCCTAACCCTAACCCTAACCCTAACCCTAACCCTAACCCTAACCCTAACCCTAACCCTAACCCTAACCCTAACCCTAACCCTAACCCTAACCCTAACCCTAACCTCCTAACCCTAACCCTAACCCTAACCCTAACCCTAACCCTAACCCTAACCCTAACCCTAACCCTAACCCTAACCCTAACCCTAACCCTAACCCTAACCCTAACCCTAACCCTAACCCTAACCCTAACCCTAACCCTAACCCTAACCCTAACCCTAACCCTAACCCTAACCCTAACCCTAACCCTAACCCTAACCCTAACCCTAACCCTAACCCTAACCCTAACCCTAACCCTAACCCTAACCCTAACCCTAACCCTAACCCTAACCCTAACCCTAACCCTAACCCTAACCCTAACCCTAACCCTAACCCTAACCCTAACCCTAACCCTAACCCTAACCCTAACCCTAACCCTAACCCTAACCCTAACCCTAACCCTAACCCTAACCCTAACCCTAACCCTAACCCTAACCCTAACCCTAACCCTAACCCTAACCCTAACCCTAACCCTAACCCTAACCCTAACCCTAACCCTAACCCTAACCCTAACCCTAACCCTAACCCTAACCCTAACCCTAACCCTAACCCTAACCCTAACCCTAACCCTAACCCTAACCCTAACCCTAACCCTAACCCTAACCCTAACCCTAACCCTAACCCTAACCCTAACCCTAACCCTAACCCTAACCCTAACCCTAACCCTAACCCTAACCCTAACCCTAACCCTAACCCTAACCCTAACCCTAACCCTAACCCTAACCCTAACCCTAACCCTAACCCTAACCCTAACCCTAACCCTAACCCTAACCCTAACCCTAACCCTAACCCTAACCCTAACCCTAACCCTAACCCTAACCCTAACCCTAACCCTAACCCTAACCCTAACCCTAACCCTAACCCTAACCCTAACCCTAACCCTAACCCTAACCCTAACCCTAACCCTAACCCTAACCCTAACCCTAACCCTAACCCTAACCCTAACCCTAACCCTAACCCTAACCCTAACCCTAACCCTAACCCTAACCCTAACCCTAACCCTAACCCTAACCCTAACCCTAACCCTAACCCTAACCCTAACCCTAACCCTAACCCTAACCCTAACCCTAACCCTAACCCTAACCCTAACCCTAACCCTAACCCTAACCCTAACCCTAACCCTAACCCTAACCCTAACCCTAACCCTAACCCTAACCCTAACCCTAACCCTAACCCTAACCCTAACCCTAACCCTAACCCTAACCCTAACCCTAACCCTAACCCTAACCCTAACCCTAACCCTAACCCTAACCCTAACCCTAACCCTAACCCTAACCCTAACCCTAACCCTAACCCTAACCCTAACCCTAACCCTAACCCTAACCCTAACCCTAACCCTAACCCTAACCCTAACCCTAACCCTAACCCTAACCCTAACCCTAACCCTAACCCTAACCCTAACCCTAACCCTAACCCTAACCCTAACCCTAACCCTAACCCTAACCCTAACCCTAACCCTAACCCTAACCCTAACCCTAACCCTAACCCTAACCCTAACCCTAACCCTAACCCTAACCCTAACCCTAACCCTAACCCTAACCCTAACCCTAACCCTAACCCTAACCCTAACCCTAACCCTAACCCTAACCCTAACCCTAACCCTAACCCTAACCCTAACCCTAACCCTAACCCTAACCCTAACCCTAACCCTAACCCTAACCCTAACCCTAACCCTAACCCTAACCCTAACCCTAACCCTAACCCTAACCCTAACCCTAACCCTAACCCTAACCCTAACCCTAACCCTAACCCTAACCCTAACCCTAACCCTAACCCTAACCCTAACCCTAACCCTAACCCTAACCCTAACCCTAACCCTAACCCTAACCCTAACCCTAACCCTAACCCTAACCCTAACCCTAACCCTAACCCTAACCCTAACCCTAACCCTAACCCTAACCCTAACCCTAACCCTAACCCTAACCCTAACCCTAACCCTAACCCTAACCCTAACCCTAACCCTAACCCTAACCCTAACCCTAACCCTAACCCTAACCCTAACCCTAACCCTAACCCTAACCCTAACCCTAACCCTAACCCTAACCCTAACCCTAACCCTAACCCTAACCCTAACCCTAACCCTAACCCTAACCCTAACCCTAACCCTAACCCTAACCCTAACCCTAACCCTAACCCTAACCCTAACCCTAACCCTAACCCTAACCCTAACCCTAACCCTAACCCTAACCCTAACCCTAACCCTAACCCTAACCCTAACCCTAACCCTAACCCTAACCCTAACCCTAACCCTAACCCTAACCCTAACCCTAACCCTAACCCTAACCCTAACCCTAACCCTAACCCTAACCCTAACCCTAACCCTAACCCTAACCCTAACCCTAACCCTAACCCTAACCCTAACCCTAACCCTAACCCTAACCCTAACCCTAACCCTAACCCTAACCCTAACCCTAACCCTAACCCTAACCCTAACCCTAACCCTAACCCTAACCCTAACCCTAACCCTAACCCTAACCCTAACCCTAACCCTAACCCTAACCCTAACCCTAACCCTAACCCTAACCCTAACCCTAACCCTAACCCTAACCCTAACCCTAACCCTAACCCTAACCCTAACCCTAACCCTAACCCTAACCCTAACCCTAACCCTAACCCTAACCCTAACCCTAACCCTAACCCTAACCCTAACCCTAACCCTAACCCTAACCCTAACCCTAACCCTAACCCTAACCCTAACCCTAACCCTAACCCTAACCCTAACCCTAACCCTAACCCTAACCCTAACCCTAACCCTAACCCTAACCCTAACCCTAACCCTAACCCTAACCCTAACCCTAACCCTAACCCTAACCCTAACCCTAACCCTAACCCTAACCCTAACCCTAACCCTAACCCTAACCCTAACCCTAACCCTAACCCTAACCCTAACCCTAACCCTAACCCTAACCCTAACCCTAACCCTAACCCTAACCCTAACCCTAACCCTAACCCTAACCCTAACCCTAACCCTAACCCTAACCCTAACCCTAACCCTAACCCTAACCCTAACCCTAACCCTAACCCTAACCCTAACCCTAACCCTAACCCTAACCCTAACCCTAACCCTAACCCTAACCCTAACCCTAACCCTAACCCTAACCCTAACCCTAACCCTAACCCTAACCCTAACCCTAACCCTAACCCTAACCCTAACCCTAACCCTAACCCTAACCCTAACCCTAACCCTAACCCTAACCCTAACCCTAACCCTAACCCTAACCCTAACCCTAACCCTAACCCTAACCCTAACCCTAACCCTAACCCTAACCCTAACCCTAACCCTAACCCTAACCCTAACCCTAACCCTAACCCTAACCCTAACCCTAACCCTAACCCTAACCCTAACCCTAACCCTAACCCTAACCCTAACCCTAACCCTAACCCTAACCCTAACCCTAACCCTAACCCTAACCCTAACCCTAACCCTAACCCTAACCCTAACCCTAACCCTAACCCTAACCCTAACCCTAACCCTAACCCTAACCCTAACCCTAACCCTAACCCTAACCCTAACCCTAACCCTAACCCTAACCCTAACCCTAACCCTAACCCTAACCCTAACCCTAACCCTAACCCTAACCCTAACCCTAACCCTAACCCTAACCCTAACCCTAACCCTAACCCTAACCCTAACCCTAACCCTAACCCTAACCCTAACCCTAACCCTAACCCTAACCCTAACCCTAACCCTAACCCTAACCCTAACCCTAACCCTAACCCTAACCCTAACCCTAACCCTAACCCTAACCCTAACCCTAACCCTAACCCTAACCCTAACCCTAACCCTAACCCTAACCCTAACCCTAACCCTAACCCTAACCCTAACCCTAACCCTAACCCTAACCCTAACCCTAACCCTAACCCTAACCCTAACCCTAACCCTAACCCTAACCCTAACCCTAACCCTAACCCTAACCCTAACCCTAACCCTAACCCTAACCCTAACCCTAACCCTAACCCTAACCCTAACCCTAACCCTAACCCTAACCCTAACCCTAACCCTAACCCTAACCCTAACCCTAACCCTAACCCTAACCCTAACCCTAACCCTAACCCTAACCCTAACCCTAACCCTAACCCTAACCCTAACCCTAACCCTAACCCTAACCCTAACCCTAACCCTAACCCTAACCCTAACCCTAACCCTAACCCTAACCCTAACCCTAACCCTAACCCTAACCCTAACCCTAACCCTAACCCTAACCCTAACCCTAACCCTAACCCTAACCCTAACCCTAACCCTAACCCTAACCCTAACCCTAACCCTAACCCTAACCCTAACCCTAACCCTAACCCTAACCCTAACCCTAACCCTAACCCTAACCCTAACCCTAACCCTAACCCTAACCCTAACCCTAACCCTAACCCTAACCCTAACCCTAACCCTAACCCTAACCCTAACCCTAACCCTAACCCTAACCCTAACCCTAACCCTAACCCTAACCCTAACCCTAACCCTAACCCTAACCCTAACCCTAACCCTAACCCTAACCCTAACCCTAACCCTAACCCTAACCCTAACCCTAACCCTAACCCTAACCCTAACCCTAACCCTAACCCTAACCCTAACCCTAACCCTAACCCTAACCCTAACCCTAACCCTAACCCTAACCCTAACCCTAACCCTAACCCTAACCCTAACCCTAACCCTAACCCTAACCCTAACCCTAACCCTAACCCTAACCCTAACCCTAACCCTAACCCTAACCCTAACCCTAACCCTAACCCTAACCCTAACCCTAACCCTAACCCTAACCCTAACCCTAACCCTAACCCTAACCCTAACCCTAACCCTAACCCTAACCCTAACCCTAACCCTAACCCTAACCCTAACCCTAACCCTAACCCTAACCCTAACCCTAACCCTAACCCTAACCCTAACCCTAACCCTAACCCTAACCCTAACCCTAACCCTAACCCTAACCCTAACCCTAACCCTAACCCTAACCCTAACCCTAACCCTAACCCTAACCCTAACCCTAACCCTAACCCTAACCCTAACCCTAACCCTAACCCTAACCCTAACCCTAACCCTAACCCTAACCCTAACCCTAACCCTAACCCTAACCCTAACCCTAACCCTAACCCTAACCCTAACCCTAACCCTAACCCTAACCCTAACCCTAACCCTAACCCTAACCCTAACCCTAACCCTAACCCTAACCCTAACCCTAACCCTAACCCTAACCCTAACCCTAACCCTAACCCTAACCCTAACCCTAACCCTAACCCTAACCCTAACCCTAACCCTAACCCTAACCCTAACCCTAACCCTAACCCTAACCCTAACCCTAACCCTAACCCTAACCCTAACCCTAACCCTAACCCTAACCCTAACCCTAACCCTAACCCTAACCCTAACCCTAACCCTAACCCTAACCCTAACCCTAACCCTAACCCTAACCCTAACCCTAACCCTAACCCTAACCCTAACCCTAACCCTAACCCTAACCCTAACCCTAACCCTAACCCTAACCCTAACCCTAACCCTAACCCTAACCCTAACCCTAACCCTAACCCTAACCCTAACCCTAACCCTAACCCTAACCCTAACCCTAACCCTAACCCTAACCCTAACCCTAACCCTAACCCTAACCCTAACCCTAACCCTAACCCTAACCCTAACCCTAACCCTAACCCTAACCCTAACCCTAACCCTAACCCTAACCCTAACCCTAACCCTAACCCTAACCCTAACCCTAACCCTAACCCTAACCCTAACCCTAACCCTAACCCTAACCCTAACCCTAACCCTAACCCTAACCCTAACCCTAACCCTAACCCTAACCCTAACCCTAACCCTAACCCTAACCCTAACCCTAACCCTAACCCTAACCCTAACCCTAACCCTAACCCTAACCCTAACCCTAACCCTAACCCTAACCCTAACCCTAACCCTAACCCTAACCCTAACCCTAACCCTAACCCTAACCCTAACCCTAACCCTAACCCTAACCCTAACCCTAACCCTAACCCTAACCCTAACCCTAACCCTAACCCTAACCCTAACCCTAACCCTAACCCTAACCCTAACCCTAACCCTAACCCTAACCCTAACCCTAACCCTAACCCTAACCCTAACCCTAACCCTAACCCTAACCCTAACCCTAACCCTAACCCTAACCCTAACCCTAACCCTAACCCTAACCCTAACCCTAACCCTAACCCTAACCCTAACCCTAACCCTAACCCTAACCCTAACCCTAACCCTAACCCTAACCCTAACCCTAACCCTAACCCTAACCCTAACCCTAACCCTAACCCTAACCCTAACCCTAACCCTAACCCTAACCCTAACCCTAACCCTAACCCTAACCCTAACCCTAACCCTAACCCTAACCCTAACCCTAACCCTAACCCTAACCCTAACCCTAACCCTAACCCTAACCCTAACCCTAACCCTAACCCTAACCCTAACCCTAACCCTAACCCTAACCCTAACCCTAACCCTAACCCTAACCCTAACCCTAACCCTAACCCTAACCCTAACCCTAACCCTAACCCTAACCCTAACCCTAACCCTAACCCTAACCCTAACCCTAACCCTAACCCTAACCCTAACCCTAACCCTAACCCTAACCCTAACCCTAACCCTAACCCTAACCCTAACCCTAACCCTAACCCTAACCCTAACCCTAACCCTAACCCTAACCCTAACCCTAACCCTAACCCTAACCCTAACCCTAACCCTAACCCTAACCCTAACCCTAACCCTAACCCTAACCCTAACCCTAACCCTAACCCTAACCCTAACCCTAACCCTAACCCTAACCCTAACCCTAACCCTAACCCTAACCCTAACCCTAACCCTAACCCTAACCCTAACCCTAACCCTAACCCTAACCCTAACCCTAACCCTAACCCTAACCCTAACCCTAACCCTAACCCTAACCCTAACCCTAACCCTAACCCTAACCCTAACCCTAACCCTAACCCTAACCCTAACCCTAACCCTAACCCTAACCCTAACCCTAACCCTAACCCTAACCCTAACCCTAACCCTAACCCTAACCCTAACCCTAACCCTAACCCTAACCCTAACCCTAACCCTAACCCTAACCCTAACCCTAACCCTAACCCTAACCCTAACCCTAACCCTAACCCTAACCCTAACCCTAACCCTAACCCTAACCCTAACCCTAACCCTAACCCTAACCCTAACCCTAACCCTAACCCTAACCCTAACCCTAACCCTAACCCTAACCCTAACCCTAACCCTAACCCTAACCCTAACCCTAACCCTAACCCTAACCCTAACCCTAACCCTAACCCTAACCCTAACCCTAACCCTAACCCTAACCCTAACCCTAACCCTAACCCTAACCCTAACCCTAACCCTAACCCTAACCCTAACCCTAACCCTAACCCTAACCCTAACCCTAACCCTAACCCTAACCCTAACCCTAACCCTAACCCTAACCCTAACCCTAACCCTAACCCTAACCCTAACCCTAACCCTAACCCTAACCCTAACCCTAACCCTAACCCTAACCCTAACCCTAACCCTAACCCTAACCCTAACCCTAACCCTAACCCTAACCCTAACCCTAACCCTAACCCTAACCCTAACCCTAACCCTAACCCTAACCCTAACCCTAACCCTAACCCTAACCCTAACCCTAACCCTAACCCTAACCCTAACCCTAACCCTAACCCTAACCCTAACCCTAACCCTAACCCTAACCCTAACCCTAACCCTAACCCTAACCCTAACCCTAACCCTAACCCTAACCCTAACCCTAACCCTAACCCTAACCCTAACCCTAACCCTAACCCTAACCCTAACCCTAACCCTAACCCTAACCCTAACCCTAACCCTAACCCTAACCCTAACCCTAACCCTAACCCTAACCCTAACCCTAACCCTAACCCTAACCCTAACCCTAACCCTAACCCTAACCCTAACCCTAACCCTAACCCTAACCCTAACCCTAACCCTAACCCTAACCCTAACCCTAACCCTAACCCTAACCCTAACCCTAACCCTAACCCTAACCCTAACCCTAACCCTAACCCTAACCCTAACCCTAACCCTAACCCTAACCCTAACCCTAACCCTAACCCTAACCCTAACCCTAACCCTAACCCTAACCCTAACCCTAACCCTAACCCTAACCCTAACCCTAACCCTAACCCTAACCCTAACCCTAACCCTAACCCTAACCCTAAACCCTAAACCCTAAACCCTAAACCCTAAACCCTAAACCCTAAACCCTAAACCCTAAACCCTAAACCCTAAACCCTAAACCCTAACCCTAAACCCTAAACCCTAAACCCTAAACCCTAAACCCTAAACCCTAAACCCTAAACCCTAAACCCTAAACCCTAACCCTAACCCTAACCCTAACCCTAACCCTAACCCTAACCCTAACCCTAACCCTAACCCTAACCCTAACCCTAACCCTAACCCTAACCCGTCCCCGGCTAAAAAGAAGCTGCGGCTGAGCCCGCCTAAACGAGCCCGAAGTGTATTGTTAAAACAAGCTAACTTCATCTCTACGTCCCCAATGTTCACTATAGCTGAAAGGGATAGAGCGCAAAGAGACCACGTCTCACACCCTCCGCTGGAGCCGCCGCCACCGGCCAGGCGGTCATCTTAGGGGAGAGGACCAAACGAGTGGCCGGGGTGGAGGCGGGGGAGGGGGGATCCCCCTCTAACTAGATAACAGAGAAACCTGGTATCTTTCTGGAATGAGGAAATGCGGGGATGACTCGGCTCACCTGAGGCAGTAGCAGGCTTCCTTTTTTCCTTCCTGCGGCCTTGCCGGGAGACGTGCGCTCCGTCAACGTAGTGTAGAAGTGAGGACGGCAAAAAGCGGGGAACCGTGCTGCGAACGGACAGGAAGCTGGGGAGGACCTCGGCGGATGTACAGTAAGTCGGCCGTTCTGGGAAGGTCGTTATCGTCGTCGGTGGTAATGCTACGGGACGGAAAACGCTGCCCTCCTGTGGCCAGAATCGGGTATTGCGGTCGCCGAAACAAATAAACCTTTTAAATGGGATTTTAAGGCTATTTATTTTCCCCCCGTCTTTATTATTAACCCCAAATAAATACTAATAGGGCGACGGGAGGCCCTTTTGCCATTTTAAAGGTTTATTTCTTTGGTCGGCTGCTATACCCGGCGTGGGCCACGGGAGGGCGCTGTTCTCCCTCCCTTAGCGATAGCGGCATGGAGGCCGTCGAAAAGGCTTACGATAGCCTCGATGGTAATGCTATGGGACGGGTATTGCGGCCGCCAAGAGAAATAAGCCTTTTTACTCGGCTTTTAAGGCTTACTTCGTTGATCGGACGTGGAGTCCGCCGTGCCCAGAAGGTCGCCGCAAAAGGAAGTTGGGATACAACTAAGAAGGACGGACCAGAAAGCGGCCATGATGGAAAGGTCGTTTTTCAAACGGCCTGGCGGAGGGCGAATTTGAGCGGACAGGAAGTCCGCCATGATGTAATGGTCCTTTTTTTCACCGGACCTGGGAGACGGCCGATAGCGACGGACAGGAACTTCGCCATGCCGAGGGAAGCGGCCCGTCCCTTTCGGAGGAGCATAGAGTGGCCACGCTTTGGTTGACGCTCTGCGCTTTGGGTTAGCTTCTCGGTGTCCCGATCCTGGGGAAAAGGCCTACGACGGCCTCAATGTTAATGCTATGGGACGGGAAACCCTGCCCTCTGGTGGTCAAAACGGGTATTGCTGCCGCCGAAAGAAATAAAAATTTTTTAATAGCATTTGAAGCTTATTCTTCTGTTTTTATTCTTAACGCCTTATTAATATAAATAAGGTTTTAATAATAAAGAATCATCATCTTAAAACGCCATTAAAGAGGTTTATTTATCTTTGTGGCTGCGGTATCTGATTTCACCAGTTTTCCGTCCCTTAGCGTAGCTGGCTCAGGAATTCTGGGAGTTGAAGTCCACGAGTCATAAAAGACCCAAGGTTGCCTCCCCCTGTCCTAGCTAGAGGATGGAGGCCGTTAAAAAGGCCTAGGATGCACTCCAAGCTATAGCTATGGGACAGAAAAAGGGGTATTGTGGCCGCCCAAAGAAATAAGCCTTTTTCATGGCATTTTAAGATTAGGGTATTCTCTATCTTTATGAACGGTATTAACCCTTTATTAATAGGGCGAGGGGAAGCCCGTTTGCTGCAACGCAGGCGTGGAAGAAATCTGCTTCAAAAGCCTTAAACCTAGTTAAGAAAGCCTAGGATGGCCTAATATTAATAAGGTTTTATTGAGAAAGAAAAATAACCTTTTTATGGGAGGCCACTAGCATGGGCCAGGAAAAGACAGCTGTCATCTTTGCCGCAACAGACATTCAGCCGCAGACTCCTGCTCCCCCTCAATTCTTTCTTTTGCCTTCTCAAAATAGGGCACCCCAGAGATAAATTAAAAATGGTTTGAAAATTGCAATTTACATGGGCGGTTAAACTAAAAGCGATTGCACAAAACAAAACAACTCCAGAGCAGAGAATGTGTTAGAAAATAACAGAAGCTGCCAGGCTAAAGCTCAAAGTCTGGCTAAGAGGCGGGAGGGTATCGCTGCCCTTGGCACGGCCGGCAGGGTAGCAAGAAGCCGGTCTAACTGGGCCAGCCCCAGCAGCAACTCCTCAGGGAGCTTCTGCCTTTCTTTGCACAAATTCCCAGGCCCCCTGCCCCCTGCTAAGCATGGCCTGGAAGGGGAAAGCCCTTGATGAACTGTCCACAGCCCCCTTGGAGCCTGTTTGCTCTGAAAGCCCAGCTAGCCACTCACCGCTGCCCGCAGAGCCAACCCTCGAGATCCTGGAGGAAGCTGGTAGCTTGACACATTTATTAAAATTTTTATGTCAAACTACGTCGCACCTTGTTGTTTCCTTAAGAGATGGATTATGGAAAATGCCGTTTAGCTAGTCAGTCATCTCATGTTAATGGGTCAGTGAGAGGAGTTTCTGAGTTGCTCTCAAGACATACTGGCTACATGCCCAGTATGGAATGCCTTCCTCATGCCTCCACACAGCTTGGAGGCCCTATGCCAGGGGTAGGCAACCATGCTGGCTCAGGAATTCTGGGAGTTGAAGTCCACGAGTCATAAAAGAGCCAAGGTTGCCTACCCCTGCCCTATGCTAACATGTGGTGCTTATGCAGAAGAAGAGGGGAAAATCCATTATCGTTTTACCTATGGAAATGAACAGAGATGTGTTGTCCAGAAGCTACAACATAAAAGCAAGTATTTTCTCTGAATAAACATTTTTATCTGTTATGCAATCATTTCTATTGAGTGGTCTGTCTGCCCTAGATTGGACAGAGAAGCAAGTTGTTCTGCCAAGAGAAGCAAGTTGTTCTGTACCAATATATACATTTTCAAAATAAATTATATTTATTTTTATATCAATTTATATTTATCGTTTCTTAATAACAATGTACAGAATTTATTTCAATTAGATATTTAATATTCAACGTATATTAATATATAGGTATCTCTAAGAAATATAGTTTAGAAACATCAAACATAAATGCAAACGTACATACATACAATCTCCTTAAAGAAATAGCAGGGCAGGAGAAAGAAAACTATTCTTGAAGAGGAACCTATTAAAATCTAATAAAGAGAAGCGCGTTCTTCTACATCCGGGACTCCGGCGCTGGGAAAACACCACTAAACAGTTGTCTTCCTTGGCAGCCTTCGAGGAGACCCCTGAGACGGGACGGAACCCCCTTCCCGACCCGGACGTCAAAAGCCTTGAGCGTGCCCGCCGGCCCCGGCTATAAAAAGGAGCTCCGGGGCATTTGTAGCGCAAGGGAAGCCGCGGCTGAGCCCGCATAAACGATCCCGAAATGTATTATGGAAACAAACTAACTTCATCTCTATGTTCCCAATTTAGCCCCCACGTTTTTCTAAAGATGAAAGGGAAAGAGTACAAAGAGACCGGTCTCCCAACCTCTGGTCGGGGCCACCGCCACCGGTTCTCGGTCGCTTCCTTACAGACGCTTCGAAAGGCCAGGAACAGCCAGGCAGTCAGCTTAGGGCAGAGGACCAAATGAGTGGCCAGGGTGGCAGCGGGGTGGGGGTGGAGATCCCCTGCTAACTAGGCAATAGAAAAACCCGGTATCTTTCTGGAATCAGGAAATGCGGGGATCACTCGGCTCACCTGCGGCAGTATGAGGCTTCTTTTTTTCCTTCTTGCGGCCTTGGCGGTACACGTGCACTATGGCAGCGTAGAGCAGAAAAGAGGACGGGAAAAAGCAGGGAACCGTGCTGCGAACGGACAGGAAACTGGGGACGGCCTCGACTGATGGACAGGAAGTCGGCCGTACTGAGAAGGTCGCTGTCAAATGCACTGAGGGACGACCGCAGCGGACGGACAGGAAGTCCTCCATAGCCAGAAGTTGGCAGGAATGACTAAAAAAGACAGACAGGAAGTCGGCCATGACAGGAAGGTTGTTTTCAAATGCAGGGGATGATTGTGGTGAACGGACGGGAAGTCTGCCATGCCGAGACGGTGCTAATGCTATGGGATGGGAAGCTGTGCCCTCCTGTGGTCAAAACCGGTATTGCGGCCGCCGAAAGAAATAAACCTTTTTAATGGGATTTTAAGGTTATTATTCTCTATCTTTATTATTAACACCTTATTAATATTAAAAGGACGATGGGAGGCCCATTTGCTGTGACAGAGGCACAGACGAAATCCTGCTTCAAAAGTTTTAAACCGAGTTAAGTCGGGCTGATGGCCTATTAATAATTTTAATAAAGAATTTGTTGTTGTTAGTTGCAAAGTCGTGTCTGACCCATCGCGACCCCATGGACCACGTTCCTCCAGGCCTTCCTGTCCTCTATCATCTTCTGGAGTCCATTTAAGCTCACGCCTACTGCGTCAGTGACTCCATCCAGCCACCTCATTCTCTGTCGTCCCCTTCTTCTATTGCCCTCCATCTTTCCCAGCATTAGGCCCTTCTCCAGGGAGTGCTTCCTTCTCATTAGGTGGCCAAAGTATTTGAGTCTCCACTTCAGGATATGGCCTTCTAAAGAGCAGTTGGGGTTGATCTCCTCTAGGACTAACCGGTTGGATCACCTTGCAGTCCAGGGGATTCGCAGGAGTCTACTCCAGCACCAGAGTTCAAAGGCCTCAATTCTTTGGCACTCAGCCTTTCTTATGGTCCAACTTTCACAGCCATACATTGCAACTGGGGAAACCATAATAAAGAAGAATAATTATAAACAATAATAAATAATTATAAATAATTATAAATAATAATTAATAAAGAATAATAACCTTAAAGTTTATTTCTTTTTGTGGCTGCTAGACCTGCTTGGACCACAGGATGGCACTATCCCTTCACGATAGCATTGTGGTCATCTACACCAGGCCTTTTCAATCTTTTCACCCATTGTACCAATTTTAGGATATGGCAATATCCAAGTACCACCAAGGTGTCAAAAACTTGATGACCAAAAAAAAAAAAAAGGAAAAAGGAAAAGTAATAAAGTACAGGTAATCCTCGACTTATAACAGTTCGCTTAGTGACTGTTCGAAATTACAATGGCACTGAAAAAAGTGCCCCCAAGCCATAGCTGAGCAAGACACCTACCTGCCCACCCAGTGGCGCTCTTCCTCCTGTCCGAGGTTTTCATTGTTGTGAGCATTTCTGTTGAGGATTGACAGCGGGGGTGGTGTGGGGGGGTGTTTGGTTTTTATTCCCCCTGTCTGCTGAGTGGTTGCAGCAGGTTTTGGTCACTTCACATGACCCTGGGACACTGTGACCGTCATAATTATGAATCAGTTGCCAAGCATCTGAATGTAAATCACAAGACCCTGGAGATGCTGCAACATTCCAGCTGATCGGCGCTTCTTCTGGCCTCAGCAGAAGCTCCAGGATCAGCGCCAAGCTCCAGCTGGAGCCTGGTGCTGATCCTGGCGCTTCCGCTGAGCCCTGACAGCCCTGCAGCTCCAGCCATCTCTCACTCAGGCTTGTGCAGTGCTGCAACCGGTTCACCTCATTCCCCTCCCCTGCTACCACTTTTCTAGGATGGTCGCTACCACCTGCCAGGTGCCAATGTACCACAGGTGATACCCGTACCACTGGTTGAAAAGCCCTGATCTACATCTTTTTAACTCGGTTTAAGGCTTTTGAAGTAGGTTTCCATCTTCTGTGCCTTTTCAGCAGTTCCTGGACCTCCTATTTGTTGCCCTATTAATATTAATTAGGCTTTTAGTAATAAATATACAGAATAATAATCTCAAAACATCGTTAAAAAGGTTTATTTTTTTGTGGCTGTAATATCTGCTTTGATCACAGGATGACATGATTTTCTGTCCCTTAGCGATAGCATCGAGGCAATCAAAAAGGCCTATGATGGCCTCAATGCTAATGCTATGGGTCAGAAAACTGTCATCTGGTGGTCAAAGCAGGTATTGCAGCCATCAAAATAAATAAACCTTTTTAATGGCATTTTAAGATTGTGGTATACTCTGTCTCAAGGGCAGGCAACCTGTGCTGCTGATTCTGCAGCATCTTACGAGCAGGGATATTATACATTTTATTGAACTTACTTTAGGTTTATGTTAAGATTGATTAAAATTGGGGTTTCCTCCCCTAGAAGTAACTGCTGACATCCAGCCAAACAGAAAACTGAAGCAAAAGATAGAAGAGAATGATACAGGTAAAAGAACATAGACAGAAGTGGAAGACAGAAGCAGAAGACAACAGATAGAAGCAGAAAAAGCAGAAGCAAAAGAAGATAGATACTAAAGAGAAAGAAGCAGAAGATCTAAGCAAAAGGAGAAGCAGAAAAATATAAGAAAGAACCTGAAGCAGAAGACAGATATGGAGAAGCAGGAGGAAGGTGTTATTGTTTAGCATGGGAAACATGCTCACTCCCCTTCCATAGGTGATTTGGACCATGCTTTCCGTTGGTGATTCAGACCAGTTTTTTTTTCAATAGTTGTCAACAGTGGTCAACAAACATCAATAGTGGTCAACATAGATCAACCGTGGTCAACCAAAGTTAACATTAGTTAACAGAGTTCAACATTGTTTAGCCATGGTCAACCATAGTCAGCACTAGACAACAGTTGTCAGCTATACTCAACTGTGATGAACTGAAGTCATCATTTTTTAATAGAGGTTAACAGAGCTCAGCAGAGATCAATAGTAATCTACAAAGGTCAACAGTGGTAAACATAGATCAACTGTGGTCAACCTAAGTCAACATTGGTCAACAGATTTCAACCATTGTCCACAGTGATAAACTGTGGTCAGCATTGTTCAACCCCAGTCAGCATTGGTCAACAGAGGTTAACCATAGCCAATTGTGGTGAATTTGGTCAACCCTGGTCAGCTCTGTTCAACAGTGGTTAACAGTGGTCCACAGAGGTCAACATTAGTCAACAGAGGTCAAAGTAGTCAACATAGATCAACCATACTCAACTTTGGTGAGTCAGGGTCAACACTGGTCAACAGAGGTCAAGAGAGGTGAGCCCTGGTCAACATTGGTCAACCATGGTCAACAATATTCCACAGTGGTCAACCATGGTCAACAGAGGTCCTCCGTGGTCAGCATTGGTCAATAGAGGTCAACAGTAGTCAATACAGATCAACCATACTCAATCATAGTCAACCACAGTCAACACTGATCAACCAACGTCAACATTGGTCAACTAAAGTCAACATTCATCAACATTGGTCTACAGAGGTTAACTGCGGTCAACAGTGGTCAATCGGGAGGGAACCGTGGTCAACCAAGATCAACTGAGGACAACAGAGGTCAATTTAGGCCAACAATGGCTAAATTAGATCAATGTAAATGAAAAGTCAAAAAAGTAAACATAGTTCAATGAAGGTCAATATACATCAAAAGGGTCAAAATGTGAAAAAAATGTCAAAAAAGGCAAAAAGGCAAAAACCATCACAAAAGGGCAAAATTTTGCAAAAACAGTTAAAAATGGTCAAAAAAGATCAAAAAAGGCAAAACGCATCAAAAGACTATAAAAGCAGTCGATATAAATTAAAACAGGTCACCTCAGGCAAAAATCGTTCATAAATGATGAAAACATTTTAAATGGTTTAAAACAGTTAAAAATGATCAAAATAGGTCAAAATCATCTAAAATGAGAAGTTTTATTTCCAAAAATTTTGTTGAAGAGGGTAGACGCCAAATCAAAATATATTTATATCTGTACTGAGACATGTACCTTTAACCCCGCATTTCTGAAACCAGCTTCCAGGGCCTTGGAAGACAGCGGAAGTGGTGGATCAGCCTCCGAAAACGACCCTGAAGTGTATATTGCAAACAAAGGTGCTTCCTACCCTGTGTTCCTCTTTTCCTTTTGCACTGCTATCAGATGTGCCTTGGGGCTTCTCATGGACGCTTCATTCCTTTTAAATGCTCTTAATCAAACTGTTTGGACTGCTCCCACCCTGGGACCGCAAAGAGAGAGGATTGGTGGTTGGTACCACGGAATGAAAAGAATTACACCTGAGACCATCAAGGAAAGAAATTTCCCTGGCTTTCTGAAGGACAGGAAGGCCTCTGACCAGCTTTGTGGGCTGACTCGATCAGCTGCAGCTGCTGCCTTCTGGGCACTTCCATCACTGCCCCTGCCTGGAGTGAATGCAGTGTGTGATTGTGATGTCACATATGACCCATAGTACCTTGGAGGGAGTTGGAGAACTGAGTTGCCCTCAGAGATCTGGGAAATGTCAGCTGGGTTAAGGCAGGTGACAAAATTTGCCAGAGAACATGACTCTCTGTAGAAGGTAGGCGAGAAGGCGGGAGAGGACTGGGAGGGCAGGGGCAGGGCAGAGGGATCGCTTCCTGGAACTCGGCCTGCTCATTTGAAAGGAAGGAAGACGCTGTACCTGTAAGGGAACAAATGTTTTTACCTCAATCTGACCTCAGAGCAATAACCGAGAGCGCTTGGAAGCTGTTTTATTGTGTTGGGATCACAGGTGTCTCTCTCTCAGGGAAGACAAAATTTACATGCACTTGTATCAAATTGGTTATACATATCATCTTCTTGTTTACCTTACTACCAAGTAACTATAGTTATTAAACAATAATTGGTTGATTTGAGAAAAGAAAATCCTTTTCTTTAGTCGAAGTCAGCTTTTGTGAAGTTGTTTCTTTCTCAGGGGATGAAGCAAAGACAGCATAGCTTCTGTTTCTCATCAGTTACTTCCTTCCCTGCTGATACCTCACCTGATTCCCAGGGGCTTCTAGCAAACTTTCTCACCCTGCAAGCCTCTTCGCTGGCCTTCTGGCTTATGCGATGAGGAGCTTCAGACTGGGGAGCCAGGAGAATGAAGAAGGAAAGTGGGCTCCCTGCCTGAGTTAAACCACTCTTGATCCCTTTTTTTCATTAAACTAGACATACCCAGTTCCTGCAACCACTCTTTATATGTTTTAGCATCCAGTTTCCTAATCATCTTTGTTGCTCTTCTCTCCACTCTTTCTAGAGCTGAGTTGGTGTAGTGGTTAAAAAGCGTTGCAGGCTAGGAAGCAGGAGTCTGTCGGCTCTATTCCTGCCTTAGGCGCAAAACCAGTTGGGTGACTGGGGCCAATCCCTCCCAGCCCCGGGAATAAGAAGGCAGTGGCAAACCACTTCCAGAAAACTTTGCCAAGGAAACTGCAGGGATCAGTCTGGGCAGTCAGCAGGAGTCAATACTGGCTCAGAGGCATTTCATTATATATAAACATAATATAGAATATATAATCATAAAACATTTTGTTTCTCAACTTTGTTCTAGGATCTGCTCAGTTTTCAAGAGAGTGGGCCATCAGAAGAACAGAGTCCGCACTCACCCTTTGAGAGAGGAGACCTACAATTCAAGCAAAGATTGTCCCTGGCAGAAAGAAAAGGCAGACGCCCTGGAGGAAGAGCTGAATGAAAATGGTGATGAACTTTGCCTTAGACCTAAGACATTAAAGCCACAACAAGAGCAACGTGTAAACTCATTGACTGTTGCTGCAGATAGATAGACAGATTCTTGCTGGAACCCCAACAAGAACATCCCATTCCCCAGTATTTATGGTCTTAGTCTCCTGTCTCTGGTTCTGGGCAGGAGAACAGATCCACACTTGCTCTTCTTAAAACTCAGGCAGGTTTGGTGGAACTGGTAAGTCTCTACTTCTGGTGCGGAAAAATTGTATCATTCTTACGAACGGTCAGAAAGATTGGATAATGCTGAAGAAAACCCAAACGAGATTAAGTGAAATGACCAAGAGGCTGGAAAAACTTGCCAAGAGAGGTGACAACAAGAGTCATCCTCAGCTTCTGGCATTGCCCAACCAATATGGCAATAACTGAGAATGTTGTTCAGGGCTGAAGCCCACATACCTACAGAAGAGGTTCACCGTGCTGGAGGAAGAGTAGCACTAGAAAGTGAATTAGAGAAGAGTACAAAATGATGCTTGGTGTGGAGAGAGATTTTCTTCATTGCTGTGGAATTCATTAACCTTAAGATGTAATAGCTGCTATCCCTTAGAAGAGGTATTAGATGAGCTGTGCAAAATCAAACTATCAAACACTGTTGCTGACCCTTTTTTTCCCTCTCTGTTTACCAGAATCGCAGGTCTGCTTTTGCAACTTGAGGAATCTCCGAGAAGAAAATGGCCCTCCCCAAGTGCAAGAGTCCACCAACAATTTATGCACCTTGGCAGAGACCAAACTGGCCGGAGTCTTGCAAGCCATTTGCAAATATCGCCATAGCATCCATAAGGTAGACATTCTTCACTGTGCCGGCGACCTCCTTTTGGAGCAACGTAATCTCCCGGGCCACCTTCGGAGGCAACCGCCCCAGCAGGGCGTGTCAGAATACTCTGATTATGAGCAAGGAGGACTGCAAGTCAGAGTTGCCAGGACATCTCGGTTCACAAACTGGGGCACCGGCCAGAGCTGGCCACAAAACCCCCGGCCATGATCCCCTGCTGAAAGCTGGAGTCCAGCGTCAGTAGAGGAGAGCCAGACCCACGTGGATGTCGTGACCAAGGTTCTTGAGAGGGGAGGAGGAGTTCCAGAGGTTTGGGGGTCACCCCTTTTCCAATATCATTTCCAAGGCCTGTCATCTAGATGAAAACAAAAGGTGTTTCTGAGAGAAACATTTTAATGATAAGAAGCTGAATAGTGGCATTTTTTATTCATGTCAGAAGCATCACAATTAAAATAAGGCATATTATATGACTTAAAATTCAAAATGCAAAATACAAGATTATTTGGCATATTTATCTGGAAATAAATCATGTTTCTCAATGCCAAGGTGCTTTTTTTCCAAAAGGCATATGGAGTTTCTTGGGGTTTTTTTCTTTGAAAAAGTTTTCACCTCATCCAAAAAGCTCCTTCAGAACTTTTTACCAACATTTTCAAAGGAAAAAAACCAAGAAAATCCAGTTGCCCTTTGGAAAAAAGCACCTTTGGAACAACCAAGATCTGGATGACAAAGACTCTCCTAAGAAGTCATTTTTCTCACCTTCTCATAATTTCATATTTCAAACTAGGATATTGGTTTTCTTTTGTATTTCTGCAGATCTCTCCAAAACACCGGTTGCGTATCAACCAAATCCTGCAGGCTGTGATCGGATCTGCCAGTCACATAGACCACAAATTAGCCAAAGTCATCATCAAGTTGGCTGCTGAAGATATGCTAAGAACCACCGTAAGGACCCTCTTTGCTCCCCACTTCCCTTTGAGTACTGCGTTTTCCCCAAAATAAGACCTGGTCTTATTTTTTTATTTTTATTTTATTTTGCCTCCAAAAGAAGCAGTAGGTCTTATTTTCAGGGGATGACTTATTTTTTTTCCCGACGCCTGCCTTGTCTCACCGTGGTGGCACCAATAGCCCCATCCAGCAGGATCCCGCGTGGCTGCTGGCCCACTTCAGGGCAGGAGGCCGTGCGGCCCACTGCACTGTGTCACCACCTTGAGGCAAGGCAAGTGGGGGAGGGGGTGGAGTTGCCCCAAACACCCCACAGGCGCCCAAGCACTTTTCGCCCAGAGGGAGGCCAGAAGCTTCGTCTGCCTGCAAATGGAGCACTTAGAAACCGAACGATTCGCTCTGTTTCCAAACGCCCCATTCGCAAGCAGTCTCCGTCATTTCTTTGTCCGGGTGAAAAGTGTCTGGCTGCAGGATATTTCTCCATCTGGGCGAAAAGTGTTTGGGCGCCTATGGGGCATTCAGAAATGGAGCGCTCCGTTTCCAAACGCCAAATAGGTGCCCAAACACTTTTCGCCCAGAGGGGGACTGGAAGCTTTGTCTGCTTGCAAATGGGGCGCTAGGAGATGGAGCGAATCGCTGGGTTTCCAAGTCCCACCTTCTCAAGCAAACAACGCTTCCAGGCTCCCTCTGGGCGAAAAGCGTGCAGTGCGTCCAGATCGCCTGCCTCCCCCCCCCACCTGTCCCTTCACGCTCGGACTTACCTGCGCTGTGTCCAGGGGCCAGCGGTCTGCAGCTGCTGCCAGACACTGTCAGCTGCCCCGCACTCGCCGTCACTTGTGCTGGCCATGCCCACTCCCCCTTCTTTTAGAGAGTTGTTGGGGCTATTTGGAGGTTTTTGTGTCCTCAGGGTCACCTGAGTAGTGCAAATGTGTATATCCTGCAGCCAGAAGGCTCCACACGCATTTGCACTCGTCAGGTGACCCAGAGGACACAGAAAACCTCCAAATGGCCTCAATGACCCCCAGAAGGCAAAATGACCAGCTGTCTGCAAAGCCCAGTTGCCTCCTGAAAAAGGAGTGCCTCTGGGATGGTGGGTGGAAGCTTTCCCATGACAGACCCAAATTTCACCTTGAGGAATTTCCTGACTGTGGAGCTATTAAACAGTGAAACGGTCCCCCTTCTGAAGTGTGGATGCTCCATCCCTGGAGGGTTTCAAGGAGAGAATGGACAGCCACTGATCCAGAATGGCACGAGTGTTCCTGTGCTGGGCAAGGGGTTGGATTGGAAGACCTTCAAGGTCCCTTTGAACCATTGATTCTATCACTTATCAAAATGTCTGTCATAGAGAAGAGGGCAGAACCAAAAGTAATGAGATAAAAGTATGAAGAAGGCATTTCAGACTAGATGCAAGAGAACTTCCTGACTATACAAACTGCCAGCCTATGAAAGAGGTAGCTAGCTACATGTCATAGCAGATCCTTCATCACTGGAGATCTTTGAACAAGGTCTGGGTGGTTATCTGTCAAGGATCTAGCAGATCTTACACTGGTTAGGGAGCTGGACTAAAGACTTTTACTGCTTCTTCCAATTCTCTAATTTTAGTCTGGCTGATCCCGTGACTGCATCAGTTGTGCTTGTGAATGACCCGTGGAGAGGCTGGAATGGGGGTGGGGTGCAACAGTCCATGCTTTCCTGGATCTCTTAGCAGCTTTCAATACCACCAGTCGTGGTGACCTTCTGAACCAGCTTTGGGGATTGGGAGTGGGAGGCCACTCTTTTCTCCACGGTTATTTTCAATCGGTGCCACCGGAAGGATAGAGGCCATATGGAGTCCCACAGGGCTTCCTGCAAAGTAGGATTGCTCAGGGCTCGGGTGCCACTCTTCTCCTTTTTAACATTGGCATGAAACCAGCAGGTGAGGTAATTTGCCAGCATGAGGGGCAGGGCCACTGGTGTGCTGGTGATACCCAGTTATACATCTCCATCCCTGGCTGGATAGGGGATGCTGCAGTGATGCTGACTGGGCGTCTGGGGTCTGCAAAGGTTTGGATGGTGAGGAACTCACTTTGATTCAATCCTGGCAAGACAAAATAGTCTGAGTGGTTTGGTTCCTGGACCCATGGCTCCTGCTCAAAAGGCAGGGCCAGCTGTGGCTGGGGAGTAGATTTGTCTTATGGACCAATTGCTCCCTTTCCTGGACCAGGAGACCTTGCTCACAGTCACTTTGGTTGCTTTCCATTTGGATTACTGCAACACACTGTATAGGGAGCTGCCCTTGAAGACCTACAACTGGTCTAAAGTGCAGCAATTCATGCATCCTTCCATTTGGCCATGTCCAGCATTGTTGTGTGAGCTACACTGCCTCCCAGTTTCCTCTGAATACAATTCTGCTTTTATACTGTGTAACATCTTAATTTGTATTATCTTATTTTTATTTTTGATGGTTTCAAGTTATATTGTGAGCTTGAGAACATTTCATTATTGGACAGTCCCCTGTCCTTCCTTTGGAGGAAAGTCTGTGCTGAAGCCCCTCAGAAAACCTCTGGTACAAAGCTTCTGCTGAAGCTTCATTCTTTTCAAAAAAAGAGCCGTGGCGGCGCAGTGGTTAAAGAGCAGCACTGCAGGCTGACTCTGCTGACTGCCAGCAGTTCAGTCCTCACTGGCTCAAGATTGACTCAGCCTTCCATCCTTCTGAGGCTGGTAAAATGAGGACCCAGATTGTTGGGGGCGATACGCTGACTCTGTAAACCGAGGGCTGTAAAGCCCTGTGAGGCGGTATATAAGTCTAAGTGCTATTGCTATAGCTATTTGGACAGTAAAGCGATAAGAAAGCCACCCTGCGAAGCCATTGCTAGCACAGAGAGAGAGGGGGGAGGGGGAGAGAGGGGGGAGAGAGAGGGAGAGGGAGGAGGCCCTCATTTCTGCCCCCTCTGCTGCTGCAGGATCTTCAGGACTTGTATCAGGACGCAGCGGGTGACATCCTGGTGGCCCTTTGGAACCACTTCCCAGCCGAGGTCCTCACCAAGCTCTTGGAGGGCTTCCAAGGGAGGCTGATTCCATATCGCAGCATCCTCTGTGTGTTGGGGAAACTGGCAAACAAAGGTAGTGTCTCCCAGAGGCTTTTCAACCTTGTTTCTGAATGATTGAAAGAAAGTTGGCCTTGATTCAAAGAGCTTTCCTATCTTTTGGAGCAAGGGGTGCCCTAAGAAAAATTGAGACAAGCCTGAACTCAGAACCTCTCCGGGAACAACTCTGGGCCCCAAAAGCAGAGGGAGGGAAGACTTCACAAAATATAGCGAGGCCCTAATGCAGCCCAACAGAGCTTCTCATCTATTTTGTCTATTTGGGAAATGTACGTGGCCACCTACCTTACCAAGTAACTCTTGGTAGCTAACAACCGATGCTGTACACCTCCCCCAAGCAGAACCCACTATTACAAATCCCTCATAAAACAAAGAAAAGCAAAAGCACAATAACTCCCCCCCAATAATGCGGATGCAATAATTTGAGGCACCACACAACCAACTCAGTGCACAAAAGCACACATATCAGGCTCCACTAATATCCTGGGCCTAATGCCTAGTGGAAATGGCCCCTTCCAGAAGTTAAGATGTGTTGTGGCTGTACAGATCTCTGGGGCGAGAGGGAAAGGCTGTTTGGCAGGGCAGGTACCACAACCAAGAAGGCACACCCCCTGGACCCTCAAAGCATGGTGTGGGAGAGACAGAAAGAGACAGGGGGCCCTGCAGGCTACTACAGGGGCTTAAAGGTTATAGGAGGCACCTTAAAATGCACCTTGAAGCCTACGGGACCAGTGTGCTGAGCCTGTGCTGCTCGTGCAAAAGCAGCGCAATCTAGGCAAACTTTGGTGTTGCTACATTCTGCACTGGCTGAAGCTTCCAAACAATTGTTATTGTTATGTGCAGCCCTAAGTACAGCACGTTGCAGTAATCCAACAGGGAAGTGACAGAGGCATGAATGACCATCAGCACAACATCCTAATCCAGGCATGATGGATTTGTGGAAAGACGCCAGAGTGCTCATCAACACTGGGGGGGGGGCTGGTTGTTCTTCATAAAGAGTTAAGGAGGGAGGCCCATAAAGGTGTCCTATGACATCTCAGTACTATTACAAAACCTGAATCCCAGTCAGAACAGGGTCCAGAAAAGCCAGTTGAAGCAAGTTCTCTGGGTTCAGAGAAGCGGGCCACCCCGGACCACCCTTCTTGGAACTGCCCTGCCAACCTGGGCACAGCGTCAAGGAGCTCCAGCAGGGAAGCCACCGGATAGCAGGCAGGCTGGTATTTTATCAGTGATTCCATCTGACCCATGGAGTCCAACTCCCCAGACGGGGTCCCACATACAGTTATATACACAGCAGCAACTCTGGAGGCCACTGTGGGTTCCCAGATAACCCCACCGATGCGATGCCTGCTCCAAAACTGTGGCAGCTGCAACACTGGAAAAACTAGGAGCAGGACTCTTCCCTCCCCCCCCCAATGCCCACTAAGATTTCAGCCAGGCATACCAGGTCAGCCCTCTCAGCCAAGATTAAGGTGTGGGCGAGGTGAGAATTATTACAGACTATCTTGCATTTATTTTTCTTCCCTTCAATCATGTCCAATTCTCAGGTACTGCCTGCTTGCAATTTTCTTGGTGAGGGTTTTCAGAGCTGGTTTGCCAAAAGAAAGTGATTGGCCCAAGGTCTTTATGCCCAAGGCAGCACTAGAACTCACGTCTCTCAGTTCCTAGCCTTAACTGTTAGATCAGTAACGAAGATGTGAGCCACTGAAGAGGGGGCTGGGATGTGGTTTCAGTGCCGTTTCTCTGAAAGTGGCCATTCCTGTTTCCTACCATCTCCATCTGGGTAGAGTGATTTCCATCCCCTTTCTGATACAGCTGCCTATCCCCTCCCCCTCCTCATCCACCCTCCCCCCAGCCTTTACCCTCCCTTTCCCATATCAAAGGACCCCAACACAACCTTTTTAATGCCACACTAGACAGAAATCAGATATAACTAATGAAACCAGCACTTGGGTGCTTCTGCCTAATATTCAGCATCTGTAACGTGGGGGACAGAGCCCCCTCCCACTCCGCATTTAAACCCCACTCACATTGCCCTCCAGCCACCCCATCCTCAGATATCCAGGCATCTAAGGGAAAAGAAGAACAGACCTTTTGCCCTCACCAGACCAAGTGGCAAGATCTGCCCCCCCCACACACACATACACGTTTGTCCCCTGCCCCCTCCCCCCCGCACTGCCTTGGCCTGTGGCTGTCAGCCCTGCCCTTATTCCTCACCTTCCCAGGCAGTGACCAAAGTGGGAATGGCCCAGTTCGTAACATGCAAGAGTCTGGAGAAGGAGCCTGCCAGAATGGTCGCTGCCCACCGGATCAGAGCTTCAGTGCTCAACGTTTCCGTAAAGAGCCGTGTCTTAATGATGCTGTTCGCCGAATTTCTTGATAAATTCAAGAGTCCAGACAAGTTTCGGAGTAAAAGAATAAAGTTTCTTTATTAACAAAAGAAACGACGGTTTGCAAAGCGTGGTGGCACTCAACCATGCACAGACAAAGAGCTGCAAGGAAGAGCCACACCCCCTACTAAAACAAAGCAACAGTTATACCCTCCTTAACTCCTCCTAGTCCTACGTCAGCTTGTCTGACGTGGCAGGTTACAAACCTATCAAACTACACAATTCACCCTAACTTTACCTTATATGGACATTTGCTCCTCCCCCGAAGGCAGTCTCTACGTAAGCCTCAAGTTACACATGCGCACTGTCCACCAACGGAAAATTTTAAATTTTTCTCAACTTCCTCCTCCAATCCCCCATTTCCTATTTGGCAATTTGTTTAATATTTTCCTTTATTTCAGTTAATCTTTGCTTTTCATTCTTAGTACTTTCCATAGGATGCAATTAATCCATACTTTCCAGCAACTGGATCTGGTCTCCAATCTCCTTCATGACCATCACAGATTTCACAGATTGCTGGGCTTGTAAATACTTGGTGATTTAGCCTTTCCCCTTCTCCCAACGGAATTAAAAAGAAAGCAGGTTTTATTTCACCTAGAGAACATGACCCAGTCCATTTTGGTGGAAGTTCCGAATATGCCCTTTTTCCACAAATCCAATAAAGACCAGCTGAAGCAGGCCAAGATTGATCCCATCTTATAGTCTGATTTATGGATTGTTCCAAATCATTTGGCCATCCTAATCCAGTGCTCTCATTATACAAAGGCCACATTCTTGGGGTATTTTTAGTATTATTTGGCCACCAGGTGATGTTATAATTGTCCGTTACATTTATTATGAAAATTGATTCACATTCATTTACCCCTATTATTGGAGTGTCATCCTCATAACTTTCTATACACCATTGGCACACAATACTTCTCTTCAGCTCCCAAATACTTCCACTTTGGTGAGGTGGTTGACCAGTAGCATTATATTTCATGGAAATATTCCACTCTGCAGCTTCCCATGGCCATTGATCTCCTACTTCAGTTCCACCACACACAAAACAATTAGTAACACTGAGAGCCTGAGCTACAGTGCCAGCAAGTTCTATAAATAAATTTTTAGCAACGTCAGGTATATTAAAGGGCTTCTTAATTTCTTTCCAAAATTCTTTATAAAAATTATGTGTAATTTGATCTCCTGTTTCATATAACTTCTGGATTTCTAAGTGGAACAATCCTCTGGGGTCTATTCCTGTCCCATAAATCATTATTCCAAATTGTGGTCCCCATTTCTGTATGAACTGTTGGACATTATTAATAGTAAAATTTACCCAATTACATTCATACGGGGATCAATCACCTTTTACTGCTACTTTAGTCAAATACGCCTCAGATTTTTCGTTTTTCCAAGTTGCCCATTTTGCACATTTCCACATTACACAATATCCTTGTGCGGGGGTACTCAGAGTGCAATCAGAATCATCTCCTTTCTTTGGACAAATGTATTTATCTTCAAGAATATAGCTTCTTTGCCATTCTATATTCCCACAAGTTTTAGAATAAAACATTGCGGCTAACTTACAGGGTTCCAATTGTATCGTGGCCTTGCTATCAGGTTTAGCTAGTCTAACCTTAAAATGAACAGGTCCATTTGACTCTCCAGATCGAACAACCAACCATATTTGCTCTGGGTTATTCTTAGGGTCATAGCATTTTTGAGTTGTTTTACAATAGCTATATGTAATATTTCCTTTTTTACATGTTATTTTGTCATCGCATTTATGCTTAGAATAATAGATTAAAGTTTCTTTCTCTTGATTTCCTTGTTGTGTTTTGGTAATACATTTTTGACATTCAGGAGGAACACTAGGTGTGGTTGAGGTGGCCCTAGTTTTTCTAGGGGGTGGTGCTATAGGGCCAGTTCCAGGGATTCTAATAGGTTCTGCATCGTATTCCCACAATATCATACACATTCCCTTCCAATATGGTGTCAATGATCTTCTTCTTCTGCCACTACAATTATACTGCAAGGGTGTAGAAACTGCATCGATGTTACCACAGCTACCAGTCCACAAAGAGGATCCAATCCATATACATTGAGGATCTGTTGATAAAAACTTTTTACAGAGCTGGGTTACTTCATTGATAAAATTCTTACTCCCCTTTATGCATTTCCAGATCTTATTCTTTCGAGTATCTGCAGCAGACACCTCTAAGGTCAGGTTACACTCTTTTCTAGAAGTCCTCCAAAGTTGAAAAGCACCTGTCCCCTGATTTCCAGCACTTATAATACATACTGTAGTTCTTTCTATTGGGTGCATTTCATGCATTGCAATTATCATGATAATAGATACAACAACCCCTAAATACTCCATTTTGACTCTTCTTATACCTTTGTCAATGTCACTTTCAAGGGTCCTGTTAACTGGCTGCTCCACTTAACTTCTCCGACTGGTGGTTCTTCAACGTTAGCCTTTTTCACTCGGGTATAATGAGTCCAACCTTTTTCTGCAGTCCTGACAGCTGTATCAGTGGTTAATAGCACCAAATAGGGTCCATTCCAATTGGGTTTTAAAGACTCGTCCTTCCACGTCTTTATCCACACTTGGTCTCCCACTTCAATGGCATGGACTTTACAGCTGAGTGGAGGTGTTTGTACCAGGAATCCAGCTTTCCTAAAAGATTCAAAGGTTTTGGACAGTACTTGCAAATATTGGATTAACCCTTTATCTTTACTTGGTAAATTCCCCATTTGAATTCCCACATCCCTTAGTGGCATACCATACAACATCTCATATGGAGAAATTCCCACATCTCTCCTTGGTTGAGTTCCTATTCTGAATAAGGCTATTGGTAAAGTTTTTATCCAATTCAGTCCAGTTTCTAAATAAAGTTTTGTCAAAGTTGCTTTAATCCTTCCATTCATATTTTCCACTTTTCCGCTAGAAGCAGGATGCCAAGGACTGTGTAAATCCCATTTTATTCCCAAAGTCAATGCAATTCCTTGAATAATTTTCCCTGTAAAATGTCGCCCTTGGTCGCTATCTATTCTTTGTACATATCGTGGAATGACCTGCTCTAATAGCAAACGAGTGACAGTCCTAGATGTTTCATCCATGCACGGATAAGCTTCCACCCACCCAGTTAAGTGATCCACACAAACTAATAGATATTTATATCTCCCCACCAGGGGCATCTCAGTAAAATCCACTTGAATATTTTGAAATGGATACAAAGCTAATGGTCGTCCACCCTTTTGTTTTTCTCTCGTGTTATTTTTGTTTGTTCTTTGACAAATGACACATTTTTGAGTTACTTGCTGAGCTGCAGTATATACTTTTAATCCTGCATACTTTTTTAATACTTCATCAATTAAGGCTTGAGTTCCCCAATGACTTCCCTCATGCAATCTTTCAAACACTTGTCTCATGAGGGAATAATTAAGGATCTGACGGCCATCAGGTAACCACCACCTCCCCTTTTTGTCTTTCTGACTTCCTATCCTTTTCAATTTTTCTTCTTCCTTCTCATTAAATATCGGAACTTCTCCTACTTCATTTACTTGTGGAATCATGATTTTGATTTGTTCAACCCATTCCTGCTTCCTTGGCTTCTTGATCTGCTAATCGATTTCCCTTTTTCTCTATTTCCTCCCCTTTTTGGTGTGCTCTCAAATGTACTACAGCAACCCTATGTGGCAAGAGGAGGGCGGACAACACTTCCTCAATCAATTGTTGATGGATTAAGTCCTTCCGCTGACTTGTCACATAGCCCCTCTCCTTCCAAATTTTTCCAAAGGTTTGTACCACCCCAAATGCATATTTTGAATCCGTGTAGATGGTGACATCCAAACCTTCACCCAGCACCAATGCCCTTTTCAATGCGTACAACTCTGCTGCTTGTGCTGACCAATGGTTTGGCAACCGCCCACTTTCTAACAAAGCCCAGGTCCCTTCTTGAATGATTGCAAACCCATTCTGCCTTTTTCCTTCCACAACTCGGGAAGACCCATCAATGTACCACTTTTTCCCTTTTTCCAATGGATTGTCTTGTAAATCAGGTTTTATTTTTGTTTCTAAATCCACTATTTCACTACACCAATGTTCCACTTCCTTGTCTTCAGTAAAGCATGTTTTACTTAAAAAGTGTGCTGGATTTAAAGCTGAATCCGTTGTCAACACCAAATCTGCATGATCTAGCAACATGATCTAGCAACATGCTTTCGTATTCCAACAATCTAGAGTCAGTTAACCACCTTCCTGCCTTTTGTCTCAACAATGTTCTAACTTGATGTGGACTACTCACTACCAACGCTCCACCCATAGTGATTTTCTCACTTTTCTTGACTAACAAAGCCACTGCAGCTATGGCTTGTATACAAGTTGGCCATCCTTGGGCCACTGGATCCAAGTTCTCAGACAAATATGCCACTGGTTTCCTCTGTCCAGCCCAATTCTGAGTCAAAATCCCCAATGCAACCCCTCCTTCCACAGAAACAAATAAATGGAAGGGTTTTTCCGGGTTAGGTAAACTAAGGACTGGTGCACTCACTAATAAATGTTTCAATTTCTGAAAATCCGAATCCAGTTCCTTTGTCCACCCAATCCGGAATGGTTTCTGTTGGACTAATTGTTCATACAAGCTCTTAGTCCATTTTGCATAATCTTCAACCCACAACCTACAATATCCAATCAGACCCAAAAATTTTCTCAACTCCTGAGTCTTTGGTCGTGGTTGTTCCACTATTCCCTGTATTCTTTCCGAACTTATTTTTCTTGACCCTTTACTTATAAGATGTCCCAAATACTTCACTTCTTCTTCCACAAACTGCAATTTTCCTTTGCTTACCCTCAACCCCTGTTGTGCCAAGAAATTCAACAAAGCTATTGCTCCTTCTTCTGCTTCTACCTTCTTTTTACTTGAAATCAACAGATCATCCACATACTGTATCAGTTTAACCCCTTTCGGGATCCTAAACTTCTCTAAAGTTTGCTCCAATACCTGTCCAAACAGGTTTGGAGATTCCGTAAAACCCTGCGGCAATACTGTCCATTGATATTGCTGCTTCCTTCCAGTGAATGGGTTTTCCCATTCAAAAGCAAACAACGCTCTACTCTCTTGGTCTAAAGGACAAGACCAAAAGGCATCCTTCAAATCAATCACACTAAACCATTTGTGTTCCACTGGTATTTTTCCCAAGATGGTATATGGATTCGGGACCACTGGATGTCTAGTTTCCACTATCTGGTTCAATAGCCTTAAATCTTGTACCATTCTGTATGTTCCATCCGGTTTCCTTACTGGTAGGATTGGTGTATTATAAGGAGACATTGTTCCTTCCAATAGACCATCCTTCACAAGCTGATCTATTACCAGTTGGAGTCCCTTTTTCCCTTCCAATGGAATATTATATTGTTTTTGACATACCACTTGGCTATTTGGTTTCAACTTGATTTTTAGAGGCTCTATTTCCAAACCTCCCCTATTTCCTGGCTGCACCCAAACTATTGGGTCTATCTTCTCTTCTTTTTCTTCAGTTAGGACATATGTTCTTTCAGCTTTCTCAAAGGTTATGGTAAGTCCCAAAGCAGACATCAAATCTCTTCCCATGATGTTGATTCCTGCTTCGGGAACATACAACATTTTCAATGTCTTGATTTCATTTTGCCCATGCCTAATGGGAATTGGTTCCAATTGTTTGACACTAAATGCTTCCCCTTTTACTCCGCTCACTTTTATCCTAGCTTGTTCGTCCAATTTTCCCCCTTTTGGTAGAACACACATTGATGTTCTAGATGCTCCTGTATCAACCAGAAAAATTACTTCCTTGGTTCCCACCTGTAAATTTATCAAGGGCTCCTGGCAGGAACTTTTAATAAGGGGCCCCTGACCTCCCTAATATAAATCTTCATCTTCTTCCATCAGTCGGTTGATCTGTTCCCCTGAGGCTAAGACAGGACAATCGCTCTTGAAGTGCCCCGTCTTTCCACAGTGGAAGCAAGTCCTCATTCCTTCTCTATTCATTCCACCTCCCCTCATTCCAGGTCGTCCTCTTATTCCAAACTTACCTCTACCTCTCTGCACACATCCTCTACCTCGTCCTCTTTCTCCTTGCGAGACTTGCATCACTTCCTTAACCACAGTTGCCATCATCCTGCTCGTCCTCTGACTTTCTTTCTTTCCTCTCTCTTCCTCTCTGTTCACATAGATCTTCTGTGCTTCTCTCAACAAAACTTCTAACGACTTGGCCATCCAATTCTCTTGCTTTTGCAACTTTTTCGCAATGTCTGGCCAGGCTTTTGTCACAAACTGAATTTTAACTAACTGCACATTCAGCGCATCTTCTGGATCTGCTCCGGCATACCTCCTTATTCCATCTTTTATTCTTTGAAGGAAGGTAGCCGGTGCCTCATCTTTCTCCTGCTCTATATTAACTGCTTTTGACATGTTCTGTGTTCGGGGGACTGCTTCCTTCATTCCCCGAATGACTAGAGACCTCAGGTCCCTCATGTGAGTCCTATCTACCTCCTTATTATTGTCCCAATTTGGTCTCTGGAGAGGAAACTTCTGCTCTCCTCTGGGTACATTTCCCTGAGCATCGGGAGGATGTTCTCTATCCCAGATGGCCATGGCTGCTTTTCTGATCAAATTTCTTTCCTCCGGACTAAACAAAATACTCATGATGTTGTTGAGTTCATCCCATGTATAGATGTTCACCCCTAGGAGCAAGTCCAGCTGTTCACTTGCACCCAAGGGGTCATCTATAAAACTCTTCATTTCCTTCCTGAATGCTCTCACCTCTGATGCCTTTAGAGGTTCTTGAATATAAGTAATTCGAGGAACACCATCATCACCCACTCCATTTGGTGCCTCCCTTAAGGGGAATTGAGTCACATTTTCTTCTTCGTTGTCCTCCAGATCAATCAGGCTTCTTTTGGTGTCTCCCAATTTTTCCCCCACAGGCTTCACGTTTACTTTTGGGTCGGTCTGTGGACTCAACACCGGAGGTTGGCTGAAAGGGGATCCGTGCCAATACAGTCCCCCATATTGCGGGCTTAGGACAGGCATTCCTGACCATGGACTTCCTTCCCCCATAGGAGTCAGTTGACTGATTCCTCCGGGTAAGTCCGGATATAACGGGGGTGCCGTCACAGCCACTGGGTGTGGTGGATTTTGAATCTGCACCGGATGTGGATTTTGTGCTGGCCTGGGTTCCTCATTATATGGGGGGGGTAATTTCTTCAATAGATCTGTTTCTTCCTCTTCGCTTCCTCCTGTGTCTTCCTTTGCCATTAAGATTTGTTCACCGGCATCCCACAGATCCGGTACCCAAATCAAGGCATAATCTAATTCATTATCTAGACTTCTACAAGTTTTTCTTTTCACATAATCATACAAGTCATGGCATTGGAAATAATCATTTAATCCATCCCGAGGCCATTCTACATTATCATCTTCCCACCAAACAAAACAACAAAGGTTAACCATATCTTCTTTAGTTAATCCCAATCTCCCAATAATCCGGTTATAAGGAGGGCAACCCCACCTTGCTAACAGTTTGCCCAACAGGCCATCCGGATCTATTTTGAGTTTGGGGTTTTTTCTAATTCCCTTGACACATTTCTTCCCTGTGTCTTTGGATCCAACATTTCCTCCCATCTTTACCGATGGATACGTCTCACAGTAGTGGACCTCTCTTGAATAGAAATGCTCTTGGGGTTTTCTGCCCCCTCAATTTCCCAATTCTAGATCTGAGTATATGTACCTGTGTTCCCTAGAGACCCACTTCACACCACATCACCGTCCCCTTGATATTCAAATATCACACTCGCTCCGTCCTGCAGACCTCCCCAAGATCCCTCAAAAGGACTTCCTCCGTTCGCCTCTCCGAGTCACACTTATATACTTCTCACCACTCCCGACCGCCCTGGACTCTTGTGTTCTGGTGCTTCACAACCAGTACTCACCAGGGTCTGCGCACAGATGTTGCCCGGTCTTCTCCAAGACTGGTCACCACTTTATTCAATTTCTCCTACTACTTGTCGTTGTTTAATTTTAACGGGCTTCCAAGAGCCTTCCCTATGTTCCTCGGTAGTCCTCCTCCGTCCAAATGGGGCAGGGTGCACCTACTTTCTCAACTTCCTCCTCCAATGCCATGGAAAGTCTCCTCAGGCCCGGCTGATGCTCCAGAGTGCCCCGGTCTCAGGTCCTCGTCAGTAATTCTTTCTCTCTTGTGCGCAGCTTTCACAGAGAGTGACACCGTGAAGACTGACGTATGGGAACGAAAGCTGGTGGAGGTAAGGTGAGAGCTCTTCTACTTGACACCTGGTCTGCGTAGAAGGTGTAGGCTTTCAGCTGCAAGGCCGAACCTTTAAAAGCCACTCCTCAGACACATCTGCACGGAGGTGGGGTAAAAAAAGGAAAAGAAATAGCTAGAAACACAATGCAGTAAACGTTCCGCTGGAGAGCTTTTCCAGCAAAGTAACGGAAGCGAAATTGGAACTTTATATTTGGTTGTAAGCCAATGTAACAGGTATAACAGAATAACGGAGTTGCTTGGGCAGGAAACCCTTTACCGAGCAGATGATCAGCATTGCGCTTCGCCCTAAATTCTCTGGCTGAACCCAAAGATAGTAAGAAAAAAAAGAAAAACCCAGCAAATGGATCTTAGGGTGTGACCTGGTTCCCACAGGGTCAGCATGCCTCTTGGCGCTTCTCTCCCTTCCTCTGGAGTAAAAAGTCCCGGTCCATCCTCGTTCCAGTGGCAATGCTGAAAGCATCTCCCTCTCACCTATTGCTGCTGGTCCTATTTTGTCCACTCGGACCCGAATCGGCAGAGCTGTGTCTCCAGGGCCTTCTGGAGCGTCAGGAAGGGTGGAGCTGATTCAACTTCACGGGGGAGGATATTCCGTAAGGGGGCGGGGGGGCATGGCAGAGAAGGCATGCCACATCTTGGTGCTCTTCATAAAATGAGCCCCCTCCTCTCTTTCAAAGCTCCTCTTCTCCACTTGCACAAGCATTTATCCCAGTGACCGATGTTGGTCAGATGCTTGCTTCCCGCTTTAGCTTCTTGTGGTCAACTAACATCGTGTTTGGTACTTACGAAACCTATGAAAGGCATGAGGAGGGAAGGCAGGAAAATAACTTGGAGCAGTGTGGGGGAGGGGGGAGGAGGAGGCTAGATTGTAACAAAACATGCTTTGGCAATAGTGCATCAAAGCAAAGGAAAAAACATTATTTTATTATATCACTCTGTCCCACTCTGTAGCCTTAGCAGGTCAGGCAACTGCAGTGCCTCAGAGGAGGAGGAGGAGGAAGAGGAGGAAAATTGCAAGGAGAAAGGGGGCCTTGGGTGCCGGCTTCCAGGGAGCGTCTCTGCCTCTCTGGAAATGCTGCCCTCTTTCTCTTCGGCTGCTGAGCTGAATGTCCCTCCCTCCGCTTCTTCCATGTCCCGCCAACAGTTCGCAGAGCGACTTTTAATTGACGTCACCGACAAAGTTTGCTTTGAGGAGCTCAATCAAGCACTGAGGAAAGTGGACCAGAAATGCAGCACCCAAAGCCCCGAGCGGGTGAGCGGGGAGACCTCTTTGTCTTCTGTCCTAAAACCACAGAACGGGGGCCCGGGGGTGCTTTCGGTCACCTAGCCAGCCTCTTGCAGCCCCCAAGAGGGACTGTGCAACTTCTTTGTCCAGGGAAGAGGACTTGCCCGCCTCCGACTATTCTATGGTGGAGGGCTTCTGTTCAGGAGTTCTTTCTTTCTCACGACCCACCAAAACCGGCTTCTTTGCCATTTAAGTCCATTGTTTCTTGCCCTGACTGCTCCCCTCGGTCCTTGAATTCATGCTCCCCAGGATGGCATTTCTTTTTCTTGCAGCTGCTGGACCCTGTTGGCTCACGTTCCCCTAATGATCCACCAAGGCAGCCAGATCCTTTTCTGGTGCTCTTTATGGTCCTCTTGTCAACCTGCAGTCAACCTCTTGGCCTGATAAGCTCAGAGGGCCTGGGAGCAGTTAAACTGGACTGGGCTGTGTCTCCCATCAAAACATCCCATGCCATCCCATGCCCGTCACCACCCCAATGTACTGACCCACCCAGAGTTCCCAGGAGTGTGGATCTGCCCCAACTCCAGCCTCCTGGCTCCCTTGAGGAGGGTCCCCTCCTTTTCCTATCGCTCAGCCACCCTCCTGCCAACCCAGGGCTAGAGGCCGGCTTCTCTACCGGCTTGGCTCTCTCTACCCCCCCCCACATGGGAGCCCTCAGAGCGACGCCCTCTTCTTCAAATCTCCGCTCTTATCCTGATTCACTATTAAGCTGAAAGTCCGTCAGCAGGTAAGAAAGGATGCTTCTTTGGCAGGAGCCAGAATGAGATCAGCAGGAAGAAGTCATACCAAACCGATCTGATATTGCTGATATTATTTGACCAGGGAAAGTTGGCAGAGATGGTGTATGTTGACGTGATAAGGATTTCCATAGGGTTCTAGCAGAGAAAGTGTCAAAATGTGGGCTTAGCTATGCTGCCATTACCTGAATGTAAGTCTGGTTGAACTAACATCTCCGTTTAATGTACGTCACTGGCCAAGCCACAAAATGAAGGACTGGCTCAAGTGCTACATTACTCAACTATGTTTCTCATCCCTGGGATAAAAGGTTCCCAGGGCAGGTTAGAAAATACGATTCCCTAACCATATACCACAGCCACAAGCGGGCAAGAAAGAGCAGTGCGATGGGGCTATACAAAAGAAAAGGGGGAAAGTGCCAAGAACAATGGTGCGTATGTGGGGGGGGGGGTGTCAAGGGAAATCCTCCTCTGCCTTGGTCCTCTGAGAGCCCCTGAAATCTATTGGGCACAGGAGCAATAACTTGTGTGGAATAGCTGGAGGTGTTGAAGTAGAAGCCCTTATTATTTCACAGAAAAATGAAGATGACAGCACAGACAGAATTTGCAATAATATTGGGGGAGGGGGGCATGCACACACACGCGCGCACACACACACACACACACACACACAGTGAAGTTTGTTCCAGCTTTCCCCGTGGAGTTGGAGAGCTACAGCTATTTCTTCTTTTTGCAGATCTTCCTGTATCAGTACTGCGGAGCCATCCTGCGTGCCTCAGATGACCCTCAGCTAATCCAGGTCCAGCTCTTCACCCTCCTGGCCATGTGCCAGCGAGGAGCCCCCGAGGCAAAGGTGAGAGGGCTGCTACCTGGTGTGTAGGCAAATTGCCACCCTTGGTCTCTTTCTGCCTCTGCGCTGGAGAGAAGCAAAGCAGCTCAGCAGGTCCTGGCAGAAGAGACTCTGGAGGAGAAAGCCCTGGCTGAGGAGGGAGGCGGTGCAGGGGAGGCTCCCCAGCAAGACAGCGCTGCTAGAATAGATGGCCGTCTTTTTAAAACTTCCATGCATTTCAGAGTGTTGGTGAAGAATTTCAAAGTTGCAGATAGATGCAGATAATTCCAGAAATAGAGGGAAAGGGGGTAGTACTGTACTAGCTCCTCTTCCATACTCCTTTTAACCTCAATTTGTCAGGCAGACATTCTTAGAATTAATTTCGGAGTCCATTGTTCAAAAATATCCTACAGTAAAGTCAGATTTTTTTTGGGGTAAAAAATTCTTTTATTGAAACAATCAACATCAAACATAAGATCATATTAGAAAGCAATCATCATATAACCTGCAATACAACACTAAGGATTAGTCTTTGTGAGCGTCTGGTTTAGTAAGCATTCCTCTTATATATGTTCTAACTACTGTTTCTGGTCTATCACATATTGTTCATTCGAGCTTCAGAAGTGAATTCATCTCAGTAGTAGTGCAATCCTTTATGATCCCTAGCAAAAGATCCTGAGGTAGAAATTCAGTATCCTGAGGTCAGATTATTTTTTAAAGAATTCAAAACAAAAGCATTTTCCCACAGGAAAGCTTCTTTGTAATAAATTCCAAAGTATTATTTCAAATTTATCTGGATCCTTAGTCCATTTGTAACTTTCTAAAATCAGAGTCACTGTTTGCTGTTTACTCCAGACAAAAAAGTCCTTAGATTTGTATTTAAATTTATTTCACTGGTGTTATATGCTCCTGACCTCTTTCCTTCACAACCAGAGGCAAAGTCTCCTGACCAATAACCAGCCAAGACATCGTGACGGCCTCTTGTTTCGTTTATTGCAGTAAGCGAGGAGAGAAGCCATCAAGTCTTGGTTTTCTCCACAGATGAAATCAAATCAAATCAACATCTTTATGTATTCCGGTCACCCATCCCTCCTCATTCCTCATTGTCTGAGGTACTATGAGGTTACATTCTCTCCCACCACCTTCTACATATTTCTGCTACCCTCTCCAAACATACTAAATCATACATTACCTGTGCATTTAAATGAGTAGACAATATATGCAAGGTGTGTCAGATAATATTAAATAGTCTATTGAGCATGCTCTTTTAACTTGTTTTCAAGTTCTTAGTTATTTTATGGATTTTTAGAACAATAAGTTATTTTCTATTATTCAGTTAGTTTTAGTTTTCCTGTTAGTTTTGTTTTACTTTTAAGCTAGCTATTTCCTCTTACAGCTAATTCCTCTTACAATTAATTCCTCTTACAATTTTAAATTTTGAAGACCTTTCATCTATTCCTATCACTGAAAATTGGCGGTCCTCTCTGTCCAGAATGTGGACTTTGCTGTCTTCTACAGAATGGCCTTTGTCTTTTAAATGCAGATGGGCTGCTGAAGCTTGTCCTGATGGTTTTGTCTTCCTATGTTGTGCCTGCGTTTATCAAGTAGTTGTTTTGTTTCCCCAATGTATAGATCTGCACATGGCTCATTGCATTGTACTGCATATACCACATTGCTCAATTTGTGTCTGGTGTTTTATCCTTGGGGTGGACAAGCCTCTGCCTTAGTGTATTCTTGGATTTGAACTGTGCATGTATGTTGTGTTGGTTGAAGATCCTCCTGAGCTTTTCTGATATTCCTGCAATGTATGGAATGACTATGTTGCTTTGTTTATTGTTCTCTTCTTTGTCTATTATGGAGGAGCTCCTGCTGGGTCTTTTGAGGGATTTGATGAAGGCCCACTTGGGATAGCCACAAGTTCTTTTTCTTTCCCATGTTTGCTGGTAGGCAGGCCTTCAGCTCGGTGGTGTAGGGGTCTGGTAACTCCCATTTTGTGCTCCAGTGGGTGGTAGGAATCAAAATGTAAATATTAATCTATATGGGGGGGTGTTTTTTGTGAGCTTCAATGTTAACGCTTCTGTCTTCCTTAATGTGTACTGCACAGTCCAGTAGACTGGACTATTTTCCTTAACATCTTCCGGTGTGAATTTGACATATCTGTCCACAGAGCTATTTGGTGAATGCTTCTAATTCCTGTGTTTTCATCTTGACCCAACTATCTCATCCACATTACCTGTACCAGTGAGTGGGTAGATTTCCTGAGGAGTTCAGGGCTCTGGTTTCTACCTCTTCCATGTAGACATGGGACACAGGTGAACACAGGGTGCAACCGTGTTTTTGTCTATAGAAACCTTCATTGTATTTAAAATAGGTAATGGTCAGGTATAGGTCCAGCATTGTCTGGACTGAGGTGGGTTGTGTCACCTGAGGTCACCTGTCTTATAGCAGTCGTTTGTTCACTACGGTGACATTTTCAGTTGTTGGAATGCAGGTGAAGAGGGAAGTCACATCACAGGAAGCCGTGATCTCATCCAGGTCCAGTTTTAGTTTCCAATCCTTGCTGGCGAAGTCCTGTGAATCGTTGATGTGATGGGTGTTGCTGACTAGAGAAGCTAATAAGGCGGTTAGATGTTTTGCAATGTTGTAGGAGGTGACAAGAGTTGCTGCTGCTCACCATGGGTCTGAGTGGAGTTTCCTCTTTGTGGATTTTGGGGAGTCCATATATGCACGGCGTGGTTTCCCTGGGGTAAAGAGTGTAGTATCATAACTTGTCGATGGCATTGTTGTTGCAAGAAATCAATGACCTTTTTCTTGTAGCTGCTGGTGGTGGGATCTCTCTTCGGAGCCTGGCACGTGGCAGAAGAGTGTTCACCATGGCCTTGTGGTCATCTGTGTTCCGGATGGCTGTGCGTCTTCCTTTACCAGCTGGCAGGATGATGATGTTTGGGTTTCTTCAGTTCAATTCAATTCCTTTCCTGAATTGTAGGTGGGGAGGGGGTGTTTTGGCACCATCCTTAATTGTTCCGCCTCTGGTTCTGCCGATTTATTGTTCCTGATGGCTGACTCTGCAACTGTGAGGAGATCTACAACTGGTAGCTGTTCTGGTGTTGCTGCAAAATTCAGTCCTTTGGCTAAAACAATATTTTCTGTTTGGGTATTTCTCACCCACCGGTCAGTTTTCTGAGACATGTCATTGTCCATCTGGGTTGGTTCTTCTGTTTTGTGTGTTTTTTCTTGTCTAAGCTGTAGGGTAGAAAATGTGCCTTTTTGTCTTTCTTTGCTCTTGTTGTGTTGTGCTAGTTGTGCCTTCTTTGTAAATTCTGTGACCTGTTCTAACACTTCTGTTGGTAGAAGTGATTTCAGTTCTTGGAGTTTGCGTTCTGGTCTCTCTTTCAAAACCTCAATGTAAAATTAGTCTGTCTTATTCTTTTACTAAGAAGTTGGAGCTGTGCTTTCTGCAGGATGTTTTCTGCCCTGTGTCCCTTCACCGTTGAACACAAGCGCAGGTTGTTGGGAATGAGTCTGTGTTGTCTGCATCTCAAACTGAAGCGCGAATGGTTCCTATATTCTGCAATTTTCCTGGAAATTCGTTCATAGTCCCACACCATTCGAAGGGTGTTTATCCCAAAGGGCATCACTAAATGTCTGTGGAGATTCTCAGTCATTCAGGTCGTGGTTGTCCCAAAGATGCTTTTTCTTTGAGGACGTTTCGTTTCTCATCCAAGAAGCTTCTTCAGCTCTGACTGGATGGTGAGGAATGGAAGGATTTATATTCTTTGCATTCCCCACCATCCAGTCAGAACTGAAGAAGCTTCTTGGATGAGAAGCAAAACGTCTTCAAAGAAAAACAAGGAAGTCCAGTCGCCTCCTGAAAAAGCACCTTTGGGACAACCAGGACCTGGATGGCTGAGGATCTCCAGAGACACGTAGATTGGAAAGACTGTTGGATTGTTTAAAATATCTGAATAGAATCTCAGCCCCCCCTCCCCCCTCCTTCTCTTTCTCTCTTTGTCTTGTGTCTCTTGAAGCAGCATTCATTTCCTTTCACACCATCCTTCCTTGTTTATCTGGTCGTTTTTAGCTTGAAATATCATTTCTTAATTTGATTTGATTGATTTAATAAGCTACCTAATCATAAACTATTCAAGTCTATGTAAGTTTGATGTCATTAAAAAAGAATGGAACCAATAAAACATATCCCTCCAGGAAATATCAAAAGAATTTTTAAATCCTATTACTTGTGCGAGTTCACAAATTATGCCAGCCCAGGGCCTAAGGGAAGAATCAGTTGGTAAAGTTTTTAAAAAAACAAACAAAAACAAAACAGTAAATAAATGTTTGGTTGGATGATGCCCAGCTACTATCTTTTTATTTTTATATTGTGTATTTTATGTGTTGTATTTGTTTTATTGTAAGCTTCCTGGAATCATGAAAGTGAATTAAGCAGCTAACTACGTAACTAAATAAGTAAATAAATAAATAAAAGCTTTCCTAAAAAAAATGTAGGGCCATACAGAGCTGGGGAGAGGGGAACGTCCAGTCCTACCAAACAAGATATTTTTTTAAGAATAATTATTTCCTGGGAGACTGTGCAAAAAAACCCAAAAGTGATATTTTACATGCTTCCATGGGTAATTCATTAGAAACTAGCAGTTTTGGAGGTGTTCCAGTGCACGGTATAACCAGACAACTTAGGACGCTGTGGTGCTGTCTGTTAATGACTGTGAGGGGCCCACGAGTTCGTTGCCCTGTCCTGGCTTGGGACAGGCCCCAGGATCTCACCTCGGACGTCGCTGCTTGCTTCCAGCGGAATTGATAAACTGGAAGCAGAGCAGCACCTCCCTGTCTGCCCTGTTGCTCAGGAGACATCCGATGGGCCTTTCCGAGGAGCAGGGCGCCTGCTTAGCTCTTCCTAACTGCCGCTTCCCTCCTCCTTTTCTCCTCCTCTTCCATAGGGCATCTCTGCTGCTTGTGGCCTGGCTGCCTCTCGCCACATGGATGAAGTTTTTAAGGCACTGGACAGTTTTGGCAGGAATCTTTCCACCACAGAGACCTTTGTGTCCAAAACCGGGCAGGTAATGTTAGAGAACATCAAGTCCATCCTCAAAACACCACTAATCCTCTTTTTTGTTAAAGTTTCACAGCGCTTGTTGGGGGGATATAAATGTGGGTATGGAAGCCCTGTTTTCGTAAGATGAACTCGTTCCTGGGGCGCTCAGGCTTCTGCCCTCCCTGCACCTCCCAGGGCCCGTCCTCGGTTCCCTCTCTGGGGCTCGTGCCGTCCCTCTGGGCACAGAGCCGCCAGGGCAGCTACTGCCCTCGACGAGGGTGGGGGCTCCTTGCCCTCCCAGGGATGCTGATGGACGTCTGGGCCTTCTTCCCCACAGCTCTGCCAACGGAACACGCTTCTGCTCTGCTATGGCCGAGTGGCTCTGGGCATCAAGGAGGAGGTCCTCCCACGAGTGGAGCTCATTGTCACCAGGCTCATCGACTGCTTCCTTATTGACCCCTCGGTACTGGGCACACGTTTGGGCTTTGAGCCAGGGAACCACTTTGGTCGGCAAACCTTCCCCCTAACCCAAAAGGCGATGGGGAAAGAGAGCCTTGCTGGGGGGGGAACCCAGCCCAGCTCAGCTGGGGCAAGCAAGAGGTTCTTGAGCTGGGTGGGGCTGTGATGGTGCACCTCGGGGCCGTTTGGTGGCCAGGACAGTGGTTTCTAGACTTTGGCTTTGTCTGTTTTCTTATTCTGGGTAAAGTTTCCCGTTTATAATGGCTGACATTTCAATCTGCTGCATCAGAAGCCTCCCGTTCTGGAGTGCCTATGGGAGGAAAAAGTCCATTTGCTATCCCCACTTTCTCAGGGCCAGAACAGTGAAGTGGGGAAAACAGGCCTAAAAGAGCAGTGCACACACCTAGCAACTCTTCCTCCTCCTTCCTCCTCCTCCCTCTTGCCAGCCTAATGACCCAGCCATGCAGAGTTGGGGGGGGCAACTCCTCCAACACAGTCACCTCCTCAGAGACACAAGGTTCCTCTGCGTATTAAGAGGAAAATACTAACACTTTTTGTGCAATGTGGGTCAGCCTTCCAGTGTTCCCCAGCCAGCAGGACCATTTCTGGGAAGTCACTTGCGCTTTTGAAGGTGCCAAGTTGGAAAATTCTGCCTTGGCTGAGTTTCTCAGTGTGCCTGCTGCAATTCCCTGATCAGGCTTTTCCACAATGATGTCTGAGCCATTTTCTGCTCTTGGCTTTAGGACCTGAATCTGAAGAAGAGCTTTCTGATTGCTGTGCTCATGCTCCTCGAAGCCATTGCGGCCACGGGGAAAGCCGGGGTGATACGGCTGCACCCGAAAGCACGCCTCGTGGAGTGCCTAATAGTAAGTAGGCTGCCTTGACTTCGTGCTGAAAAATCCCAGGACTTGCCCTGGTTAGAATGCAGGATTGCAGGCAGCCTCTGCCCACAGCCTGGAGTTCAATCATGATGGGACTCAAGGTTGACCAAGCCTTCCATCCTTCCAAGGTTGGTAAAATGAAGACCCAGATTGTTGGGGGCAGAATACAAAACACTGTAAATTAACCAATGGAATAACCTGCCTCCAGAAGCGGTGAATGCTCCAACACTGGAAATTTTTAAGAGACTGGACAGCCATTTGTCTGAAATGGCCTAGGGTTTCCTGCCTGAGCAGGGGGTTGGACTAGATGACCTCCAAGGTCCCTTCCAACCTTATCATTATTACTACTACTACTACTACTACTACTACTACTACTACTACTACTACTACTATGGGTTGGTATATAAGTTTAAGTGCTATTGCTATTATCCAATACATAGCCAGCTTGGAGTGGGCTGGCAAAACTTTTGGAGGCACACAGTAGTGACTACACAACCCATGTCCCGCTGGATCATCATTTCAGAACTATTTCTCTACCAAATTCCTCAATGCTTTCAATAATGACAGAGCTTCTAATGTAATAGAAAAGCTTTTAAAAATGCGGGAAGGTATTCAAAGATGCATCTATCTTGAAAGTAATCCATATTGAACTGTATAGCACAAACATCAGGAGTTGTCAACATGAATGCATGTATGCAGTCGAAGGCCACCTAGAACCAAAGCAGAGTGTCAGATTGCAAACTGGGACACATGCACACACCCCATATGTTTTCCCCTGGACAAGAAATGCATACTGACGACAGGTGTGTGGCCGGATGGGAGACGGCGAAGAAGGGCACCTCCCACCTGGTGAAGGCCTTGGCCCTTCCATAATGCAAAGTGGTGGTTCTTCAGAGCAGTTCAGTTTCCAGTGAGGCCACGTCCCCTGCTTGTCTCCAGGTCCCTGGAGGCCACCCAGGTGAGTGGGCCTCTCCGCCTGACCCTCACTCTCTCCTCCTGTCTCTCCCACGACTGGCAGGTGCTGATAGAGAGGGAACCCATCCACCTCCTGGGCAGCACGGTGCGTCAAGACGCGATGTATATCGCTAAAGAACTCAGGTAACGAAGCAGGGGGCTCACCTCCCGTGGGGTGGGACGGTGGGGAGTGACTTCGGCCATTCTGTACATTCACGAGCGCCCTGCGTAACAACGCGAGGACTTCTTTGGAGCAGACTAGATGGCACCTCACCTAGGAGGTCAAAACGGGGGGGGGGAGAGAGGAGCAACATTTTTGTGTTCTTTATCCTGAATTGCTCCAGAATTGGCAACAATGGACAAGCTGTCTCAAAGGTGCTTTTTCAAGACAACCATTGATCCATTTATTTCATAATCATTGAAGTACAAGACATGAATTAAATGGAGCAAATGCAGTGCAAGATTGATGACCTTCCAATAAATGGTAAATCAGTCATGAATTGAGGAGGAGGGCCCTCTATTGTCTACTGTGCCTGCTAAGTGAACCCTTGTACAGTTTGAAGTGTGTGGACCCTGTTTTCTGCTGAGATCTAATATTTGGCGGGGTGGGTGGGTGGGGGTGGTCCAAAGTACTTCAGATTATTTTCCACTGATAGGCCTGGGAAAGTGGGGGCAGTAGACAGGAACATGACCAGGGATGTGGCTGAAATAAGGCGGAAGAGAATTAGTGTTGGATCCGGGCGAGAGGCAGCTCTTTCTCCTTGTCCTGCCTTTAGGCTTTTGGGAGGGGAGCCCTTCCTGGTGAGTAGCCCTTGCTGGGGGGCTTGATGCATTCTCAAAACATGCTGAGGATAAAAGGGTAGAATCCCACCCTTGAAGTTCATCTGTGAAGGCTTCCGGGTTTCCAGAGTGAAGAGTGTGGCTCCTTTACAGACTCAGGATTCAAACATATTTGTCTTTGTGTTCATTTTGAAGTTGAAGGCTATGCCGTAATGATCCATTGGGCAAAATCCGGTCTTCCATCATTTCTTGTGGCAGCTAAATCTCAGGTGTTTTCTGTTCCCTCAGCCACCTGAAGCCTCTTCTTGAGCCAGAGAAGAAATCCAGCCTCCTCCATGCCTCTTTCAAAAGTGTCTTTTGCTTGGCCCCAACGGAGATCCTGGAAGGAGAGTCTTGCATAGACGAGAAGACGTTGAATACCAAGGTGAATCCTTTGACTGCTTTATCCAAGCCTCCTTATTTCCCAGAGTGGGTTTTTATTTCCGGATAACAATTATCACAGAAGTTATGTCTCTGCTTTGGTAATCTGGCCTAACAAGATGCAGGTCTATGCATAAGCATCCAAATTTCTTTTCCAACTTTACATAGAAGTATTTCATAAAGCACAGTGGAGCAGGGAAAAGGGGGAAGACATGGTTACGTTATGGAGAGGCCTTTGGCTAAGTACTGTAGGGGAGGGGGGATGGCAAGTGGGGGATGGGTGGAAGGATCTGTGCCCTCTGCCTTTTCCCAAAGACTCATGGAGGCAGCCCATGGAGTCGACTTGCTGGGTGCTGTTTGGCCCCAGTCTGAACACCCCAGTGCCCAGTTGATTTCCTGCATCTCGGGAGCAATCTCACTCACAAAAAAGTCCTGGTCTCTGCTGAATAAATGAATTGACCTGACAGGAAAGGAGGGGTGAAAGCAAAGGTTTGTTCACGTGTAGGAAAAAGGGGTCTGCAGCTGGCGGCCATTCTGCCCTGGGGAGCTCTCCAGGGTGCAGGAGCCTTCCTTTGGTTGTATCCAGGCGCACGCTTTGCCTTGCTTGCCCACCCGGGATGGCTCCCCCTTCTGTGGTGGCCTTAGCCTCACAGGCCCGCTTGTGCCTCAGGCCTTCTACCAGCAGACCATCGGCTGCTTCGAGGAGATGCTGCAGGCTCTGCTCCTGGAGAACCCGCAGCCCAGCGAACTCAAGCACATGATGGAGGTAGGCAGAGAGAGAGAGAGAGAGAGAGAGAGAGAGAGAGAGAGAGAGAGAGAGAGAGAGAGAGAGAAGCTGGCGGCTGAAGGGTGACCCTCTGGGAGGGGTCAGGGCCCCTTCAGAGCATCCCTGGCATAAGAATGGGGAGCTTTCTTTGGGAGTCATTTGGTCTGTGTCAGCCTGGATGTGTATTTTTAGACACTATTGTTTTCATCTCTGATACTCATTTTAGTGGGATGGGCAGCTGCGCAAATTGATGCCAGTCAATCCATCTGCCAATCTCACAGGCACTGGGCACGACTGCTGCAGGCAGAGAGTTATGGGTCCCTTTTTAAGCTGTCTAGACTATGGGCTGCTGCTGCCTCTGTCCCTGCTGGCACTGCTGCCCCCATCTGATGATCCAAATGACTCCTGAGGTCTTTGCAAAGAGGCATTTCTTTGGGTTTTCTGACCAATAGCAGCTCCGGAGAAAACCGGATTGGGCCTACAAAATCTGTGAGATCAGATTTACCTCTGTTCTTCTTTGGGCCTTCTGAGGAAATCCTCCCTCTTGTATCAGCAATTTACTGTCAGAAAGGAGGTTCGGGCATTTCCCTCGAGCCCAAAGAGCAGGTGTCAAGCACCTGGCCAGGTGTGGAGGCAGAGACAGGTACCCCAGCAGTCCAGTGTCCACTCTGAGTGGATGCCACTGGCAAGGGCTTGGGTACGAAGGAGGGAAGGGGTCCCTGCCCTTTGCAGAACCCCTTTCAGATTCCAGTTGAGGTGCTTAACACCCTTAACTTTTTAATTAGTACCTCAGGATTTCTGCAATGTTTGAAAGACCTGGCATTTGACCACACCTTGTTTGCAGAAATCCACAGGGAAGTGAAATGCTATTGGTGACATTCTTCATACCTGCATAGGAATGGCCTCATTGAGATATATAAGCCCCTGAGTCCTTGAAGGGACCCTGGGTATTTGGGGCACTCGTAACCTTACCAGTTCTGTGGAGTCAAGGCGCAACCAGGGCCAGCTCCAGGCACGCTGGGCCTGAGGCACCACCATGCTCTGGCACCTTTGGGCAATTTCAGAAAAGGCACCCTCTTTGCTTCCTTTTTCTCTCCCCCCCCCACCCTCCCCTCAGGTTTTTGAGCTTTACGCTTAAGGTTTTCAGTCCAGGACAATTTTTTTTCTTGGATATATTCACCATATTTACACTGCAAAATTACATTTAACTCCCAAGTGGACAGACCATTGCTATTTCCCCCCCTTTTTTGTTATTTATTTATTTATTAAATTTATTTGCCGCCCATCTCATTTCGAAGCAACTCTGGACAGTTTACAGCATTAAAACCATTAAGATCATAAATGTTAAATATTTATGAAACAAGAAAAATGGAAATGGTTTTATGTTTTTTTGTAAGTTTTTTTCCATTTTGCCATCCCCCCAAAATGTGTTCCTCTAAGCCAGGGCCTGCCTTTCCTTTGATAGCTTATAGAACCATGGATGGTATCAAAGTTAGATCATGTGCGCGAAAGAGCCGTGGAGACAGCAATGAAGCTCTTGCAGTTTGTTGCTGATCGCTTCCACCTTGACGTGAGTATCCTTAAACGGAGCTGCTCAGCTTCTCAACTGGAGCTTCCTCCCCTCCTGGAGAGACTGAGGGTTTTCCTGAGGGTATGGTACAGAACAGACACAAGGATTGTGTTTGCTTTTCCACAAAAACACTACAAACTTAGATAGGCGGGCATGTTCCAGACCCTCTCCCTTTAATGTTACCCCTTGGTGGGACTTTCTGCCCCAGCTCACACCACGAGATCCACAGGACCCCTGTTTCTTTAGCCTTCTAGACTAGGGAACTTTCGGTTTCAGCTATGCATTTGTGGATTTTTGAGAGCCACTTAGAATTATGATATCATAGGCGGCCATATAAAATAAATGCGATGGCCATTCGGGCACGGCCTCCGACAAGCAGGGGACACTCCTTGAAAGAGCAGCAGGGCCCCCGTGTTGAGAGAGAAGGCAGATCAGCTGCCGTGCCAGTCTGGACCCGTTTCCCTCCCACCCACTGGGGCCTTGGGCAAGGTGAGTTTATACTTCCTGCCTACATTAAATGAGGACTGGCACCTCTGTGAAGCAGACCGACTGTGTGCCGGATGGCCAAGCCAGGTATCTGGGGAAGAGAGGAGTTGTGCGCAGGCTCAGTTCATTGCCCAGTTTCTTGGGGCCTGAAGGCGTCCCATCAGCTGCCTTTGTGAGGAAACAAAATATGATCACAGGTGGCAGTTTCCCATGTGCTGCAGCCAAGCAGGGATGGAGCTGGGTAGACACCTGCCCAAAGGTGTGCCCTAGCAGCATCTTTGGATCCACATGAAAAACTTGGTGCCTGCCTTGCTTCACGTGTGTAGACTGAGCTTTTTGCATTCTGTGCTGCATGGAACACATCACCAAATCTTGTTGCTGGAACCTCTTGTTGCCCTTTCAGCACTGCTGCCCAGTTGTGCCCCTGCTGGAATGTTTGTCAGGTGGTGCCACCGAGAAGGGAAAGTGCCTGGCCCTTCCCCTCCAAGCCTGCCTGTGGGCGTGGCATTTTAATCTTTCTCCTGCCCACCCAACAGCCCAGAAGTCTTGTTTGAAGACTTTCGGCATGGTCCACGGTGGGTATGTGGGACGCAGCTTCGGAAGGTTCTGGGTTTGTTCTGACAAAGAGCAAGAATCGGCCTCGTACACAAGTTAATTAAGAAACATCTGCAAACCAGTAAATTATTCCCACTTCTCCCTATTGTTTCCTTAGCTCTCTCGAGAATTTAGCAAGCTGGCCCACCTGACGGCCCTTTTGATTGGTCTATGCAATGACCAGGTGCCATGCATTAGTTCTTTTGCCGTGCAAGGAGTCAGCTGTCTCTATGAGATCTTACTGCACCGTAAAGGTGAGGTCTATAATACTAGCCATCGACCCACTGGCTTCGCTGCTGCTGCTGCTCAGAGGGTCCATGGGGCAGATTCCACAACTGGTCTTTTGGGGTTCTGGGAGGAAACAGCCCACTCAGGGAGCACCAAGGACCCCACAGGCCAGTCCTGAATGACATACGTGATAACCATGAGAACTGCTCTCTTCTGTTCCAGGTCTGAGCACAAGCAAGCAGAAGAAGCGGAAGTGGACGATGAAGAGGAGCGTGAAATTCCAGGAAGAGGACAGCCCTGCTGGTCAAGCACTGGGCGGCAGTTGGCAGATAGCGATGGTACCCTGGTTCTTTCCAATGGATGCAAAGTGCTCACTCCAAGCCCCAAATGGTGTACAACTAGTCCCTTACTTAACGACTGCAATTGGGACCAGGATTTCCACCCATTGCAGTCATAATTCCAGTCAGGCCCAATTTTATGACAATTTGTACAGCAGTCATAAGTGAATCACCATGTTCAGTAAGCAAAACCAGCTTCCCCAATGGGCATTCTTTTGCTTGAAATAGGCAGAAATGTTCCCAAATTGCAATCGCGTGACTGCAGGATGCTGCAACCAGTTGTAAAAGCCATTCCATCTTGTCAGGGCTGGCTTTACCCATCCCAAGTCTCACCTGGCCTGCAGACTGTTCCCCATCCTCTCCCACCTGGCCACCTGAATCTCCCATGGAAGAAACTCTGAAGGAAGGAAGGAAGGAAGGAAGGAAGGAAGGAAGGAAGGAAGGAAGGAAGGAAGGGAGGGAGGGAGGGAGGGAGGGAGGGAGGGAGGGGAGGAGGGAGGAAGGAAGGAAGGAAGGAAGGAAGGAAGGAAGGAAGGAAGGAAGGAAGGAAGGAAGGAAGGAAGGAAGGAAGGAAGGAAGGAAGGAAGGAAGGCCCTATCCTTTTGGGGAAAGGGAGGCGATGGACACCTGCCAAACCTTGTGCTCCTCTTTGCAGCATTGCGGTGACCAGCTCTTCTCTGTTCAGCTGACCAACCTCTTGCTCTCCGTTCTGGACTACTTGAGAGGGTCCGGCCCAGAAGTACTGGTGGCAGCAGAAGAGGTCCTCAGTGCAGTTCTGCAGAACCATGCCATGAAGGTGGAAAGGGTGAGGGGTTTCCTCCAGAAAGAAGCTCACCTGGAAATGTCCCTTTTTGCCTGCCCTGTAAAGGGGCATCAGGGGCGGAGAGAGATTGGACTGACCCAATTCGCTCTCCGAGTTCCCATGGCTGAGGCTTCCTTATGCCGCTCCCTCGCCTCTCTCCTACCCTGGCTCTCCAGGGACACCCGTGGCACATTTCAAGGGGTCAGACGGGCAGAGCAGCTGTGGCAGCAAACACCCTTCAGGTGCCAAACGAGGCACCTTCTAACCTGCAGCATAATCTCCTGGGTGACCCTGACAGAACAACCCTTTTGCCGCTGGTGAAGAAGCAGGCAGGCGAATCGCCCACACTCTGTGTCTGGAACCCGGGGCCTCTAGGCTGCATTCAGAGAGAGCCTGGAAGAAAATAGGACGCAAACACCAGCTTACCCTGGAAAGATGGGTGGCGGAAGGAAGAAACCTAGGAGGCTCCCTGGACCTTCTTGGGTGCCGGAGGGAGGGAGGGAGGGAGGGAAAGAGAAGCCTTTCAAGGGTTTGCCTACCAGCCCCTGTCCCAGTGAAGGGGAGGCTGGTGTTGTCTGCGGTCACTCCTTCCTTAGCTGGCCTGCCTGGAGAAGCTGAAGCAGCCTTGACTAGGTCCAGTTCTGGGTCCTGTTTATCATCTTCATGGCACTCGTTTTTATCCTCTGTGCGTATGTGGCAAATGCCCCAGCACCGTCCGAAGTAGAGCAGGACCCAAAGGTTGCAGGATTGACCCTGAAGGGTCCCGGCGAGGCTGTGTCCCCTGCAGCGTGAAAGGATGCCCGTCCTCAACTAATCCTGCCATGGAAAGAGGGCTGGGATAGCTTAGGCAGCCTCCCCCAAGCCCAGGGAAGCCGAGTGTCGCAGCTCAGCCTTTCTTCTTCCGTGGCTGCAGGTCAGCGATGTGGTTGCAGGCATCTACACGTGTTTGCAGCCGGGCCGTGTTTCCTGCTGGACCCGGAAGGTGGTGCTGAGGGCTCTAATCTTGATGATCCCATGTCGCCTGGAGGAAGTCGTACAGAGCTGCTTATCCTATTCCATACCTCTCAACAGGTAGGCTCCTGCAGGCTCTCTCTCCCCCTCTGAGACCCCTCCCTATTTGCAACGTTCACGCTCATGTTGCTGATTTCCCAGACAGGCCAATGAGCTCTGGGCAGCCATGGCTTCCAGCCCCAAGGTGGCTGTACAAATCCTGCACCTCTTACTGAAGAATCTGCAGGTGAAGGACCCTCCTGGGGGCCGAGAAGATGGCAGCAGCAGCGGCGGCGGCAGCAGCAGTGCAACCACCTCGCTGGCGGTAGGTGACACCCCACCTGGGCCGCCCATCCTCCTGGTCCCTCTCCTGAGCTGCCTTGCCTGGCCTGGCCTGGCCTGGCCTGCTGAAGGCTTCTCTTCCTGATTAGAACAAAATGTATATATCATGCCCTCTGTTCTGAATCCTGCCTAGACTCCCATCTCAGTTGAGGCAGTAACTAAATCTCACCCTTAAAATGCAATAAATGCTCTCCCTGGCCAGTGAATCAGCACATTGTATGTTCCAGATGTGCCCCTTGCATCTCACTTGGATAGACATATACAGGGGAGGCTCCAGGATCTGGGGGGGGGTCTCCTCCAGGCCTTTCCTCCAAGCTCCATTAAAGGGCTCCCCTTACCCAGAGTCAGCATAAAGTTGGATGTCCTTGCGCCGATCTGCAGCCTACCTGTCTGCCTGCCTGCCTTTTGCCTCTATCAAAGCTTCTCTGGGGCCCAGCAGTCTCCCTCGCTAGGAACTCAGCCAATCTTCAGCAGCTCTCAGTGAAGATGCAGATGGACATGTTGCTTTTGCTACCAAAGTCCTGGTGACAACAATGATCACTCACACTTGTCCCCATTGGGACAACAGCCTTGCCTGCTCTCCAGGTCGTGGCTCTCAGCTGGCAATCCTTAGGCAGCGCTATGACTTGCAAGAGGATGGCGGGTGCAGCCAGGGGTTCATTGCCCTCTGCTTCCTTAGCTCCTTTTTAATGCTTTTTTTTTTTCAGTTAAAGAAGAAGGAGAGAGATAACAGTAACTTATAATATAACCATGTATTATGTAACCTATATACCAGGGGTAGGCAACCTCGGCTCTTTTATGACTGGTGGACTTCAACTCCCAGAATTCCTGAGCCAGCCATGCTGAGGGGAAAGGGAGAGGTTTCCAAGCTCAGCCATGCTGGCTCAGGAATTCTGGGAATTGAAGTCCACCAGTCATAAAAGAGCCGAGGTTGCCTACCCCTGCTATATACTATGTAATCTGTACTATATATTATATAACTATAACTTATAATAATCCAAAGAAAAATCAGCAAAAAGGAGGAAGCTATGTATGCATATCAGAAATCCATTCAATATTCAAAATACTTAAAAGTTTCTAAATCTGCATTAAAAAAATAAGTAATAATACAGTATTGTTACAAAAGTCATACCATTTATGCCAAAAGAGAACTTATTGTATCAATTTTTGATTATAGATAAGATTGTTTTTTCAAAACTAAATAAATTATGCATCTCAGGAGTGCTATTATTTTTCACTTTTCTCAAAATTGCAGCACTTCAGGATTGATACAAACATTAACTCCTCAAAAATACTCAAACTCCAAAGCTTTGGAACACAATTTAGTATTAACATTAAAGGATTGCCCCATAAATCTATTGTGCATGTTAAAATATGATAGATTATAACACTTTTTTTAAAAAAAAATATGTATTTGTTATAGCCTGGGCAGCAAACAAAGCCAACAAAACCTACAATGTAGTAAAAACAAGCACTGAAAACAGTGAACCGTGAGTGATCGTAAGCGGCAGGTCTCCCCGGCCTAGGAGAGGAATCGGTGCCCAGGCCACCTGGCCGGGGCTGCCACCTGCTCTGCCCAGGGTTCAGGGGAAGTCCCAGCTGACTCACCAGCTCTGGCTGATCTCCCAGCTGGCGTCACAGATGGCAGAGCACAGGAGCCCGAAAGGCCACCCCCATGAGCCAGTTCTTCCCCATCCACGGCCAGCGTCTCTCACTTTATCTTTGGATGAATTGGGTGGGGCCTTTCGGAGACATTTCCTCAAGGCTCCTCAAGGTGCTACGTCCTCTGATCTTGATATAGAGAATCCTCGACTTACAACCATTCATTTAGTGATCGTTCGAAGTTACAACCGCACTGAAAAAACCGACATGACTTTTTCATACTTATGACCATTGCTGCATGCCCTGGTCAAGTGATCAAAATTTGGAGACTTGGCAACTCGCATGTATTTATGACGGTAGCAATATCCCAAGGTCGCGTGACCACCTCTCGCAACCTTCTGACAAGCAAAGTCATTGGGGAAGCCAGGTTCACTTTAACAACCATGTTATTAACTTAACAACTGCAGTAAAAATAATCTGGTTTTGAATGTTAATAAAACAAAGGAGAACATTGTTGATTTTAGAAAGAGACGGCATAGTCATATTCCACTTTGTATCCAGGCTGCAGCTGTGGAGATGGTCAATAGTATGAAGTACCTGAGTGATGCAGATAACTAACAATCTAACTTGGTCTTTTCATACATTATCTTTAGTGAGGTGTGCAAATCAGCATTTGCATTTCCTGCATCTAATGAGGAGAGCATATTGTTCTCCTTCTGTCCTGGCCACTTTTGACAGAGGCAGGATAGGGAGCGTCTTAACAAACTGCATCACTGCCTGGTTCAGTGGTAGCAGAGCCTCAGACAGAAGATCCACATAGATAGTGGTGAGGATAGCCGAGAAGATTATAGGAAACCTGCTTCCCATGATTCAGGTTACTGCTTTTAAGCGCTATATGTACTTTGAGCTCCAAGTATTGTTAGAGACCCCGCACACCCACTTCATGGTCTGTTTCTGCTGCTCCTCTCTGGAAGGAGGTTTCGAAGTATTTACAGCAGAACTACTAGATTCTGTAACAGCTTTATTCCTTATTATGCCATCTGTCTTGTAAATTCACAGGGTTCTTTTTTTGCCATTTATATGTATACATTCGAACTAGACTGATGTTTCTCTCTCTGTGTCGTGTGTGTGTATCTGGGTATATGCATAAGAGTATTTTGGGGGAGCTGAATGCAATGAAATTTCATTTTAATGTATGCTGATTAGTGTACATTTAAAGTAACCAAGATTCTATTCTATTCTATTCTATTCTATTCTATTCTATTCTATTCTATTCTATTCTATTCTATTCTATTCTATTCTATTCTATTCTATTCTATTCTATTCTCTACTCTATCCTATTGGGCAGCCACAAAAATCTTCTAAATAAATAAGTAACAACTGTGGCACTGAAGGTCGTAAAATGGAGCAAAATTTACTTAATAACTCTTTTGTTTAGCCACAGAAAGGTTGGCCTCAATTGTGATCGTGAAGTTAAGGACCAGCTGTAACGGCCTTCCCCCTCTCCCTCAAATGGGGGGGGGAGCGAGGATAAAAAGGAGTCGCTGCCTGGGGTCCTCCTTCTCTGAGGGTGGCGTCTCCCCGTTTCTCCCTGCCAGGCCATGAATGTCATCTACGAGACCTTCCACCTCCCCGGCTATCGGGCAGCCCTGGCTGAGATGCACCTTCAGCTCTTCATCCCTCTCCTGAAGCAGGTCCTCTACGTGAAGCAGCTGGACTTGCCAGAGGCCTTGAAAACCAGGCAGGAGCTCATCCTGAGGGAAAACCCCACAGCACTCACCTTCCAGAGGTACCAAAAGGAAGAGGGTCACACCTCTCAGCACCAGTGGCCCCTTCCCCCCCCCCGGGACAGAGCAGGATCTGCAAGGGCAGGTCGGGCTTTGACCTTCAGGACAGCATAGCATCTCCCTGCCCTCCCCACCCTAGAAACGTCCCTGCTGGCCCTAGTCCAGGATTCCAAAAGGGGCCAGTATTGATCTCCAAGGGTCAGTGGGACTATCCAAAGGGTCAAGTGAGTGGCTGGGGGTCAGTAGATGGTCCATAAATGATGGAAATCCCAAAGGTGCTTTTCAAAAGTCAACTCTACTTTCTTAATTTTTTCTTGAAAATATTTCACTGCTCATTCAAGAAGCTTGAATGAAACGTTTTCAAAGAAAAAACCTAGAAAGCCTACTTACTTTTGAAAAACACCCTTGGCAGAATATAAAAAGCTACAACTATGGATGGACATTAATAATAACATCGGTACTAAAACCTCTAGCAATTAAAGCCAAACATTAGGGTCGTTGGCAACTTCTAGTCTAAAAAGGCAGTCAAGGGCAGCTGGGAAGGAAAGTTGGGAAGGAAAGTTGGGGTGCAGCTTTGGCTCACTGCCCTGGGGAAAGGCCGAGAAGCGAGCCAATCCTCACCCTGTCAGCCAAAATGTCTATGCTTGCAGCCCTGACAGGTAGGATAGGATGTCAGATCCCCTTTTAAAAATATCTCACAGGTAGAGAGGCATGGACAGCCATTAATTCTGCACACACCAAACCTTCTCCGGCGCCTTGGCTCGTCTTCAGAACCAGGGGGATTTCAGCACCCAGAGTCTGCGCCAAGTCCGATGTCCAGTTCAGGATATTTGTTAAAAGCACCAGCAGGCAGCAGTCAAAAAGGGTCGATGGCAACATAAAATTAAAGAAAAGGGAACCGTCCTGGGCCCTCTTGGGGCTACAGGAAGGTCTTTCTGTCAAAGTCCAACCAGCCGGATTTGCAGAAGGGAACGTGGAAAGTCTGGGCCCATATGCTGTTCTGTTTTCACAAGCCCCCCTTCAGCAGCCCCCTCCTCAGTCTTTCCGGGCCACCCTGAGGTCAACCCCAACTGTGAGCTTTCTGCAGTGGGTCTGCCTGTGCCATCAAACGGGCGAGCGGAGCAAAGGGCTGAGGCTGGAGCAAAGGAACGGGGTGCCCTGCTTTTGGCCTGCTCCTGGGCAAGAGGCTAGCCTTGGAGGCCCGCTTCCTGGCAGCCCCCACACGAATGGCAGCGGCTGAGTCTGAGGCCAGGGCTGGAACAGCAGCAGCTCCTTCCGAGAAAGAAGGAGCCCTTCGACCTCGGGAAGGAGCAGGCCCCGCCCGAGGGAGGAGGAGAGCGCCCGTGACGTCCATTTTCCACCTGCAGCACTTCAGTGGAGATTGTGAAGAGCCTCTTCTCTGTGGCTGGGGACTGGGCAGTCTATGCCTGCATTGAGTTCCAGCAAGGCTGGGTGGTGCTCAGCAACCCCCGGCGCTTTTTGCAGGGCACACGTCTGCTGGCACGGTAAGAGGCCTGGCCGTGAGTGCCCCCCTCCCTCCCCCTCAGGACACCTGAGTCCTGCGCTCTCCCCTCCAGGGGTCAGAGGCAGTAGCCGTCCTCCCTCTCTTCACAGGCACACTGTCCGGGTGAGCCTCTGGGGTCAGATCCCTCCTCCAGGGATTGGGGGTGGGGAGCGCCCCTTTCTCTGTGCAGCAGTCCCCCCCCTCCCGCCCTGGGCTGGAGCGGGGCAAATGATCTGCTTTGATCAGCCCAAACGTGAAGAGTGAGCTGAGCTGCACCCTTTTCCTGTCCTTCCAAGCAGCTCGGAAGCTGGTGGAGGGGCAGGCTGTGGGGCTCTCCTTGGGCCCCTCCCAGTTCCCCTGCCACAACAGGACAAGCTGGGTCACCCTCTCCCCCTAAGCGAGGAGCACCAAGGGAAACCCTCCTCCGGTGGGGCCCTCAAGGGTGCCCATGAAAGTGGGGGGGGCGAGGAGGCAGGTAGTTCTCTTGGCTGTCCCCTAGTGGCCTCTGCCTCTCACATCACAGCCATCACCCCTCTGACTCTGATGTCCCATCACGCAGGGCCATGACTGAGTGCAACAGTGCCCAGATCCCGGGAATCTTTGGGGAGGCCGCCCTCATTCTCAGCAGTGAGGAGGATGAGCTGAAGAAGATGACGGCCTTGGCGCTCGTGATCGAGGTGAGGACTCACCTGGGGTAGGGGGGAGGGTGTCTCTTGTCCTAAAGCCACCAAGCGAGGCGGAGCTTTGTGGATGATGCTGCCCTCTTGTTCCAGTTGACTGCATGCACACGCACACATGCGCGCTCACACGTGCGCTCACACACAAACACACACATGTCCTCCCATATCCCGGAGCCTGTTCATGTTTAGCCTTTCTGTCCCCTGAACAATCATTTGCCAATAAAGAAGAGGTCCTTTTACTTCCTCAGTTTCTCAAGAGTTCCTCTGCCATCAAGATGATGAACAGATTCAGCCTCCGGGAGCATCTGGAGGAGGGCCTGGCTGCACCCAATCCCTCAGTGCAAGACCTCTGCCTGAAAGGGCTCAACAGTTTTGTTTTCCAGCAAGGGAAGGTAAGAGCTGTGCTAAGGAATTGCCCCTCTGCGATTCCTGGCTTGCTCAGGTCAAACACCAGGCGCCACACAGGTCAGAGTCTGAGATGGATTGGCTCAGAAGGCAGGAGCGCTGAGGGTGACCCAGGCCAGGTATTAACTCTGCACACTTTTAACTCTGAAATCCTCAAGTTTTACTTTTCCTGCTAGGAAGAGCCTGGCTTCTAGAGCATCGTGGTTTCTTCTCATTCCCTTTCTTACTGCCTAGGTGACTCTCTCACTTGCATATAAGGGCAAAGCATTAACTTTCCTTCCGAAAGGGCATTAGAAGCTTTCTGATCACTACTTTCCAAGAAACATCTTTTAAAGGCACATCTTTCATTTACACTTATCTGCTTAATTTCCTGAATCTCCATGTGCTCAAGCGCAGTCAGCTCAACAGTGCAAGGTAGATAAATCACCTAAACACTGAAAGCAACAACACCCAAAGGTGTTTGGGTGTGACGGACCACGTGATCCTTCAACCCTCTTCCCAAAGGCATAGGTGGTTCACAACACTTGGGAGGGTCCACCTCAGCTGGGCTGCAAGATGCGGCCTTCCAGAAGGAATGGCTCTAACCCAGCCTCCCGGTAGATACGGGTGCGGTTCACGATCCAAAGGGAAGGCTTCCCTTTTTTCACAAGAGGCCGGATTTGCATGCTCAGAGACAAAATACATGGATTAAAAAAATAATTTCCTGTAATGAGGGCCAAGGAATGAAGGTCCAAACCTTGAGTTGTGCAAGGAGGATGACCAAACATTTCATGTGAAGCCAAGCCACAATCTTTTAAGGGTCTATTTCTCAACTGAAACCATACAAGAGGCAAAGCCTGAGGCTACATCAACTGTGGCTCTTGACAAACTTTGCCCAGTAAAATTTTAATTTTCCAGTTGGTCTTCTGTTCCCCCCAAGACCACTGCCATGGCATGAGTGGCAGGGAGTCCTCAGGCCAGAAGGCGAGTGGGCCAGGAAACACCAAAACAAACTTGTATCCATGTTTGCTAGCCAAAGAAATAAAGTCAGTTTGTAAATATGAGAAAAGAAGGTGGCTCTGAGATGCACCTCCCTTCTTAGTCCTTGGCCTAGAAATTAAATTAATAATAATAATAATAATAAGGCATTCCAGAAGCTTCTACCCAGACTCCAAGAGCGAATCAATCTCTTTGAATGGCATCTACAGTAGCATGGGTGCCACAACGTCTTTCTGCATGTATTTGCTGAGCCAGAAGATGAGAAGAGCGCACAGAACAATTGCTCATCTATCAGAAACCATCCAGAAGGAAACTTTCCAAGAGGCACCACTGAGCCGCTGGCAGGCAGCAGACGCAACATCTGAGAGAAATATGAGCATGAAGCTCAGATGCAAATACTGAAAAAGAGAAAGGCTGTTGATCAGCCCTCTTAGCAACCCGATCGACACATGGTTGCCTTTGGTGAGAGTAGCATCATTGCATTAGCGAGAGGAACAATGAACGATAGCTGGTGGGAGAAGATGCACCTCTGAAAGTGAAAAGACTGGGACCGCCTGGCCATCTGGGTGCCCAAGGAGGCCAAGAACCCTCCGTATCCATGAGGCGCCAACTGCATGGCAAACACCAAAAGCACACTTATAGCCAGTGACAACAGTTGTATCTCTACCAACATAACAAGGCTGAGGTAGGGCAATAAGTTTGTTTGTCTGTCTATAAATAAATAACACCACTTGAGCCCAGCAAGAGCAGTCTGTGGCTTGGCATCAAGGTATCTTCAGGACAGCCTGCTCCAGCCAGATGAGCTTCCTGGGAGAAATTGCTTTTGGTAGCTGGCAGGAATCCTGTAGAGACCGAGAGGTAGGCAGTTGACTGGCATGAAACAGAAAGAAACAGAAAGCCCTCCAAAGGGAAACCTGGGGTAGAATTAGTGGTGGACTAGACCAGAATTCCTCACCCCTTCCCACTTTGTGGACGGGGGGGGAGGGAGGAGAGGAATGGTTTTGCATGAGTGGCGGGCAAGCCTGAGGGTGTGTGTGCTCGCCTGCCTTTTTGGCAGCCAGTTCTGAAAGGCTCCAGGCCTGGCTCGGGAACCCTGGATTAGTCTTTTCCGAAGGGGGACAATATTCCAGGCAAGATTGCCAGTCAGAGGGCAGATGTTGGTCAAAGAAATCTTTCTGGATCAAAGAAAGATTTTAAGATAAGCCCTTTTGTACTCTGGATGGCTGCTCCTCAGAAGTGAATGTACAAGCAAAGGTTTTTGCCACTGGCTCCTGAGTCGAGCAGCTGGGAGTGAGAGGTTTCCATCTTCACTTGCAACTGCACTGTAGCCCATGAAAATATTAAATCTAGCCATTCCCATTTCTTAGTCACTTTTGGAGTTAAGTAATCCTACAGATAAAGAGTTGCAGCAAGATAAAGACCCCTTTTGATAGATGTATCTGTTTTTCTGGATTACACACATAAAAACAAGATCTAAGATCTAAAAACTCAGGAATATTTAACCAAAACCTAACTAACATATGATTTAAGAATGTTTTAAATGGACAAAGAAGGCAATAACTTTTTTTAATCTTTACTATTTTTATTTTTGGTAAAAGCTATTTTGTATAAACTTAACCTATACAAACAGATCAGACCTTGGGAATGTGTTCTGTTTATAATTAAAGCATGCAAATAATTGGCGGATTTTACAAAAAAAAAGATGAAACTCTGATACTTTGGTGCTATGGAGAAGTGAAATGCAATGTAGCTATGGAATTCAACATGCAATTTTGAAATTGGGGAATGTGTCATCCAAATGTTAAAGAGGTAGAAAGATCAAAAAGGGGAAAAAGGGAGAAGTTTGTTTTCTTATGTCCCCCCTGGGTGAATTACTTCTGTCTTTGGAGTATAATATTAAAATGGAGGCGCGCATGCGCAAGGCACGGAAGCAGCCGGCTTCTGTGAGGCTCCGAACTCCGGGACTTAAAAAGCCGCGAAAACAGCGCAAAACAGCTGTTTTTCGTGGCAGAAAAAACCCCTCCTCGGTTGGAGAAGGGGTCAAGAGCTGTGAGTGGGGGTCGAGAGCCTCTGAAAATTCCCTGGAAAAGAGTCCGGGAAGAAAGAAAGAGGACTCCCCCTGGGCGCTCACGATAGCTCCAGCCAGGAGCTGTTTCTCTGTCGGCTGACAGACTTACAAGCTAAGACCAACCTCCGCGTGAGGAAAACTTCGCTAAAGAGGTAAGGAGACAGAGGGACTGAACGCAAGAGCCTAAAAAAGCAAGTATTTCTTATATTATACAGCTGATTAACTACTTTCACAATAAACAAAAAGTATCCAAGATGGCGACGACTTTTACTTTAAAACGAAAGTAACCGGACGAGAGGGAAAGTGGAAGGTGAGACGGCATTGCGAGAGTGAACACTAGAGGGCAGTCTAGACGCAAACCGTGAAAAACCTTACAAAATATACATAAGAAAAATAATAAAAAGACTACAAGAGGATATATATATATATATATATATATCCTCCCACGTAGAATTTGAAGTGTCTTGGCAACGTTTCGATGAAGTCTCATTCATCATCTTCAGGCTGATGCTTTTGGCTTCTGCTTCTAGGAGCAATGTGTGGTCTAAGCTGTTTTTTCCTTTTAACTGCCAGTGGGGGTTTGAACTGATTGGCTGGGAGCTTGGCTATGTTCTGATTGGTTAGGGGCTTGGCTGTGCTCTGATTGGCTGGGGGGGTTGGCTGTGTTCTGATTGGCTGGGGGAGTGTTCTGTTTGGGTGGGGGCTTTGTTGTGCTGGAGAGGTTCAAAGTGGCCAATGTTGCAGCTCTGGTCTGGCTCCTGGTCTGTGGTCTTGCCTCATCATTGGTGTGGGTTTGGGTTTGTTTTTTGCGTGGATGTGTGGAGGTGGCATCCTGTGTGTTTCTGGTGTCAATCTTTGTGTTAGGAATACGTTTGTCAAATTTAACCCCCACATGCTTCCAATTGAAATTCCACTCCAACTCTGCAGCCACCAAATGCATCCTGAAAAGAACAGAATTGGCCCTAATCAGAAATGAACTTCACACAAAAAGATTCCTCCTAGACCGAATCAACAAAGATCTCCTCACACTTCACCTCAAACTCAGCAACAAGATCCACCCTGCACTTTGGGACAAATCCAAACAACTCGCAGTCTGGAGAGCCGAAACACAGACCACCCTCAAGACAGACACACTCACCAACAAACTCTGAAGACTACAAGAACACCAGAAGCAAACCCCTCCTCCCTCACAGCCACACATGAAACAAACAGTGCATAACATCTCAGATAGGATCCTCACCAAAGCTGAAACCAATGTCCTTTCCAAAGGATTCAACTTTGCAGTCGCTCCCAAACATATCCCCACTGAAACCATTATATGCGGAGTTGAAACCAGCCTGACCAAAATCAACCCCGATGACGCTAATAGAATCAGACTTGAAATCACCAACATACTCTGCACCAGCAAGCCACCCAAAAGCAACTTACCCAAAGAGGAGCAGACAGCACTACTTAACCTGAAACAAGACACCAGCATTGCTCGGCATCGCCCCACTGGAACTTAACGCCTTTCCGTAACAGTCGAGTAAGGGGCGCAGTCAAGGTAGAAAATCTCGGAATAAATATCCTGTAATAGTTCGCAAATCCCAAAAGTCTTTGGACATCTTTTGCTTTACATGGTGGTTGCCAGGTTTGCAAGGCCTCAACCTTGCCAGGGTCCATGGCGATGCCTTGTGGAGAAATCACATGTCCCAGAAACTCAATGGTGGTTTGATAGAATTGACATTTCTCTAACTTGGCGTAAAGGTGATGCTCTCTCAAGCGTTGCAAAACTCGCCGGAGATGCTGAAGATGAGTGGCTCGTGACGGGGAATAAATCAGGATGTCATCGAGGTAAACCACCACAAATTGATCTAATAAATCCCGGAAGATGTCATTCATGAAATGTTGAAAGACGGCCGGAGCATTGGTGAGTCCAAAGGGCATAACGGTATACTCAAAATGACCATACCTGGTTCCAAACGCGGTCTTCCACTCGTCCCCCTCTCGAATGCGAACCAGGTTGTAAGCACCCCTTAAATCTATCTTGGTGAAGATGGTCGCTGATCGGAGACGGTCCATGAGATCAGGAATCAAAGGCAGAGGGTACCGGTTGCGCACCGTGATGGCATTGAGCTTGCGATAGTCACAGCATAGGCGTAAATCTCCGGTTTTCTTCTTCACGAATAACACAGGAGCTGACAAAGGCGAGGAAGAGGGACGAATGAAACCCCTGGCCAGGTTTTTGTCCACAAAGTCTTTCAATGCGGCCAACTCGGGTTCTGACATGGAGTAAAGGCGTCCCCTTGGAAGCTTGGCATTTGGTAGCAAATCAATGGCTCAGTCATATGGTCTATGCGGAGGCAATTGGTCTGCCTCTTTCTCATTGAATATATCTGCAAAGTCCGCTAGATCGGCCGGCAAGGTGATGTCAGGGTGGGATGGTAGCTGGGCTGCACAAACTTGGCGTACGTGGTCTACGCATTGCAAACTGGGAAATGAAACAAAGTTCTGGGACCACACCACACAAGGATCATGGGTTCTCAACCAGGCTAGGCCGAGAACTAAGGGGAAATGAAGTCCCTTGGTAACATAGAATTGGATGGCTTCTTCATGTTGTCTTATGACCAGGCGTATGGGCTGGGTCATAAACTTGATCGGTCCAGATAACAACTCACGACCATCGATTGTCTCAACCAACATAGGCGGCTTCACGGAGCACAAAGGTATGGCATGCTGACGAGCGAAAGCTTCATTCATGAAATTGGTGGTGGCTCCAGAATCCAACAAGGCGTGGGCCGGAATGCCCTGGGCATGATTTCCCAGAAGTATATTGGTTGCTAGGATCAGATGTCTCGGAGGACCGGGGTCGTTGTCTGCGGAACTGGAACTGGGTTTGGCGCCTGCCCGACCCAATGTTTCCATTAGGCCGGGCTCTGGCCGTTTCCCGGCAAGGTGGCTTGAAACTGCTGAGTGGGAGGCCGAGCTGGAACAGGAGTAGGACCTGCCATACCACGTCTTTTCTGGGGGCAGGCCATGACGAAGTGACCCATCTCTCCACAGTACAGGCACAAGCCCTCAGCTCTCCGTCTTGCCTTCTCAGCCTCGGTCAAACGAGATCTGGCTGCACCAAGATCCATGGGCTCATCTCTGGTCATGGGTGCAGGGCGCCTCTCAGTGTAAGCCGGCCATGTTTGGAAAATACGTCTGGGTGCCGGGATGGGTGGGGTGATAGGTAGGGTCTGGAATCCTCTGCGTGGTGCAGGAACTGGCTTGGCACTTCCGGTGACTGGAACCATCTGTTTGACCAGGCGGGCATCCATGGCTTGCGTTTGCGCCTCCATAGCCAAACAATGTTGGGTATTACAGTAGTTTTCAATCCATTCAAGATCTGGGAAGACAGGCCATCTTGAAAGATTTCCATGAGAGCCTCCTCATTCCAATTAATTTCTTGAGCTAGGCGGCGAAAATCTGATATATATTCCGCTACGCAGCGCGATCCTTGACGTAGCTCTCGTATCCGCCGGGTGGCATTTTGTCTACGAAGGGGGTCAACAAATTCTCTTTCCATCAGCTGGCAGAATCCTGCATAATTGCGCAGAACAGGATCTTGTCCGTCTATCAGAGGAGACGACCAATCAGCAGCTGGCCCAGAGAGTAAACTTAAAATGAACGCTACTTTCGTTTCATCAAGCTGGAAATCTGCTGGAGTTGAGGCAATGAATGTTTTGCATTGGTTTAAAAAAGCTGGAAATTTACTACGCTCTCCAGTAAACTTATCAGGCAAGGCTAAATAGCATCTGTTTCGTCTGGGAGGGGGGGCTGGAGATGGGGCTCCTGCGGCTTGAATCTGCTGTTGCAAATGTCCAATTTGTTGCTGGAGAGTTTGAACTAATAGATGCAGAGCCGGGTTATCAGCGAGGAGTTCCTCCATGACGTCACTGAAAGCTCGGACTAATTTTCGTCTTTTTTTTTTGTTTCCTTGGTCACGAGCAATCTGTTATGTCTGGTCTCTCTCAGCTCATTAAAATCCACGTAAATATGTCTTTAAGAGGTTTATTTAACACATTTCAAAAGGATTCATTTCAAAGCAAGCTGCTGGCATTTTTTTGTTGGCCGGAACGACCAAATCAGATCTATTTACATTTAGATAAACATGCTCTCCTCCTCCTACTTCCCAATTAACTTACTCTTTCTTTATCACATTGTCCAAGACCTCATTATTCTTCGGTAGGTTTTCAAAACACCAGAATTCCAACGCACTGCAAAAGTTTTCAAGCCTCTCCTTGATTAACGTTGCTCGTGACAAAGGCGTAGTCTTTCTTTCCCCTTCTAATATAGTGTCCGATACGTCACTTCCCCCCATTACTTCCTTTTTCCAGTTAACTGACACCTGCGCTTATCAAACCTTCGGAACCTCGGATCAATCCATTTATCTTCTTGTTCTAAATCTGACTCATCATTTTGAGAGTCTGATTCAGAATGCATACAGAGCTCCTCATTATCTAGCTCAGCTGCCGGGAGGGGCAAATACCCAGAGGGACCTGGCTGCTCCTCCTCGGCTGCCGGGAGGGGAAAACACCCAGAGGGGCCTGGCTGCTGATCCTCATATTCTGACACTTCCCAAGCTGGTCTAGGGACACTCACAACACATCCTAAGAAACCCTAAAGACAAAATTGAGTTAGAAAATCAAGGAGTATATGAAATCCCATGTACTGCTTGCCCCACTACATACATTGGACAAACCAACAGAAGGATAAATGCACGCATTGAAGAACACAAAAACTCAGTCAAAAGAGAGGAACCAACTTCTTCCCTGGTCCAACACCTTAAAGCCACAGGACATGAAATTGATTTCAAAAAGACCAGAACAATTGCCAAAACTGAACATTTTAATAACAGAATAATCAGAGAAGCCATCGAGATAGAAAAACGCCCCCACAGCATGAACAAACGAGATGATACCTCCCGCCTACCAGCCATTTGGAAACCCGCCCTTATTGACAAACGTATTCCTAACACAAAGATTGACACCAGAAACACACAGGATGCCACCTCCACACATCCACGCAAAAAGCAAACCCAAACCCACACCAATGATGAGGCAAGACCACAGACCAGGAGCCAGACCAGAGCTGCAACATTGGCCACTTTGAACCTCTCCAGCACAACAAAGCCCCCACCCAAACAGAACACCCCCCAGCCAATCAGAACACAGCCAACCCCCCAGTCAATCAGAGCACAGCCAAGCCCCTAACCAATCAGAACATAGCCAAGCTCCCAGCCAATCAGTTCAAACCCCCACTGGCAGTTAAAAGGAAAAAACAGCTTAGACCACACATTGCTCCTAGAAGCAGAAGCCAAAAGCACCAGCCTGAAGATGATGAATGAGACTTCATCGAAACGTTGCCAAGACACTTCAAATTCTATGTGGGAGAAAACCCGAAGAACCAAAGACCTACATACAAACACCCGCGAAAACCTCAGAAAACAAATATCATACCTCTACGGGGAGGAAATTCACCATCTGACCAGGACCTATGAAAAACTTGAAGTCCAAAGAGCTTCCATTTTATGTGACCTTGCATTCCTACGCAACTGCCGAGATCAAAATTTAACCCCCACATGCTTCCAATTGAAATTCCACTCCAACTCTGCAGCCACCAAACGCATCCTGAAAAGAACAGAATTGGCCCTAATCAGAAATGAACTTCACACAAAAAGATTCCTCCTAGACCGAATCAACAAAAATCTCCTCACACTTCACCTCAAACTCAGCAACAAGATCCACCCTGCACTTTGGGACAAATCCAAACAACTCGCAGTCTGGAGAGCCGAAACACAGACCACCCTCAAGACAGACACACTCACCAACAAACTCTGAAGACTACAAGAACACCAGAAGCAAACCCCTCCTCCCTCACAGCCACACATGAAACAAACAGTGCATAACATCTCAGATAGGATCCTCACCAAAGCTGAAACCAATGTCCTTTCCAAAGGATTCAACTTTGCAGTCGCTCCCAAACATATCCCCACTGAAACCATTATATGCGGAGTTGAAACCAGCCTGACCAAAATCAACCCCGATGACGCTAATAGAATCAGACTTGAAATCACCAACATACTCTGCACCAGCAAGCCACCCAAAAGCAACTTACCCAAAGAGGAGCAGACAGCACTACTTAACCTGAAACAAGACACCAGCATAATAATCCTACCAGCAGACAAGGGCAACGCCACGGTGGTCATGAACACATCTGACTACCAAACCAAATTAACCAACCTACTCCAAGACTCCACATACAAACCCCTAAACACAGATCCCACCACCTACCTGGAGAAAACCACTAGATCCAAAATAAAAGCCTCTCCCATCAGCGAAGAGATCCAACAAAGAATCATTCCAAGAGAGAAATCATCCAGATGCCCTAAGCTCTATGGTCTCCCCAAGATACACAAAGAAGGAACCCCACTTAGACCCATAGTCAGCTCCATAGGCTCACCTCTACAAAATCTAGCCAAATTTCTCACCAAACAACTACAGCCCTATGCAGAATCCATCACCTCACAAGTAACAAACTCATTCCAGTTCATAGAGATCATAAGGAAACAAAACTTACAGCCCAGCGACCTACTCGTGAGCTTCGATGTCATATCCCTCTTCACCCAAGTGCCAATCAAAGAAGCCTTAACAGCTATCCAAAACAAATATAACCCCCCCAAACACATCCTAGATCTGACCAACCACTGTCTATCCAACACATACTTCATCTATAATGGACAAAAATACAAACAAATAGAAGGAGCACCCATGGGATCACCTCTCTCACCTGTCATTGCAAACCTCTACATGGAACACTTTGAAACCCAAGCTCTAGAAAAATCTGATCACAAACCCAAACTCTGGCTCAGATACGTAGATGACACCTTCGTAATCTGGCCACATGGGAAAGGAAAACTGGACAACTTCCTTACACACCTCAACAGCCTACACCCCAAAATACAGTTCACCATGGAAACAGAAGCTAATAACCAACTTCCCTTCCTGGATGTCTTAGTCTACAAGAAATCCAATGGCTCCCTAGGACACACCATCTACCAGAAGAAAACACACACAAACCGCTATCTGCACGCACGCTCACACCACCACCCAGCACAGATCAACTCCGTAGCCAAGACACTCATCTCCAGAACCAAATGCCTAGCTGACGAACAACACCTAAAAACCGAACTACACACTCTCACTAATGTACTAACATCCAACGGATTCCCAAGAAATAAGATTTCCAACTTAATCCAAAAAGAAACTCCCACTAAAATCCATGACAGAGAACAAGAAAACGGCAAAGCCCTCCTCCCATACATAAAAGGCACCACAGACAAGATCAGCAAAGTCCTGCACAAATATAATGTCAAAACAGCATTCTGCACAAACAGAAAAATATCCACCATCCTAAGAAACCCTAAAGACAAAATTGAGTTAGAAAATCAAGGAGTATATGAAATCCCATGTACTGCTTGCCCCACTACATACATTGGACAAACCAACAGAAGGATAAATGCACGCATTGAAGAACACAAAAACTCAGTCAAAAGAGAGGAACCAACTTCTTCCCTGGTCCAACACCTTAAAGCCACAGGACATGAAATTGATTTCAAAAAGACCAGAACAATTGCCAAAACTGAACATTTTAATAACAGAATAATCAGAGAAGCCATCGAGATAGAAGAACGCCCCCACAGCATGAACAAACGAGATGATACCTCCCGCCTACCAGCCATTTGGAAACCCGCCCTTATTGACAAACGTATTCCTAACTCAAAGATTGACACCAGAAACACACAGGATGCCACCTCCACACATCCACGCAAAAAGCAAACCCAAACCCACACCAATGATGAGGCAAGACCACAGACCAGGAGCCAAACCAGAGCTGCAACATTGGCCACTTTGAACCTCTCCAGCACAACAAAGCCCCCACCCAAACAGAACACTCCCCCAGCCAATCAGAACACAGCCAACCCCCCAGCCAATCAGAGCACAGCCAAGCCCTTAACCAATCAGAACATAGCCAAGCTCCCAGCCAATCAGTTCAAACCCCCACTGGCAGTTAAAAGGAAAAAACAGCTTAGACCACACATTGCTCCTAGAAGCAGAAGCCAAAAGCACCAGCCTGAAGATGATGAATGAGATTTCATCGAAACGTTGCCAAGACACTTCAAATTCTACGCGGGAGAAAACCCGAAGAACCAAAGACCTACATACAAACACCCGCGAAAACCTCAGAAAACATATATATATATACCGGTATATACTACTAACAAAGCGGGACAGAGCCTGTGGCTTGAGGCTAAAGCTCTTGCCTAGCATGCAGACTGCCCAGGTTCGAATCCCAGAAAGGGTGAATTCTGACTGAAGAGAGGTAAATAACTCGAAATAGCTATCTCAGAAATCCCTTATTTCTTTGTTAACAATTTTAAAACAACATATATATATTTGTGCTTGCAGATGGCTCTGGGTTGAGCTGAAACAAGCAAAGGAAAGAATGATTTCTTCCTCCCATATTTGGGTTTACAGGGTGCAATCTAAAAAATAACCACTTGACACACATATCCACTCCCTGACTACTAACAAAGCGGGACAGAGCCTGTGGCTTGAGGCTAAAGCTTCTGCCTAGCATGCAGACTGCCCAGGTTCGAATCCCAGAAAGGGTGAATTCTGACTGAAGAGAGGTAAATAACTCGAAATAGCTATCTCAGAAATCCCTTATTTCTTTGTTAACAATTTTAAAACAATATATATATATATATATATATATATATATATATATATATATATATATATATATATATATATATATATATATATATATATATATATATATATATATATATATATATATATATATATATATATATATAAGAGACTATAAAAGGAAGCATCTTAGCAATATAAGAGAAAGAATTAATCTTCTGCATTAAAAAAAAAAGCTTGGCTAACAGGGGAATGAACTCAGGATGGCCACTAAGCAGTCCAAAATAATAGCCTCAAAGGTGGCAACACCCTCCCCAGACCAGTTCCTTAAAATACCAGGGAACAACCTACCTGTCCCCTCATCTTCCTCCATGCCTATGGAATCCCAGGCCCCCCTGTCTACCCAGGCCTCTCCAGAAATGCATATGATGAAAGAATTAAAAGAGATAATGTCAACAATAGAGAGAAAGCTGGAGGTAGTTGAAAAGAGGATGGAGGAAGTGGATAAGAAGATAGTGGGAATGGGTACGCAGATGGAGAGACAAGGCAAAGAACTAGAACAGAAGTTGAAGCAACAAAGCAGAGAATTGGAGAGGAAGATGGAAGCACAAAGCAAAGCTGTTACTGAAGACCTAGACCAAATCAAGGAAACAATAAAAACAAACAATAAGAAAATGAGAGAAGATATTGAGAAAAATTTTAAGAAGGTCTGGGAGGGGGTTGAAAAAAGTATGGAAGAGGTAGAGAGCCAAATTGAGGGCCAGATGGCTGAGATGAAATGTGAGGTGCAGGACCAATCAACTATGATGCAATATTGGCAGATGATGATATTTATCAGGGTCAGGGGACTGGGAGAATCAACAAATGAAAAGCAAGAAGATTTGAAAAGAATTTTTGTAAAAGCCTTGGTACAATTTCTGGGAGAGGAGGCTGAAAATATCTCTTGGCAAATCGACAGAATCCACAGAGTCAACTCATGGATCGCAAAAAACAAAAATCTACCAAGAGATGTGGTTATCCATTTTGTAACAAAGGGATTCCGAGACCGTATTTCTACAACATCCTATAACAAGAAATTGTATGTAGAGGGGCAAGAGGTGGCGGTATAGAAAGAGATCCCCCCCAAGATGTTAAGAGACAGAAAAGACTACAAGTTCTTGGTCACTGAACTGAAAACATGCAGTATACAATATTGATGGGAAGCCCCAACTGGAATGTCATTACTCTATCAAGGCAAAAGATACCATCTGAACTCAATCCGGAATGCAAAAGAATTTCTTGAAAAGGAACTGAAGGCGGGGAGATCCCTGCCCACAACACTGGATAATGTAGATTGGCCACGTGAAAGAGGAATGGACTTAGAACAACGATCAAACTCCCCAGAAGCACAGACCGCCGCAGCAGCAGGAGAAGAAAAAGGAGCTTCTCGGGACGCGACTGCACAGAGGATGGATGTCAATAAAATCATGGAAGCAGGACAGATTAAAGAGCTAAGGCAGACGAGGGCTACTACTAAACACATAGAACAGCAAGAGAAGACCCCACAAAGCAATATGAACACCAACCTGGATACCATGGGAGCGAGACCAAAGAAGAAAGCAGGGGAAAAAGTGGAAGTGGTCTGGCAGGAGTGTCCCGAAGCCGATCATGACAAGTAAATATTTGACTTGGAACGTTAACGGGTTAAACTCCCCACAGAAAAGGAAGAAAATATTTCATTATCTGAATCAAAGTAAAAATGATATAATTTGCTTACAAGAAACACACATCAGAACGATGGACCAGAAATATTTAACCAACAACAAGCTAGGCACACAATTTGTTGCAGCGGCAGCAGTAAAGAAGAATGGCATAGTCATCTATGTGAAGAAGCATATAAGAGCTAAATTAATAGAGTCAGACTCTCAAGGTAGATATCTAGCAATCGAAATAGTAAAAGATGATAAGAAAATTCTTTTGATGGGCATATATGCACCAAATCAACAACAAGGAAAATTCTACAAATTGGTACATAAAAAGTTAATACAACTCAACTACAGATCATGTATTATAATGGGAGACTGGAACGGTGTCATAGAGGTCGGCCTGGATAAAAAGACAGCACCAAACCCGCAAAAACACTCCAAGTTGCCTAAATCCTTCTTTGACATAAAGGATGACTTCAACCTGATAGACATTGGGAGGGAAAGACATGGCAAAGAGCAAGAATTTACCTTTTTCTCAGACAGACACCAATCATTCTCAAGAATTGACTTTATATTAACAACCAGCGACTTGCTTGTTAGCCTAAAGAAGGTGAAAATCTTACCCAAAGTACTAACAGACCATAACCCGGTGTGGATGGAATTAAGACATGGACAGAAACATAGGAGATCCTGGAGAATTAATGAAAACCTGTTCAAATACGACATAAATGTGGATGAATGCAAAAATGTTATGAAGGAATTCTTTAGCATAAATATGAATAAGGAGACACCTATAGAAATGATATGGGACGCCAGCAAGGCATACATGCGTGGGATTCTCATGGACATGAACAAAAGGCACCGTTGCAAACAAGAACAAAAAAGAAAGGAGTTAGAAGATGAGATAAGTAAGAAAGAGCAACTATTAATAAAAAGACCGGAGGACAAAGTCACCAAAGAGGGAATCAAGATTTTAAGGAAACAATTTGACTTGTTGATGGCGGATCAAGTGGCAAGGAATATACAATATGCAAAGCATAGGACATTCCGTTATTCCAATAAACCTGGTCGGTGGCTGGCTTATATATTAAGGAGGAAGCAAAAATCCCGCATAATTGAAAAGATAGAGTATAAAGGAAAGGAAGAGTTTCAACAGGAAATGATCAAGAAAGCTTTTACAGAATTCTACTCCAAGTTATATGCTGAAGAGAAGACACAAGACAAAGAGATAGATAAGTTTCTGCAAAATGAAAAGTTATTGATAATCACCGATGAACAAAGAGATAGTCTGAATGCATTGATCACACAAGAAGAAATACTTTCAGTGATTAAACAATTGAAAAAGGGAAAATCGCCCGGGACTGATGGGTTAACAGCGACCTATTACAAGTATCTTTGAGAGGAAATGATAGAACCCCTTAGAGAGCTATTTGTCAACATACAAGAAGGTGGTCAAGTTCCACCATCGTGGAAAACAGCCCACATCTCTCTAATCCCTAAAGAGGGAAAAGACAACGCTCAACCAGAAAACTACAGACCCATCTCGCTATTGAACACGGATTACAAAATCTTTGCAAAAATCTTGGCTAACAGATTAATGACAGTGTTACAAAAAATAATTCACCCGGACCAAACTGGATTCATACAAGGACGTCAGATGAAAACTAATGTAAGACAACTTCTTAATATAATAGAGTATTTGGAAAGGCATAACCAGGTACCCGCTACTCTCATGTTTGTAGATGCAGAAAAAGCCTTTGATAGACTGAATTGGCCGTTTCTGATAAAACTGATTGGGGGGATGAAAATGGGGGAACAGTTTATTAATTCCATATTGGCAATTTACCAGAAACAAACGGGCCAGATCATTGTGAATGGGGACTTAACAGACTCATTTAACATAGAGAAAGGTACTAGACAGGGATGTCCGCTATCCCCCTTGCTGTTTGTTTTAACGCTGGAGGTTCTACTGAACAAGATAAGAGCGGCAGACGACATAAAAGGCATACGGATTAGACAACAGGACTACAGACTATGTGCCTTCGCGGATGACCTGCTGGTGACACTGGCCCAACCAGCACAATCAGTCAGGAGACTGATGGAGATAATTAAGGACTATGGTAGGGTATCAGGCTTCAAAGTAAATATATCTAAGACGAAGATGCTAGTTAAAAATTTAGATAACAACTCAAAACAGGACATAGAAAGAATAACAGGCTGTGAAATAATTAAGAAAGTTAAATACTTAGGAGTGGAGACTGAAGCTACAAATGGGAAATTATATAAAAATAATTACGAGGTGTTGTGGAACAAGATACAAACAGATCTGGTCAGGTGGAAAACATTACAACTGTCCCTGCTGGGCAGGATAGTGGCAGTAAAAATGAATGTACTGCCAAAAATTTTATTTCTCTTTCAAATGCTACCTATACTCAAAAAGGAAGTGGAACTAGACGAATGGCAGAAAGGCATTAACAGATTTATTTGGGATGGCAAGAAACCGAGGGTTAAATTAAAAATCATCCAGGATACAAGGAGAAGAGGTGGTTTAAAAATGCCCAATTTGAAGTTATATTACTACGCTGCGGCGCTAGTGGCGCTGAGTGACTGGATTAATATAACGAATGACAGAATACTGAATGTTGAAGGACACGGTTTATTATATGGGTGGCACGCATACCTAGTGTATGACAAGGTGGACAAGAGCTTCAAAGAGCACCCACTGAGAATCCTGCTGTTGTGGGTCTGGAAGAAATATCAGTACCTACTACACGAAAAGATTCCCATCTGGACGATCCCCGGACACGCAATAGGGGACATAAACATACTACAAGGTCAGGATGTGGTGCCCTATAGTAAACTTGTAATGGAAGAAGGAAATGTGTTTTCGTTAAAGCCATCAAATACGCTAGCAGATGAAGGAATAGTGTGTACCTGACTTTCATATTTGCAACTGCAGTCTAGATGGCAAAAAGACCTGAAGAAGGGTTTATCCCTAACAGATGAGAATTTAATTGAACAGGTTAGAGAGCAGGGGCCCATGCATATCAAATGAGTGTACAGTGTACTGATAGAAATTGACTCTGAAACTGTACTAGTCAAGGATTGTATGGTAAAGTGGGAACAAGATTTTGGGCAACCTATCACGATGGAAACGTGGGAGGGAATCTGGGTAAGAAATGTAAAATTTACGCAAGCGCAACATTTAAGGGAAAACTTTTATAAAATGTTCTATAGGTGGCATCTAGATCCGAAAAAATTATCATATATCTATCCAGACATCCAACCTAAATGTTGGAGGTGTGGTAGTATGGAGGCTACATATTTTCATGTATGGTGGACATGTAGAAAAATTAAAGCCTTCTGGAGAAAAATATGGTGGACACTCCAAACCATTTTGAAAAAGCGTATTGAATTTCTACCTCAGTTGTTTTTGTTAGGGATCATAAAAGACTGTACTACCACAGAGACGAACTTAATTCTGAACTTGATCTCAGCAGCGAGACTGTTGGTGGGACAATACTGGAAGAAGCCAGAAATACCACCTATTGAAGAATGGACTTTGAAAGTAATAAATTTGGCAGAAATGGCTAAAATATCGGCATATTTGAAGGATCGCTCAAATGAACAATATATGATAGACTGGAAACATTGGATAGACTACATACAAGAGAAACACCAATCAAAGAAAATGTATCTGGCGTATAGTTAAATTTGGACATACGGAGTGAAGAATGTTTACAAATTTAAATCGATTGTATTAAGTTGGATAGCAGTTAACTTGAATTTCCCCCTGGTTTACATGTACAAATATATACCTATAGATTAATGGAAGATATATATTAAATAGACTAAGAATGTACTTGTTGAAGGGATGGGTGTATCGACATGAAAATTATTAATTTTAATAAGATGACTTGTTTGTTTGATGTCCAATGGATTGATCTGAAAAGAAGTGAAATTTAAAATTTTTTAAATGTAGTTGGCTTATAGTTAAACTTGGATATACGGAGTGAAGAAGGTCTACAAATTTAAAATGATTGTATTAAGTTGAATGGCTTTAACTTGAATTTTTTCTTTGTTTACATGTACAAACGGATATCTAATAATAAATTTTTTTTTAAAAAAAAATGGCAAAAGGGACTTCCGGTTCCGGTCACGAGGACCGGAGCCTCCCTAGGAAAGCTCCGTAACGGAGTGTAACTATTTTTCAAAAAAAAAATCTATTTTGAGAGAGAGGGGTGCGCCGGAGAAGTAGGCGCACCCGAAGGGGACCCTCAGCGCAGCCCGGCGAAACAAAAAGCGCCGTCAAGGGTCCCCCACAGGCACCGAACAAAGCCGAAGAAGAAGCCGGTGGCAGCCGGCCGGCTGGCCGGCAGACCGGCAGAGGCCAAGAGAGGCCCCAAAGGCTCCCAGGACGAAAGAAGCCGGTGAGAGGGGTGCGCCGGGGAGATAGGCGCACCCGAAGAAGACCCGCAACGCAACGCAGTCCGGTGAAGCGAGGCGGAAATCGCCGCCGAGAGTCCCCCACGGACACAGGAAGGAGCGGAGGAAGCCGACAGCAGCTGGCAGATCGGCCGGCGGACCTGAGGAGGCCGAGAGGAAGGCCCCGTAACTGATAGAAGCCGGCGGGAGCGAAGGCAGAGAGCCGACGGGAGCAGGAAGAGGACGGCTGACGGCTGACAGCGGCGGTAAGACCAGAGGGGGCCCGTTTAGAGCATCGAGGGATGATAATAGCAGGGAGAGGCTAGCAGCAGGGGGAGGACCCTCACAAGACCCCCAGAAGGCCCCCCCAGACCCCGAAAAGTCCAGTTGTACTACACCTGGAGAAAAGGGCCATCTGCGCAGGCCCCAGCTCCTCTCATCTTGCTTCATCCCTGCCAGCACAGCGAAGCTTACTTGAAAGCGGATAGCACCCCCTAGTGGACTATAATAAAAGGGGGGGAAATTTTTTTTTCTGCTCTCGAAATATAAACTGGGGGGGGGGAGAATTTGATCCAACCTATCCTAGCAGCTTGATAATCTTGCACAGGACCAATTCCCCCACAACGCTTGGCATTAAGGGGAGGTTTTAAGGGAAGGCAGGCCATCAGGAGGAGAAGCTCAAAATGACTGCCAGAAAGACAAAACAGTCCAAACTGACAGACCCGAAGGGAGCTGCACCCTCCCCGGCCCACCCCCCCAATCTGCCAGGGAACTCCCCACCCAACCACACACAACCCCATCCAACTGCAGGCCCCCAGACCCATATGCCAACCCAGGACTCCACAACAGCACGCATGATCCAAGAACTAAAAGAGACGATTGAGACACTAAATGAGACGATAGCGACGATGGTGGTAAGGATGGATGGTATGGATAGAAAATTGGCAGAAATGGGTTCGAGGACGGAGAAAGGGCGCATAGAAGCAGAACAGAAGATGGAGGAAAGAGACAAAGACATGAAAAGGATGCTGGCGGACCAAGGTAGAGACCTGGAGAGAAAGTGGGAAGAACAACGCAAAGCGACGGCCACTGACTTGGAACAAATGAAGGAGGCAATGCAAACACATTACAAAAACCTCCAAGAAACAAGGGAGAATACGGAAAAGATGATGAAAGAAGTGGAAAACCGCGTAGAGGGACAGATTGCAGAGGTGAAAAGAGAGGTTCAAGACCAGTCCACCATGATGCAATACTGGCAAATGGCATTTGCCATCAGGATCAGAGGGTGGAACGAGACAACATACGAACCCCAGGGAAGACTGCGCAGGACCTTTGTAGAGGCCCTGGCAACATTCCTGGGCACGAGCGCCAATGAGATTGAGTGGCATGTCGAAAAAATCCACAGAGTGGGCGCCTGGAGGGAAGTGAACAAGCACCAACCAAGGGATGTGGTCGTCCACTTCACAACACAGAAGTTCCGGAACCACATCTCTGCCACTTCCTATAACAAGGCATTCTACATAGAGGAGCAGGAGGTGAAGGTTCTGAAAGAGATCCCCCAGGCGATGCTGAGAGACAGAAAGGACTACAAATTCCTGACCACAGAACTGAGATCGCGTGCACTGCGATTCCGGTGGGAAACCCCAACAGGAGTGTCACTTTCCTATAAAAACAGGAGACATTACTTGACCTCGGTCCAGAAAGCCAAAGACTTCCTCGAAAAGGAACTGAAGTCGGGAGGCCCTCAACCCACCGCGAGAGAAGAGGCGGATAGACCACTGGAAAGCGGGAGAGATCGAGGCCAACGAGCAAGCCGCGCAGAGGCACAGACCGGGGCAGGAGCAGAGGAAAGGAATGGACGATCTCGAGAGGCGAGGGCGCAGAGAGCAGAGAGCAACAACAACAAGGAGGCAGAGGACAGGCTACCAGGCTCCACTACCAAACACACAGACAAGCAAGGCAAGACCTCTCAAACCAATATGAGCTACAATCCGGATATAGTGGGAACGAGACCAAAGGAAATAACAGAAATGGTCTCGCAAGAGTATCCTGCAACAGATGATGGCAACTAATTATTTGACTTGGAATGTGAACGGACTGAACTCCCCCCAGAAAAGGAGAAAAATTCTCCACTACCTGAACCAAGGTAAAAGCGATATAATCTGCCTACAAGAAACACACATCAGAGCAGCAGACCAGAAATATCTGATCAACTACAAACTAGGCGCGCACTTTGTGGCAGCGGCGCCAAGAAAAAAGAATGGGATTGTTATATACGTAAAGAAACATATAATGGCTAAGCTAATAGAGTCCGACCCCCAAGGTAGATACCTGGCAATTGAAATAACACAAGAGGACAAGAAGATTCTAGCAATGGGCATATATGCACCAAATCAGCAACAAGGCAAATTCTACAAAAAGCTACACAAGAAAATAACACAACTTAACTACAGATCCTACATCATCATGGGCGACTGGAACGGGGTCATTGAGACTGCTCTAGACAAAAAAAGAACTGCACCAAACCCGCAAAAACACTCCAAGTTGCCTAAATCCTTCTTCGACATGAAGGAGGACCTCGAACTGACAGATGTATGGAGGAAAAGGCACAGCAAAGAACAAGAATTCACCTTCTTCTCTGGCAGACATCAATCCTTCTCCAGAATTGACTTTATATTAACTTCTAGCGACTTGCTAACTTGTCTAAACGCGGTGAAAATCCTACCCAAGACACTGACAGACCACAACCCTGTGAGGATGGAATTAAGACACGGCCCGAAACAGAGGAGGTCCTGGAGAATCAATGAAAACCTGTTTAGACACGAAGACAAGGTGGTAGAATGCAAAAAAGCTATGAAGGAATTCTTCAACACACATATGAACAACGGAACACCGATAGAACAGATCTGGGAAGGCAGCAAGGTGTACATGCGAGGGATCCTCATATCCATGAATAGCTGGCACCGTCGCCAACAAGAACAAAAAAGAAAAGAGTTAGAAAATGAGATAAGCAAAATGGAGCGGCTACTAATAAAAAGACCAGAGGACAAAGTCACCAAAGAAGGACTCAAGATCTTAAGAAAGCAATTTGACATGTTAATGGCTGACCAAGTTGCAAGGAATATACAATATGCAAAACATAAGACATTCTGCAAGGCCAACAAACCGGGCCGCTGGCTAGCCTACACTATAAGAAAGAAACAGAAATCCCGCATAATTGAAAAGATAGAATACAAAGGCAAGGAAGAATTCCGACAAAAAACCATCAAGAAAGCCTTCACGGAGTTCTACTCGAAACTATATACCGAGGATAAGATACAAGACAAAGAGATAGATGAGTTCCTACAAAATGAAAAGATACAGGCGATTACCGACACACAAAGAGAAGCCCTGAATGCCTTAATCACAAAAGAGGAAATACACTCAGCGATCACACAACTGAAAGCAGGAAAATCGCCCGGGACGGATGGGATAACAGCGACCTACTACAAACACCTCCAAGAGGAGATGCTAGAACCCCTCAGAAAACTATTTGCCAACATTCAAGAAGGAGGCCAGGTCCCACCATCCTGGAAAACAGCCTACATCTCATTAATCCCAAAGGAGGGGAAAGACAACACACAGCCCGCAAACTACAGGCCCATCTCACTACTAAACACAGACTACAAAATCTTCACAAAAATTTTGGCCAATAGACTAATGACTGTACTACAAAAAACAATACACCCAGACCAAAGGGGATTTATACAAGGACGCCAGATGAAAACCAACGTGAGACAGCTGCTGAACATAATAGAATACCTGCAAAAGCACAACCAGATACCCGCCGCTCTTATGTTTGTGGATGCAGAAAAAGCTTTTGACAGACTGCACTGGCCGTTCCTGACGAACTTGGTCCGGAAGATGAAAATGGGAGTACAGTTTCTCAACTCCATAACGGCAATTTACCAGAAACAAACAGGTCAGATCATTGTCAATGGAGACTTAACGGACTCATTTAATATAGAGAGAGGCACGAGACAGGGCTGCCCGCTGTCCCCCCTGCTATTTGTCCTAACACTGGAAATTTTACTGAACAGAATAAGAGCGGCAGAGGATGTACAGGGCATACAGATTAAACAGCAAGAATACAAACTATGTGCCTTTTGTGGATGACCTGCTGGTGACAATGTCGCAACCAGCACAATCAGCAAGGAAATTGATGGAGATAATGGAGGACTATGGTAGGGTGTCAGGCTTCAAAGTAAATATATCAAAAACAAAGATGCTAGTCAAAAACCTCGACAACAAAGCAAAACGGAACCTGGAAAGAATAACGGGTTGTGAAATAGTCAAGAAAGTCAAATACTTAGGAGTGGAGATAGAATCAACAAATGCGAAATTATACAAGAATAACTACGAGGTCCTGTGGAATAAGATACAAGCAGACCTGGAAAGGTGGAAATCACTACGTCTGTCCCTGCTCGGCAGGATAGCGACAGTAAAGATGAATGTATTACCCAGATTTTTATTTCTCTTCCAAATGCTACCCATACTCAAGAAGGAAGCGGACTTAGACAACTGGCAGAAAGGCATCAACAGATTTATTTGGGACGACAAGAGACCGAGGGTGAAACTAAAAATCATCCAAGACGCAAGGGAGAGAGGGGGACTCAAAATGCCTAATCTAAAGCTATATTACTATGCAGCAACGTTGGTGGCGGTTAGTGACTGGATCAACATGACAAATGATAGAATTCTGAATGTTGAGGGGCATGGTCTACGATTCGGCTGGCACGCATACCTAGTATACGACAAAAAGGCAGATAGGAACTTCAAGGAGAACCCATTACGAATCCCATTGCTATGGGTCTGGAAGAAATATAAGCACCTCCTACACGACAAGATTCCCATCTGGACGATCCCTGGACACGCAACAGGGGACATGAACACATCCCAAGGGCAAGAAGTGGTGCCCTACAGTGAACTTATACTGGGAGAAGAAAACGGGTTCCTCTTGAAATCTCAAGCAACGCTAGCAAACAGAGGAATAGGAAGTAACTGGCTATCATATATACAACTACAATCAAGGTGGCGTAAAGACAAGAAGAAGGACTTCTCCCAGACCGACGAGAATCTAATTAAACAGATTAGAGAACAGGGGATTATGCACATCAAACGAGTGTACAGCATTCTGATAGAAATGGACTCTGAAACCGAGCTAGTCAAGAACTGTATGATAAAGTGGGCACAAGACTTCAGACACCCTATCACCATGGACACGTGGGAGAAAATCTGGGTGAGGAATGTAGAATTCACGAAATCGCAACACTTAAGGGAAAACTTCTACAAGATGTTCTATAGATGGCACCTAGACCCGAAAAAAATATCACTCATCTACCCGGGCTCCCAGCCCAAATGCTGGAGATGCGGGGACGGGGAGGCTAATTACTTTCATATATGGTGGACATGCAGAAAAATCAAAGCATTCTGGAGGAAGATATGGTGGACACTCCAAACTATTTTCAAAAAGCGTATAGAATTTCTACCTCAGGCTTTTCTGTTAGGGATCACAAAGGATATCACTACCTCAAAGACAAATTTATTTTTGAACTTAGTTACAGCAGCAAGATTGTTGGTGGGACAGTACTGGAAGAATCCGGAAATCCCGCCTATTGAAGAATGGACTGTGAAAGTAACAAATTTGGCGGAAATGGCAAAAATATCAGCATACTTGAAAAACCGCTCCAATGAACAATTTGTGACTGACTGGAAACAGTGGATAGACTATATCCAAGAGAGACACCAATCAAACAGAATGCAGCTGGCGTTCAGCTAAGGATCGATGGGAGGAGGGATGAAGGGCTAACAAATCAGATGTTTACAAAAACTAACACCCAACGTTGAATGTATATGTTCTATAACTAATGCCTCTTAACATAACCTTATGACTAACGTTGTTTGCTTTAATATTGTTAAAGTAGACTGAATCTCTACCTCAGGATATGAAACTTTTACCTCAGGATCTCGGGTTGGGGACCATAAAAGATTGCACTAGTAATGGGATGAAGTCAACCCAGAAGCGCAAACGCACAATATGCGATAGACTAGATACAGTAGATAGACCATATATAGGAGAAACACCAATCAAACAAAATGTATTCGGAGTATACTTGAAGATGTAAGGGAAGAGGGAAGAACGTTTACTAAAACAGATGTTTACAAAGATTAATACCTAATGTTGTATGCTATGTTCTAGGATGATTGCTTAGCAATAGGATCTTATGTTTAATGTTGATCACATTAATATTGAAACGGATAGGGGAAACACCAATCAAAATAAAATGTAACAGGAGTATAGTTGAGGCTAGACACGAGGAGTGGGGAAAAAGGCTTACTAACTCAGACGTTTTCAAAGACTAATACTTAGTATTGTATACCAGGTGTCAGGATGATTGCTGCATAATATGTTTTTATGTTCAATGTTAATGGTTTTAATAAAAGAATTTTTATAATAAAAAAAAATGGCAAAAACAAGAAAAACTTCAAGAATGGAAAGAAGGTGGAGTTCATTAGATCTACCTGCAGAAAAGGGAATAACACCAAATTTAGTTCAGAAAATATGTAGTACGTTAATATGTTTTGATAATAAATTGACAGCGTTTGGGGAAAAAATGGGTGAAAATAATTGCTGAGGTGAGAGAAGAAGATGAAAGAAGGAATTGGGAAAATGGAAAGTTCTGTAAAACAAACACCTGGAGAAGTAAAACAGATTAATGAGAAAATGGAAATTTTAGAGAGCAAGATAGGGACAGATAGTTAGAAAGAGAATTAGATAACTGAGCCTAACTGGAATTAAGAGAGAAGGAATGCTACTTGAGATTTACAGCAATGAATTGTTCTAAATCTCAAGCAGTTCAGATTGAGATATTACAGAGAGGATTATTAAAAATTTAGCAAATTTTGGGAAGATTGAGAAAAGGAGGATACTAACTGTTGTGGGTGTCTCTAGACCAGCTTGGGAAATGTCAGAAGATGAGGAGGAGCAACCAGGCCCCTCTGGATGCTTTCCCCTCCCGACAGCAGAGACAGAAAGGGAGGACATTTGCATGCAGTCTGGGTCAGACTCTCAAAGCGGAGAGTCAGACTTGGAACAGGAAAATAGATGGCTTGATCTGAGATTCCGAAGGTTTGATAGGAGGAGGTTTCAGTTACGTGGCAAAAGGAAGCCACGGGGGAAGTGACGTATCGGAAACTATATTAGAAGGTGAAGGTGGGACTAATTCTTTGTCACGAGCAACGTTAATATCAAGGAGTAGCCTGATACCTTGAGAAGTTCGTTTGAACTCAGTTTTCTGGTGTTTTTGGAATGTACGGAAGATTAATGAGATCTTGGACAACCTGAGAGATAAAGAGTGAGTTAATTGGAAGGGGGGAGAGCATGTTTAAGCTGAATGTAAATAAGTCAGATTTGGCCGTTCCGCAAACAAAATGCCAGCAGCTTGCTTTGATGTGAATCTCTTGAACTATGTTAAATAAAACTCTTAAAGAAATATTTCTGTGGACTTTACTAAGCTGAGAAGGGCCAGATACAACAGATTGCTCGTGACCCAAAAAAAAATTAGTCCGAGCTTTCAGTACTGCGCAAGTCCAGTGACGTCATGGAGCAGCTTCTCGCTGATAATCCTGCTCTGTATCAACTAGTTCAAGGTCTCCAGCTACAAATTGGCAATTTGCAGCAGCAGATTCAGCAAGCTGCAGGAGCCCCAGCCCCAGCTCCAGCCCCCCCTCCCAGAAGAAGCAGGTGTTATTTAGCATTGCCTGATAAGTTTACTGGAGAGCATAGTAAATTTCCAGCTTTTTTAAACCAATGCAGAACATTCATTGCTTCAACTCCAGCAGATTTCCAGCTTGATGAGACTAAAGTGGCTTTTATTTTAAGTTTGCTGTCTGGTCCAGCTGCTGATTGGTCATCTCCTCTGATAGACGGACAAGATCCTGTCCTGCGCAATTATGCAGGATTCTGCCAGCTGATGGAAAGAGAATTTGCTGACCCCCTTCGTAGACAAAATGCCACCAGGCGGATACGAGAGCTACGTCAAGGATCGCGCTGCGTAGCGGAATATATATCAGATTTTCGCCACCTAGCTCAAGAAATTAATTGGAATGAAGAGGCTCTCATGGAAATCTTTCAAGATGGCCTGTCTTCCCAGATCTTGAATGAATTTAGACATACTGTAATGCCCACGACCCTGGATGCCTTATATCAACATTGTTTGGCTATTGAGGCGCAAACGCAAGCCACGGATGCCCGCCTGGTCAAACAGATGATTTCAGGCACTGGAAGTGCCAAGCCAGTTCCTGCACCACGCAGAGGATTCCAGACCCTACCTATCACTCCACCCATCCCGGCACCCAGACGTATTTTCCAACCACTGCCGTCTTACACTGAGAGGCGTCCTGTACCCATGGCCAGAGATGAGCCCATGGATCTGGGTGCAGCCAGATCTCGATTGACCGAGGCTGAGAAGGCAAGACGGAGAGCTGAGGGATTGTGCCTGTACTGTGGAGAGATGGGTCACTTCGTCATGGCCTGCCCCCAGAAACGACGTGGTACGACAGGTCCTACTCCTGTTCCAGCTCGGCCTCCCACTCAGCAGTTTCAAGCCACCTTGCCGGGAAACGGCCAGAGCCCGGCCTAATGGAAACGTTGGGTCGGGCAGGCGCCAAACCCAGTTCCAGTTCCGCAGACAAAGACCCCGGTCCTCCGAGACATTTGATCCTAGCAACCAATATATTTCTGGGAAACCATGCCCAGGGCATTCCGGCACACACCTTGTTGGATTCTGGAGCCACCACTAATTTCATGGATGAAGCTTTCGCTCGTCAGCATGCCATACCTTTGTGCTCTGTTAAGCCGCCTATGTTGGTTGAGACAATCGATGGTCGTGAGTTGTTGTCTGGACCAATCAAGTTTATGACCCAGCCCATACGCCTGGTCATAGGACAACATGAAGAAGCCATCCAATTATATGTTACCAAGGGACTTCATTTCCCCTTAGTTCTCGGCCTAGCCTGGTTGAGAACCCATGATCCTTGTGTGGTGTGGTCCCAGAACTTTGTTTCATTTCCCAGTTTGCAATGCGTAGACCACGTACGCCAATTTTGCGCAGCCCAGCTACCATCCCACCCTGACATCACCTTGCCGGCCGACCTAGCGGACTTTGCAGATATATTCAGTGAGAAAGAGTCAGACCAATTGCCTCCGCATAGACCATATGACTGAGCCATTGATTTGCTGCCAAATGCCAAGCTTCCAGGGGGACGCCTTTACTCCATGTCAGAACCCGAGTTGGCCGCATTAAAAGACTTTGTGGATAAAAACTTGGCCAGGGGTTTCATTCGTCCCTCTTCCTCGCCTCTGTCAGCTCCTGTGTTATTCGTGAAGAAGAAAACCGGAGATTTACGCCTATGCTGTGACTATCGCAAGCTCAATGCCATCACGGTGCGTAACTGGTACCCTCTGCCTTTGATTCCTGAACTCATGGACCGTCTCCGATCAGCGGCCATCTTCACCAAGATATATCTACGGGGTGCTTACAACCTGGTTCGCATCCGAGAGGGGGACGAGTGGAAGACCGCGTTTGGGACCAGGTATGGTCATTTTGAGTATACAGTCATGCCCTTTGGACTCACCAATGCTCCGGCCGTCTTTCAACATTTCATGAATGACATCTTCCGGGATTTATTAGATCAATTCGTGGTGGTTTACCTCGATGACATCCTGATCTACTCCCCGTCACGAGCAACTCATCTCCAGCATCTCCGGCAAGTTCTGCAACGCTTGAGAGAGCATCACCTTTACGCCAAGTTAGAGAAATGTCAATTCTATCAAACCACCATTGAGTTTCTGGGACATGTGATTTCTCCACAAGGCATCGCCATGGATCCTGGCAAGGTTGAGGCCTTGCAAACCTGGCAACCACCGTGTAAAGCAAAAGATGTCCAAAGACTTTTGGGATTTGCGAACTATTACCGGACATTCATTCCGAGATTTTCTACCTTGACTGCGCCCCTTACTCGACTGTTACAGAAAGGCATTAAGTTCCAGTGGGGTGATGCCGAGCAACAGGCGTTTCAGACCCTCAAAAAGGCTTTTGTTCAGGAACCCATTCTCAAGTATCCAGATCCTTGTCGTCCCTTTGTAGTGGAGGCCGACGCCTCAGATGTTGCTGTAGGGGCCGTGCTTCTTCAAACACGCCAAGATGGCGGCCCCCTGTTCCCGTGTGCTTATTACTCCAGGAAACTGAGTCCCTCCGAACGCCATTATACCATTTGGGAGAAGGAGCTATTGGCTATCAAAACTGCTTTTGAGACCTGGAGACACCACCTGGAAGGAGCCCGCTACCAAGTTGAAGTTCGGACTGACCATAAAAACTTGGAATTTCTGCAATCTGCCAGGAAATTGAATCAACGTCAGATCCGTTGGTCTTTGTTCTTCGCTCGATTCAACTTCAAAGTCACCTACATTCCGAAAGGGTACAACAAAAGAGCAGATGCCTTGTCCCGTAAACCAGAGTATCTACAGATCAAGGACCCCTTGCCGCTTCGAACCATTCTGCCTGTCGAATCGATCGCAGCCGTGCACGATCCGGTAGATCTACGACGACAGATTCGGGAAGCGCAACAACTAGATGACTTTGTGGCACAGAGGAAGCAAGAAGTGGGTCCCGACTCACCTTGGACCTTGTCCGAGGGTCTATTACGCTTCCACAACCTGTTATATGTTCCAGCAGGCCCACTCCGTGGTCTCATTCTGACTCAATGCCATGATAACCCTGCGGCGGGTCATTTTGGTCTCTTTAAGACTCTCCACTTAGTGTCTCGGACTTTTTGGTGGCCCAGACTTCGCCATGATGTTTATTCTTATGTGAATTCCTGTGTACGGTGCCGTCAGGCAAAACATGCCACAGGAGCCCCTCCGGGATTGTTACAGCCGTTGCCCACGCCGGAGAGACCCTGGGGGGCTATTTCCATGGACTTCTTGACTTGTCTACCTGTTTCTGCCGGCTACACCGTTGTCTTTGTAGTGGTGGACATATCTTCCGGCTACACGGTTTGCCTGACAAAATAGTGTCCGACCGAGGCACCCAGTTCACCTCGGCGTTCTGGAGAGAACTCATGTCTGCGCTTCAAGTCCAGGTTAATCTAGCCTCCACGCATCACCCAGAGACTGATGGGGGTACAGAGAAAGTGATTGGCATCCTGGAGCAGTATTTGCGTTGTTTCATCAACGACCAACAGAACGATTGGTCCAAATATCTCTCCGTGGCCGAATTCGCTTTCAACAACTCTCAGCACACTTCCACTCAGACCACTCCGTTTTTTGCCAACTACGGCTATCATCCCAGATTTTTCCCGCTCACGCTCCTTGATTCTCCAGTTCCAGTTGCAGAGGACTATTTATCCGAGCTTCAGTCAGTCCACGAGATGGTTAAGCAGCACTTGACTAAGGCCAAGGAAGACTACAAGAGGGTTGCAGACCGCTCTCGTCGCGACACGCCGCCGTTAGCTGTTGGAGATCGGGTTTGGCTCTCCACCAAGTATTTGTTTCCAGGGAGACTTCACCGCAAGCTTGACCAACGTTTCCTGGGTCCTTTTCCTGTGGAGACGGTCATCAATCCGGTGACCTATCGTTTGACTTTGCCTAGGTCTCTTCGTGTACATCCCGTGTTTCATCGCTCCTTGCTTGTTCCTGTCTACCCTGATTCTCCGCTTCGACCGCCTGCTCCGGGCCCGACAGCTTGCCGTGCTCAAGTTCCTGTTTCCCGGTTGGAGGTGTCCGGCATCCGAGATTCCCGATGGCTCAACGACCGCTTCCAATATTTGGTTGATTGGACTGGGGATGGGCCGGCCGCTTGCTGTTGGGTAGATGCTCATACTATTGAGGCTCCTGGGTTAATTTGGGATTTTCATGCTGCGTTTCCCTACAAACCACATCCCCTGCAACGGACCCGAGGGACGGGGCCTGCGGGGGGGGATAGTGTTGTGGGTGTCTCTAGACCAGCTTGGGAAATGTCAGAAGATGAGGAGGAGCAACCAGGCCCCTCTGGATGCTTTCCTCTCCCGACAGCAGAGACAGAAAGGGAGGACATTTGCATGCAGTCTGGGTCAGACTCTCAAAGCGGAGAGTCAGACTTGGAACAGGAAAATAGATGGCTTGATCTGAGATTCCGAAGGTTTGATAGGAGGAGGTTTCAGTTACGTGGCAAAAGGAAGCCACGGGGGAAGTGACGTATCGGAAACTATATTAGAAGGTGAAGGTGGGACTAATTCTTTGTCACGAGCAACGTTAATATCAAGGAGTAGCCTGATACCTTGAGAAGTTCGTTTGAACTCAGTTTTCTGGTGTTTTTGGAATGTACGGAAGATTAATGAGATCTTGGACAACCTGAGAGATAAAGAGTGAGTTAATTGGAAGGGGGGAGAGCATGTTTAAGCTGAATGTAAATAAGTCAGATTTGGCCGTTCCGCAAACAAAATGCCAGCAGCTTGCTTTGATGTGAATCTCTTGAACTATGTTAAATAAAACTCTTAAAGAAATATTTCTGTGGACTTTACTAAGCTGAGAAGGGCCAGATACAACACTAACGCAGAGGTTGATTAGGTTTATAGAATAAATTTCAAATTTTTCAAAACAAGAAATGTCCAAAGAGATGTTTCAGTACATTTCCTCCAAATGAAAACAAGGGATCAAGTTTTGCAGCAACATTTTAAGGGGAGACTGAAAATGGATAATACAGATATAATTGCTTTAAAGGAAATTTCTATTAGGCTTTTTACACAAGAGAAAAAAATACTTTTTGGTGAAAAAAATAAAACAGAAAAAAAAATTTCCTTCAGATGGAACAAACTGGGAAGGTAAGATTTTTACTTTGAAACAGCAGAGAATTTAACTGACTTCAGAAGATGAGAGAGTTTTTAGAAAAAAAATAAGAATGATTTGGAAGAGACTCAAATGGAAATGTCAGGAGAGGCACAAAAATCACAAAAGATTCAACAGGAAGCTAAAAAGAAAGATAGAGTGTGGCATCACAGGAAGTGACTTTTCTAAGTTTTTGGCTTGATCACGGAAGATATTTGGAGCAAATGCTCCTCAAAAGAGAAAAATAATTTGTCTGAAATGATATAGGGCAGGGGTCCCCAATCCCCAGTCAGTGGACCAGTACCGGGCTGCGGCCTGCCAGCAACCGGTGCACACAAGCAAGCAAAGGCCCATCCACAGGATGCAGGCAGCACGCAAAACCAAAAACCCTCCAGTACGGAGAAAAACACCTCTCCACGGAACCGGTCCCTGGTGCCCAAAAAGGTTGGGGACCTCTGGTACAGAGTCTCCTGCCTGAGCAGAGGGTTGGACTAGAAGACCTCCAAGGTCCCTTCCAGCTCTATTATTATTATTATTATTAATCCCCAGCTAAAACCAGGACTCCTACTTAATGCAGAAAATTTTAAAGATTCACCCACAATTGAAACCGGAGGGACTTTTTTTCCTGACAACTGCAGCAAAATTATTACATGCACAAAAGTGCAAAGACTTGACCTTACCTACAATTAGGTGAAGATGATGGAACTCGCTGAGATGGCCAAACTGATGTGATTCTGTAATGAAATTAGAGAAAAGATAATTTCTATGTTTATTGCTAATTGGAAACCTTGTTTGGCTTTTCCGTGAAACAGAAAAAAAGGAGCATGACTTATTGTTTTTACGATTAGAAATAAACAGATAATACAAAAAAACAGTGTTTGTTTTTTGTAACCCTAAAGTAAGAGGGAATTTTGTACTTGTAATACCTGCTGAAAAGGAAGTTGAACACAACTTCTGTTTTTTTTTAGCACTTTTGACTTTTGACTTTTTTCTTTCTTCTCCTTTTCTTTTTTGTATTAGGTTTGTTGGTTTTTATTTTCTTTTTAATTATTAATAAAATTTCTATTAAAAAAAACCCGAGGTGTAAAAAAAGGTGAGAAAGTTTATTCTTCACTCAAAAAGGAGGATACTTTCTCCACCCACCCCACCCCACCCTGGAGCTTCAGCAGTCCGGAGAGGGACTTAAATGCAGGACCCAGCCAAGGCTTGTTCTCCTACTAGCAGCTCTCAGAGGCCTCCCTGCTCCTTTGGGGCTTCACTGCCCTGGCAAGCCTCCGCCACGTTCACCTCTGAGAAAGGGGGGGGAGGCTGGGGCAGTGGGAGGGGGAAGCAACGGCCCCTAATGCAGGGGAGGGAGGGATCTGAGCTCCATAAATAAATATCCCTGCTTCTGTACAGGGGGTCAAGGGGCCTACAGAGCGGTCCCTCTGTGGTAGTTTGGACCAACAGGATCACCAGCTGAGGGTCTCCCAGAAAGCCATGGGTGGGCTCCTCCTCTCTTTTGTCCAACAAGGCAACTCACCCCTGCCAGACTGCTTCCTCCCCCTGAAAGTGGCCACCACCGTTCCTCTCAGAGTCTTTATGGTCCTGCTCACCTCCCAGGACTGGGCCACCCACCACACCAGTCACGAACTCTGGGGACAGACACCCCCCCATGATGCCTGATGGGGATGAGACGGGAGTCTTATGCAGCCTTGCCAGGCCCGCAACTGCACTGGCCACCTAGATGCAGATTAAGCCAGATTTGCAAGCCAAAGAACTGGCAGAACCCCATCTGCAAAGCTCTCTCTTTTTAAAGGGGAATGCAGGAAGAGGCAGGGAAGACCCCTTCCTGGTCCCCCCCCCTGTAGGCAGGCGTTGTCCTCCGCCATTTGAGACCGTGGCAAACTTCCCTCTCAAATCTGTGTTTGCCTCCCTCTTGTCTGCTCAGGTGAAGTCCCTGCGAGACCAGCTTCCAACAATGATCAACTCTATTTTCAGTGGACGTGAGGAAGATGTTCTGGACGGGTTGAGTGACCTAATGACCACACTCTATGAAATGGATGGCCAGGGAGTTGGGCTCATCTCTGTTGACCTTGCTCTGAACGTCCGCTCATTTTTTGAGGATGTAAGTTTTACAGAAGTGGGGTTGGGGCTTCCATAAAAACATAAGAACACCTGCTGAATCAGCCCAAGGATGTCGAGCCCCTGAAGGCTGGTAAATTCAGGAGGAAAAAAACACTTATATTTCTGGAATAGTCACCTTGACAGTGAGGAATATGAAGCCAGTAAGGGCAATTTTCTAAATTTATATTTTGAATTGAGGAATGTTTTTGGGGGGAGGGGGAGGGTTTCCTGAAAGAACTTGAACAATCCCAAGTTAATCCACTAAAATCTCTCTCCTCTTTTGCTGTCAGGTGAAATTCTTTGGGTTTCCTAAGAGCATCAAAGCTGGGCTGCCATGGCAGAAAAACTGTCAAGACACACTTCTTGCTTTATGTGTCTCCATCAGGAAAGAGCGGATGTCCGGGCAACCGCCATCTCCTTGTTTGGGCAGCTGGTGATGAGATCCAAGGAAACGGAGAGAGCCCTACTGAAGAAAGAAGTGGTCTACAGTCTCCTCCCTCTGCTGCTCCATTTGAAAGACCGGGAGACCACGGTGGCCATGGCAAGTTCAGATGCCTGCAGAGGTGGCCGTCCTTCCACACCCTCCTTGGAAGGGTGAAAGTTCAGGGGTAGAATATCTGTTTCTCCAGCTGAAGCTCCAGAGCTCCAGTCCTAGCCGGTATCTCCAGCTTGGCCTAGGAAGGATCCCTTCTGAAACATTGACTATCATCAGTGTAAACAGAAAGGACCCTGACACAAACCATCCTAGAGTCTTGTCTATGTGGCCTTGAATCCAGAAACAAATCAAGCCTCCAGTGAGGGCACCCTTCTGAGGGGGTGAAGATTGATCTGGGTTCAGTAGCGCCAACATGAATGTAGAACTGGAGGATTTGAAGGGGGCACAGCAAAGTTCAACAAACATGGTCTGCAGGTGGAGTTTATTGTCACAAGCCAACACTCAGGATGCAACCCCTGGCTTCAGTTACACAATAACTGAAGAGGGAAGTCCAGCAACTTTGGAAGAGCAGACAAAGTGAGCAAACAGGAGAGTTTGGATGCAGGCCATTCCTCTTTCTGCCTCACGAACATTATTATTATTATTATTATTATTATTATTATTATTATTATTATTATTATTATTATTTAACTTCTATGCCGCCCTATTCCGGAGAACTCAGGGCGGCTCACAACATGATAGAAATTACCAATAAAATACATGAATATAAAAACCCCTAAGTTAAAAAAAGAAAAACCAATCATTCCACAAACATACACACAAACATACACTGGCTAGGGGCAAGGTGTTAGCTGCCCCAGGCCTGCCGGCAAAAGTATGTTTTAAGCAATTTACGAAAGGCGGAGAGGGTGGGGGCGACACGGATCTCCGGGGGGAGTTGATTCCAGAGGGCCGGGGCCGCAACAGAGAAGGCTCTTCCCCTAGGCCCCGCCAGGCGACACTGTCTGGCTGACGGGACCTGGAGAAGGCCGACTCTGTGGGCCCTAACCGGCCGCTGGGATTCATGAGGCAGCAGACGGTCCCGTAAATAACCTGGTCCGATGCCATGTAGGGCTTTATAGGTCATAACCAACACTTTGAATTGGGTTCGGAGACCAATTGGCAGCCAATGCAGCTAGCGGAGTGATGCCGAAATGTGGGCATTTCTAGGCAAGCCCAACACTGCTCGCGCGGCTGCATTCTGCATTACCTGAAGTCTCCGAACATTTTTCAAAGGTAGCCCCATGTAGAGAGCATTGCAGTAGTCGAGCCTCGAGGTGATAAGGGCATGAGTGACTATGAGAAAAGACTCCCGGTCCAAATAGGGCCGCAACTGGTGCACCAGGCGAACCTGGGCAAATGTCCTCCTCGCCACAGCCGAAAGATGATGTTCCAAATTAAGCTGTGGATCGAGGAGGACGCCCAAGTTGCGGACCTTCTCCGAGGGGGTCAAAAGCTCCCCCCCAGGCGAATGGACGGATAGATTGAACTATCTTTGGGAGGCAGAACCCATAGCCACTCCGTCTTGTCATGTCCCGCCACTGGGAGGAGCAAGGGTTCTAACAAGCATTCAAGGTTTAGAAAAGGATGGCCACTTCTGTCGTTTGTGGAGTGGGATGTTGGTGACTTTGGCAGCTAGATTGGTGCCCAGCAGGATCCATCTTAGGCTGAGATGGCTTTGGGGGTCTTCTGCAGGGGGCAACTCACCCACCTGCCCCCCCTTTCTTCCTGGTTGCAGAGCTGCAAGTTGACTCTCTTGCACTGCGGAGTCTTCCTTGGTTGGGCCCACCTGAAGCTGATGTTCCGCAGTCTAGCCTGGGATGATATCCGGAGCTGCTTGGTGAATGTGTGGAAATATTTGGTCAGTGAAGGGTTGCTTGGCGGTGGCTGTTTTTCAAATGGAGGTCATTGACAAAGTTAGTGTAGGCAGTCCTGGCTTTAAAAGCAGTGGCTTAATGACTGTTTGAAGTTACAACCGCCTTGGGACCATCCAACTGCCCTGAAACAAACAACCATCTCCCCCCCCGTCACGAGACCACATTTGTGTTTGGCCAGTGACTTGCATTTACCAATGGTTGCAGCATCCCACAGTCCTATAATCACAATTCGGCTCTTTCCCATTGTCCTCTCTCTACCGTTCTGGCCACGTCACGCAGGGGAATCCACTGGAGAAAGCAATTATGCTTGGGAGAGTTAGCGGTAACAAGGAAACCAGGCCACCAAAGGAGACGGTGTGGCTGGTGGACACCACCAAAGCTGGTCCCAGCCAGGCCACAGAGAGGAGTGGCGACTCAGGGAAGCCGCGCCAGATCAAAAGAGGGGGAGAGGCCCAGAGAATCGCTGAGTGGGTGACCTCGTCCTCTTCACCGTGAATTCCTATGCCTTTTTTCTCTGCAGATGCGGAACAACCATGATAATATCCACATTTTCATATCCCAGGCCTTGGGATTCCTCCATCACGCCCAGACTGAAATCAGGAACGGTGCCGCGCGGTTCATGGGTAAATCTCAGGAAATGCTTCTCCCTCCCTCAAATTGCAGCCCCTTCCCCAGTCCTTTTCCCCTGAGCTTCTGCAGGGAAGGGGGGCACAGGCAGCATTCCGTGTTCTGAGGCAGGGATGAGGCCGGGAGGGGTCAGGTCCAGGGAGCAGAGAGAGCTGTATTGGGAACACATCCCCAAGGGTGGCAGAGCAGCTTTTAAACGGTGCCTGGAGGGAAAGCCAAGAGGTGGCTGGGGAGGGCACGTGCCACAGAGGAAGAGCGTAGCACAGGTGTTGCAACAAACAGAGCCCAGATTGGAAGTGGGTCATTGGGCAGTCGTGTCGGCATCGGCCTTTCCATAGATTGTCACAGCCCCCAAAATGACCAGGCTGAAAAGGAGAGGTCATCTCCGAGCTCCTTTCAGAAGGGAGAGAATCGCTCCCAATTTGCTCAACAAAGAAACTGAGGCAAAATGGGGGAGTCACAAAGCTTTATGGATTCACAAGGTTTGGTGCAGGACCAGGCACCCCTTGCAATTTTGTTTCCCTTCTGTTTTAGTAACACAGCAAGCCAGCAAAGCAATTTTTTTTTTTTGATAATATTTTTATTAGTTTTATAGTTATAATAGAACAAAAAATAGTTACTAGAATATAATTGTGTATAGTATACATATATCATAAGGCACTTCACCAACCACATCCCCCTCTACCTCCTCCCTTTCAACTTCTATCCCCCCACTTTCTCTACCTCCCTCACTCTCCTCATTCCTCCTACAACTCCCTACTTCCCTTCTCCTTCACTCCTCAAACTCCTCCTCCTCAAATGTGGTTCTGAGGTGCCACTAAAACAATCCATATCTAAACTTATATAACACAATTAAATATTAGATATTACAAATAATAAAATTATGAATCCCCCCCAACCACCACCACCACCCCCGACTTCCCAGAGTGAATACAGGGTAAAAACACAAGAAAACCCACTAAATTACCCCAAAATATTATTTAAAACCTATTGAAAATACTATATTTTATAACCTAACAGATTAATATTTAATTATATGCTAAGTACAATTTCTTAAAATGATATCTCCCTTGTATATAGTCTATTCATCTTTTCCAATCCATCATATATTTCTCATTTGAATGGTCCTTCAAATATGCAGAGATTTTGGCCATTTCTGCCATATTTGTTACTTTCAAAATCCATTCTTCAATAGATGGTAGTTCTGGCTTCTTCCAATATTGTCCCACCAACAATCTTGCTGCTGTAATCAAATTCAAGATTAAGTTTGTCTCTCTGGTGGTAGTCTTTTATAATACCAAGCAAAAACATCTGTGGTAAAAATTCAATACGTTTTTTCAAGATATTTTGAAGAATCCACCATATTTTTATCCAAAAAGCCTTAATTTTTTTACAAGTCCACCATACATGAAAATAAGTAGTGTCCGTACTATCACACCTCCAACACTTAGCTTGTAAATTAGGATACATACATGATAATTTTTTTGGATCCAGATGCCACCTGTAGAACATTTTATAAAAATTTTCTCTTAAATGAGTCGCTCGTGTAAATTTTACATTTTTCACCCAGATCCTTTCCCAAGTATCCATCATGATTGGTTGTCCAAAATTTTGTCCCCATTTTATCATACAATCCTTAACCAACTCAGTTTCAGAATCAATTTCTATCAATACATTATACAATCTTTTAATATGCATGGGCCTTTGATCTATAACTTGTTTAATTAAATTTTCATCTGTAGAAGATAGGCCCATCTTAAAGTCTTTTTTCCATCTAGACTCCAATTGTGCATATGGAAACCAATTATAAACAATTCCTTCGTCCCTTAACATATTCAAAGACTTCAGTACTAGCAAATTCCCTTCTTTAATTAGGAGTTTCTCATAAGGCACCACATCTAAAACTTGTGATCTATTTATATTCTCTACTGCGTGTCTGGGAACTGTCCAAAAAGGAATCTTTGCATTTAATTTATACTGATACTTTTTCCAGACACGCAGCAGAGCGCTTCTCAATATGTGCTCTTTGAAGCTCCTATCCACCTTTTTATCATAAACCAAATATGCATGCCAACCATATAATAAACCGTACCCTTCAATATTCAATATTCTGTCATTGGTTAAATTAATCCAATCACTTATCGCTACTAAAGCAGCAGCATGATAGTACAACTTAAAATTGGGCATTTTCAAACCACCTCTTTCCCTTATATCCTGAATAATTTTTAATTTAATCCTCGGTTTCTTGCCATTCCAGACAAATCTATTAATACCCTTCTGCCACTCCTCCAAATTCGCATCTTTTTTAAGTATAGGTAGCATTTGAAAAAGAAATAAAAATTTTGGCAATACATTCATTTTAACTGCTGCTATCCTACCCAACAAAGATAATTGTAATTTAGCCCATTTATCCAATTCTATTTGTATCTTATTCCACAAAACTTGGTAATTGTTTTTATATAACTTCCCATTAGAGGCTTCAATATCAATCCCTAAATATTTAACTTTCTTAACTATTTCACAACCCGTTATTCTTTCCAAATCTTGTTTTAAGTTACCATCCAAATTTTTTGCTAACATCTTTATCTTAGATATGTTTAGTTTAAAACCCGATACCCTACCATAATTTTTAATTAACTCCATCAAAATCTGTACTGACTGCTTTGGTTGAGACAATGTCACAAGCAGGTCATCAGCAAAAGCACATAATTTATAATCATGTTGTCTAATCTGTATACCTTTTAAATCATCTACTGTTCTTATCTTATTCAATAAGACCTCTAGCTTTAAAATAAACAACAATGGAGATAAAGGACATCCAGCAAAGCAATTCTTACTGTCAGTTTCGGTCCTCGTTGCTTTGCCAGAATGACTCCCAAGGGGCCTGGTCAGCTTTCCAGACTCCCCTCCTCTCCGCTGAGTGGTGCCACTGGTCAGAGACACCCAGCTGGGAGAATCCTCTGCTAGTTTGTCCCCCCTCGAAGGCTAAGAGGAAGACAAGTCCTTTGCCCCCTCGCTCCCCAGAAGCCACAGAGAGCCGCCTGGGAACCGGGCCAATGGCCCTGGATGCCTTGGCTTCTCTGCCTCTGGCCAGGCAAAACAAAGCCTCTTTGCCAGGCACATGCCGATGCCAGGACAGCTCGTCTCTTCTGGGCTACAGACAAAATGAGGGGCACGGGGGGGGGGGTAGGAGAGGAAATTGGTGTTGGCAAGACGTGAGTTTGCAGTATTGAAGCCTGAGCGAGGAGCGGACTTCCACTTCTATCTTCTCTTCCTGTAAGACTGCCAGGTTTAATACAGCCGCTTGCCCAAGTGGGCCAACACCCTCCTCTTTAATGAGGAACCCTTGTTGCCTGGCATATTTCTGTAGACCTCGGGCAAGGGGCCACTTAGGGGCTCACAAAACAAAGCAAAACTATCCAATTGTTTTTGGTGTAGGCTACACGCTCAACTATTACAGCTCAGAACTGTCTAAAAACCTGGAACAGGAGGACCTTTCCCACCTGAGCCAAGGTAGGAGGGGAGAGGCGGTGGGGAGGGATGGAGGAGGCTCCTCCTTTGCCCAGGTTCCATGCTGCTGCTTCCCCCACCCCCACCCCTGCCACCCCCTCCCTCTGCTGAAGGCTCCCTGTGGGGTGGCGCCTGGGGGGGAAAGTGGGGCTGACCTCCCATTCCTGACGCTTCTGCAAAGCTGGGCTGAGGCTGCCCTCTAAATTCCACCAGGCCCCTTCCCCCCACCTGTGGTTTTGATTTCGTGCTTCACCTATGCTACTTCAGTCCCTGGCTCAGAGCAATAACAGGCTCAAGTATAATGATGCAATAATTGACAAAAATAATACTGAAAATAATTCACTGTATGAAAAATTGCAGAAGCCCAGGGTTAAAAGGGGTCTTCTGGTCGAACCCCTGCCCCGGCCAGGACTCCTCAGAGCCATCCCAGAGAAAAGGTGTCCAATTTTTACTGGGAAACCTCCAATGACGAAAGGCCCCCCTCCTCCCCTCCCAACTGCAGGAATCTGTTCCACAATCTGCTCTCATGATCAGAAAATTCCTCTACTATTTCCAGTTTGGAGCAATCTTTCTAAAGCCCCCACCTGCCTTGGTCCTTTTGTTAGCCTGGGTTCCTCTTTTTTGTGTATTAAGCAATCATAAATGTAACATGGTGCAAAAAAAATGGTGCTGTTTTTAACTTCCTGAATATTAAGAGGTCCATAAAGCTCCACCAGTGATGGTGGTGGTGGTGGTAGGTCTGTGTTTGGATCATCCATTTGACATAGTTTGCAAGAGGGGGACGTTCAGCAAGAATTCCTGACAAGCACAAATAGTCTTGCCACTTCTAGTGTTAACCCATCTGCGTAACTTTTTTAAAAAACTAATTCTAAATATCTCAACAAATAAAAAGGATGTTTTTACCTATGACCAAAACTATGCATGAAAATATGCCATAGCAAGAAACTCTGTGTGTGTGTGTGTGTGTGCGCGCGCGCGCCTTTTTCACATGCACAGCAAGGTCCTTTGAGGTGAGCAGAGAGGGGCTCTTCCGGTGTCTTTAGGAAAAGATTACAGGGGAGGGTCTTTCTCTCTCCTCAAGAGTCCATCATTCAGCTGCAAATTTCAGAAAAGCATCAACCAGATTCCTCCTCCTAGGGAAAATTCATAATAAGGTACAGCATTTGGACTAGAGCTACAGAGGCTGGAGGGAAAAGACCACCTGGACCTCATTCAGTCAGGATTCAGGCCTCAACATGGGACACTCTGGTTGACAGGTCCAAGATGGAGGGAAGGGAATTCTCCTGGCTCTGCTGAAGCTCTCATCCCCTTCAGTACCATCAACCCCATCATTCTCCTGGGCTGGACCCAAGGGGTTCTCTTGCTCCCTGAGTGGGTGGGAGAGCTCAGTTATGAAGTCCCCCCCACCTCGTTCTCCATCCCCCATCCCTCCCCTCCCATTCAGCATCTACAGAGCTGCTGGGAGGATGGTATCCACAGCATGGGGTGAGTTACCAATAAGCTGAAGGGACACTATTCTACCTCCATCCCCATCACAGGTTGAAACTTTATTATTTTCTACATTTGTTGAGACTCCTAGTTCACTCTGAGCCTTAATTTCCTGACATCTTTGCAGATTTGAGCTATTTGCTGGTGTTTTGCTTTAGTTATGTGTCCCTCTTTTTGTCTTTCAGTTTATTACTTCTTATGCAACCATGTTGGTTTCATCTAGCATCTCTTATTTTTCTTTCTCACTGGTATTATGCTAGACTAGGCTTTTATAATCTCATTATTCAGTTTCCCAAGTTTCTTGAGTTGGTTTCTCCTTTAAGATTTCCATTCATGGAAGTTTTCTATGTTTGTTGAAATGAGCTCTCTTAAAGTCTAAGCTGCTCATTTGATTTTGTAAAGTTACCCTGTGGTAAGATGGGCAGCCAATAAATTTGATAAACAAATAAATAAACAATAGTTTGATATCAATCGGACATGTTTAGTCTTCCCACAAAGTTCCCACAATTTCAGCCCCCTCTATCATTCCATTCCTGTTAGTCCAATGTAGCTGACCTTCTGGTTCCCTCCTCTATTTTTGGGTGATAAAGTGACTGCTAGGTTTCTGGGGAACCTGCTTGATCTCCCACTTGGTGCAGAGTTTGTCTCCCAGTTGATGTCAGGGTAGTTAAAGTCACCCATTACTATTGTGGTGCGCTTCTTCCACATATTAGCTAACTGATTAGCAAGGAGTTCATCTATTTCCTCCGCTTGGTTGGGTGGTCTGTAGCCTACACCTATGGCAATGCCATTCCTTTTTCTTTTCTATTAACCCAAATGCACTCGAGGAGGCTTTCATCCTTTGTGTCTGTGTGTGTGTGTGTGTGTGTGTGTGCATGTGCACACACATTTCTGTAGCGATGTAGCTATTTCATATATAATGCAATACCACCCCCTCTTTTATTAGGTCTGTTTCTTTTGAATAATTTAAATCCCTCTAGCTCAGACATGTCAAACTTGCAACGTCACATGACAGCGTGCGACGTATCTGAACTTTTTTGCCATTGCTGACAATGGGGTGACCGCGGTTTCCTTGTGACGTGTCCGGCCCGCAAGCTGGCAGTTTGGCATCCCTGCTCTAGGTGTACGTTCCAGTCATGGGTTTAATCCCACCCAGCTTTTGTAATGACAATAATCTTGTATCTGCCCTGATGTACTTGGATTTCTACTTTGCCCTGTTTGTTCCTCATACTTCAAGCGTCAGTTGTGCAGGCATCTGAGTCCTTTTGACTGAGCCTGCACTTGCTTCCTACCTCTCCTGTTTTGTACCCAGAGTTTCCTTGCTTTCTTACCACTTGGTGGATTGCCTTCAGGTTTATGTTTGGGATTAGGTAGCCAAATTTGGTTTTCTCCCCCTCCCCCTCACTCTGAGTGAGCTGAGCCCATTGTTCTCCAAAATCGTTCTTTCTGGTTCTTGTGAGGCTAGGCAAGCGCCAGAAAATACTTGGGTGCTGTGATTTTAAAAATCTCCATCAATCTTAGCAGAACCCGGGCTCACTATAACCTTCTGGGTTCACTGAAACCCTTCTTTGTAATCTGTACACTAACTTCATTCTAGTTTTTCAGAAGATGGAATCAAGTTCAGATACCAGCATGGTCCACTTTGCAAAAAACTACCGGGTAGTTTTGCAGAAATTGTCCGTGAAAAGGAGGTGAGGAATGAGAAGGCATCAACCTCAAATCTTATTCAAAGCAAGAAAACACAAGCCAAGTTCTCCTGGCGAACCTGGTCTCAACACCAGGATGGTGGTGGTGATCGTGGTGGTGGTGGGGGAACTGTCTCTATACAGAGAACCATAGCTGGGGTGGGGGGAGGTGGGGGCTGCAGCTCCCTGAAGGCCCCAAGGCCCCTAACAAATGTCAGCTCCAGTGGACCAGAAGGGGTAGGAGCCAGATATGGGGAGAGGATGGCAGCCCCGAAGAGAAGCCGGAGGGAACAGCAAAGGCTCAAGAACCTTCTGCCCTAACAGGCTGGCTGGAGCCGGAGAGAAGGACCCACACACAAGGGACAGCAGCGCTCCAGGTGAGGCACGGGTGGGTTAGGGTCCAGGCTCCTTCCTTGGATAATCCCTACCATGCTCACACAACACACACACTCACAGATTACTTTTCCAGGGAATGGCACTCTGGCTACTCCTTGCAAGAGAGCTTGCTTCCCTTAGGTAGTCCCCATGAAAAACAGACTAAGTGATCAAAGGGGTGTTTGATCACAGACTAAGTGATCAAAGGGGATTCTTTGCATGCAGTAAAATGAAGAGCAGATCCACTGAAGTCCGTAAGACCAGAATTCGTTACGGGCTTCCAGTGGACCCACAATAGTCCTTACTTACTATTCTTTTAATGACTGTTAGAAGTTATATGCTCAAAAGGAGACTTACATCAGAGATATAACTGCTGCAGCATCCCACAATCTCACGATCACCATTTGTGACCTTCATAGGTAGCTTCCAACAAGCAAAGTCAATGGGGAAGCCAGCAGGAAATCAACAGTTGCAGTAGAGTGACGTGCTTAATGATTGCGGATGATTTGCTTAACAAGTTGGTTGAGATGGGCGGCTATAGAAATTAAATAAATATTTTAAAGAACTGGGGCCAGAACTGACAAAGGTTGGGCACAGTAACAACATGTTACTTTAAAACATGCCATGGAGTGATGGAGTTGTCAGCTCTAATTCTAAGTTGACATGTGGGCTACCTATACATTCAGACTGCGCCCTGACCACATGATCTACTGCTTTTTCATGTATTTATTTTGTAATTTTAAAGCTTTAACGAAATTGGGAGGGGGGGAAGCTCACCTGCTTGGTTATAACCAGATTGCCAGAAGCTTGCCTCTTTATGACCAGTTGCAGCATCGCACAGTCACTTCCCCTTCCTACCAGCAGAGTCATTAGGACTGCCGAGGAGTCCCTCTGCCCAATGTCCTGCCTCCACCCTCCAAGAAGCAGAGAGGCCCCAGCCGGCCTCTGCCCCACCTCTGTCCTTGACTCAGGCAGCCTGCTGGGCGGGGAGGGGAGAGCAGCACTGGAGCCACCCACTGTGTCCCCTACTGGCCGGGAGAAGGAATGGCTGGGTGAAAGATGTGAATAATCTTTCTACAGATGCACACAGCATCACAAGGGGTAAACAATGCTGAAAAAGAAAGAAAATGGCTGGACTCCACATTCCCAGTCTGTACCAGAGCAGAGACGGGGCTGGCTTCGTTCTCTCCAGTTCCTTTCCAAAGACAAGCGCATCGCAAGACTGGCTGAAGGGCAGCATTTGCTTCAATGTATGGGGGGGAGAGAGGGATGCGACAAATTTGACCCTGCCTTTCTCCCCCCTCTGATCACAGAGAAATCACTCCTGGAGTGTGACAGTAGAGCTGCCAGCCCACTGCTGTTGCCCCCTGACTCCCCAGGCCCAGGCCGATCCACGCTGGAAGAGAGGGGGATTCTGGGCCTGTCCACCCCCAAGCAAGTCAGACGGACACTTGCCCAGCGAGGTCTGTGAATCCCCAGCCCAGCTCCCTTGAACCCAGGCACTGCGTGTTCACAGTCATCCCCTTTTGCTCGCAGTCGAGACCTGGGCAGGCCCTCAAAAGACCCGCCACTTAGGCAAACGTCTCCACATGCTCTGACCACCGCAGGCAAGCAGCACAGCGAAGCCAGTGAGAGAGAGAGGGCGCGCTCCATTGAAGCCCCTCCGGGAATCTTCGCTTCCACCTCTGCCGGTACTGGAGGGAAGCAGAGCCTGAGGTATTGAGGCATCTTCCTGAGCCAGCTGGACGAGCATCCATAAAGGTAGTTGCCAGGAGAGCGCCTCAGGCCTTCCCATAAGGGGGCGGGGCTTACAGGCAGAATCTCCCAGGGCTTACAACTGCAACTCTTTGTCCCCCCCACCCGAGCCGAACCCATTTTTTTAAGCTTCTGAGGCAAGGCTTGGAAATGGCGGCGTAAAATGGGACTGCTCATCATGGGCATTATTATCTGTGTGAAGGTCCAAGGGAGCAGTGGGATGTCTGGAATGCCAGCCCTGACTGAGGGAGGGAGGAGGAGGAGGAGGAGGAGGTAAGGGGGTTGCACTCAGGATTGCAGTAGTAATAACGTCCTGAAATGCCCTTCCTTGTGCTCAGCTGACAGGTGAGGCCACAGGATCCCCAGATCCAAAGGGGGGATCCTGATCAGAGAGCACCACCTTGAGAAATCTCCGCCTGCCTTCGTGTTCCACCATCGGCATCTGATCTTGGCAAATGGTTGCAGCGCCAGCCCTGCTGGGTTCCCTGCTTGAGGGAGCTGGCCAAGAAGGCTGAAGCTGCCTTCCGAGGACGTTGCTGGGCTGGTGGTGGAGGAGTTTGTTGCCAGTCCTCCCCAAGTGAACCCTCCGATGCATTCCAGCCATGGGGTGGGAATCCTGAAGAGCTCCCCCTCAAGAGAGGAAACCCCAGAGCTGCTCAATTCTTCTCCGGGACAGTTTCCAAGTCAGCGAGGCTGCTGAAAACATTTGAAATCAAACTGTTCCTGGTCTAAAATAAATCTCTCTCAAGACTCTCCCTGCAGTGAAATATTATCAAAGTTTTTTAGAGATGACGCATGTACGTGGGCATCACCCCAACAGCGACAGTACCAGCAGCAACGAAAGGCAGATCGATCCCTGCAACCAGGTCAACAGAACCAAGAGATTGGGGTTGGGGGGTGGGAGGTGCTTCATACGCTGTTTACATAAATTGGGGGTAGACGCAAATGGTGTAAAACCGTTGTGGCAAACTTATAGCATATGTGCCATAGGTAGCACGCAGAGCCCTCTCTGTGGGCATGCACGTCATCACCCCAGTCCTAGGCCTTCCGCTGGGTTTTATAAAACCTTTTCGCTTTAGGCTTCCGCGTGCAAAAAAAAAAACATATATAGGGGAGGCTGAAAAAGTCAGTGTCCTCCTAGCCATACCCAAGCACTCCGAATGTGCTGGCGATGTCCATTTTGCTCTATGAGTTCATGGTGACCTAACCCTAACCCTAAGTGGAATTTTCCTCCAATGGGATTTTCCCCATGTATTTTACCACAAAATATAGACAGGACAGCCTCGAAAAGTCAGTGCCCTCCTAACAATACCCAAGCACTCCAAGTTTGTTGGCGATGTCCATTTGGCTCTATGAGTTCATGGTGACCTAACCCTAACCCTAAGTGGAATTTTCCTCCAGTGGGATTTTCCCATGTATTTTACCACGAAAGATAGATGGGGCATACTAGAAAAGTCAGTGCCCTCCTAACCATACCCAAACACTCCAAATTTGTTGGCGATGTCCATTTTCCTCTCTGTTTACATAAATTGGGGGTAGACGCAAATGGTCTTAAACTTTGGTGGCAAACATATAGTATGTGTGCCATAGGTAGTGCACAGAGCCTTCTCTGTAGGTATGCACGCCATCACCCCAGTCCTAGGCCTTCAGCTGGGTTTTATAAAACCTTTTCGCTTTAGGCCTCCGCATGCAAAAAAAAAAACATATATAGGGCAGCCTCGAAAAGTCAGTGCCCTCCTAACAATACCCAAGCACTCCAAGTTTGTTGGCGATGTCCATTTTGCTCTATGAGTTCATGGTGACCTAACCCTAACCCTAAGTGGAATTTTCCTCCAATGGGATTTTCCCATGTATTTTACCACGAAAGATAGATAGGGCATGCTAGATAAGTCAGTGCCCTCCTAACCATACCCAAACACTCCGAATTTGTTGGCGATGTCCATTTTGCTCTATGAATTCATGGTGATCTAACCCTAACCCTAAGTGGAATTTTCCTCCAATTGGATTTTCCCATGTATTTTACCAGGAAACATTGATAGGGCAGGGTAGAAAAGTCAGTGCCCTCCTAACCATACCCAAACACTCCGAATTTGTTGGCGATGTCCATTTTGCTCTATGAATTCATGGTGATCTAACCCTAACCCTAAGTGGAATTTTCCTCCAATTGGATTTTCCCATGTATTTTACCAGGAAACATTGATAGGGCAGGGTAGAAAAGTCAGTGCCCTCCTAACCATACCCAAACACTCCGAATTTGTTGCCGATGTCCATTATCCTCTCTGTTTACATAAATTGGGGGTAGACGCAAATGGTCTAATGTTGCTATGATGGATGACCTGTGCCCTAGGATCTGTAAGAACTGGATGGAGCATAGGTGGGATGAAGAAATCATGAAGCCTGGGACAAAGAGACTGCCATGCCATGTGCTTGGAACAAAGACAAAGGAACAAAGACCCATGTGGCTTGACTGAGATTTTGGAGTAAACAGGAAATGAGGGAGGGGCCAACAGGTGGAGGGACAGTTGTACCAAGATTTGAATCTACCGGCCACAGGTATAAGCTTTGCCATTGGCCACAGGTGTAGCTTTGTAAGTGTAACCCTGCTATTGGCCACAGCTATAACTTTGTCATTGGCTGTTGTAACCATGTGATGCCTTATGTAACCGCCCACTGTAACATTCAATAAATAGGGTAGGCAGCCTTCTTTCTGGGTTCGCTTCACCCCAAGGAAACCGGCATCCATGCTGTCTCCTTCAATTCGGCTATCGTGAAGGAACCCGCCATTGTGGCACATTCAAGAGTGCCACAAATGGTGACCCAGACGTGATCTGGGCCGGTGTTGTATTCTACAACATCCCTGACACCCTCTTACTCATCTCGCGCATTCGTGGCGTCCTCTCCAGCGAGGACTCACCCCCGTAGCGTCTTCAGCAAGGACCTACCCCCCGTGAGTATGTGGGCAGAATTATCCAAGGACCAAAAGGCTCATTTTGAAGGGATTGGTGTAATTGTCAGGATCTCAAAAATGCAACTAAAAAAATCTCACAAATTGCCTTCACTTAAGGAGTTAATGTTTATTTGGCAATGTCCCTCTCACTCCTTAAAGGGACCACTAAAAATTGCTAATTGGATTAAAATTGGCTTACGTGGAAGAATTGTTTGCATGTCTATTTTAAAAGGCAGAGGAAACAGAAAGAGAATCCTGAGCCTTTTAAAACTCAGAACATGCTTTCCTATGCTAATTCAGTCTTCTCTCTAAAAAAAAAAAAATCTGAAGTCTGTGTTTCTATTTCTTATAATTGGAAAAGGGGAGAGATATCTCCTGGCCTTCCATTGATTCAAAAACTGCCTTGATAATGCTTTGTTCACTGTTAAAAAAACTTTTTCCCCCTGCAGCAGAGCCATTTCCTCCCCCCCCTCTTCTCTCCCCCCCTTTTTTTTCTTTTAAAGCAGAACCTGGTTTCCCCCTTGCCAGATCTGAAGAGTTTGTTTGTTGCAAATAAGACCATCAACCGGGCCACTTTAAAAACCAGCAGAACCAGTTTTTCCTGGTTTCCAAGGAAACGGATGGCTATAAACGGAGACTCAATCTACATATGACTGCATTTTGTTCTGTTTCTAATTTACATATGAATCTGTGTTACCTTCTCTCTCTTATACCTTCCCTTCTCTGGTTGTGTTGCTTAATAAACCATGCCCCCCCTCTCTTATTTTCTCTGCCAATTTTGCCCTCAATTTTGCCTTTCTGATTTCTCTGCCAATTTTGTGTCTTTCTCATTTCTCTTTGCCTATTTTGAATTTTATATTTTCTAGTCTTGGTAATGAATTTTATTTTTGTCTCTTTCTTATGTTTCTTTAATGATTTAATTTTTGTGACAAATCATTGCTGTTTTGCATTTTATGTCTCACCATGCTAAGTTGCTGAATGCATTCAATTGTTAATGATAACATTCCAGCACAGAAGCAAACGTGTGTGCCTATGAATGAAATCTCTCTCTCTTTCAAATTGAATCCTTCCTTACAGTTCTATTTTGTGTTACCCTGCTCAAGTATGCATTAATCACAGCTTTGTCAGTTAGCAACAGCACCTTTCTAGGTATTTGGCAATCTTGTAACATAACTATCCCTTGGCAGCTAGATTATAAAGCTAGATATTATAATGAGACAGACATTGACAACAAGAAAGCATGTGCTGACTGTGTTCCCTTGTTTGATTTTGGTGAGATTTTTTTAAACTCTGTACAATGCCTCAAAAGACAATGTTCTGACATCTGACAAAGATTGGATCCTATGTGGAAAAAATGCATATCGGTCAATACCCCAGAATTGGTCTGGTGTATGTACATATGGAGCTGTAATCCCTGTTTTTTACAAACTTGATAAACTACCCTCTTTCCGCTTGCTCAATATACGTGATATTGAAGCTTCCAATGAACTCACTTTGGGGGGTAGTTGGTCTATTCAAACTGCTAGAGCGTTAATTCCTTCAATGGGTGTTGCCATGAATTATAGGGATTTGCATATATTAAACAACTGGACTGTTGCAATGTTCAATGAAACTATTCACTCAATAAATTTGTTAAATGAGGAACAGCGGCAAATAAGAGAGGTAACCTTACAGAATCGCTATGCATTGGACGTTCTCCTTGCTGCAAAAGGAGGCGTGTGTGCTCTCATTCAAAGCCATTGCTGTATGTATATTTCTGACAACGCACCTGACATTTCTGCCACAGTCGCTCATATGGAAAGTATGGTACAAAGCAATCCTCTATCAAAAGGAGATGGTGCTTTGTTTGATTGGGACACTTTATTTTCCTGGTTACCTAATGGTGAATGGCTCAGAAAATTGATTCTTGGTATTATAATGTTTGTAGTATTCTGTGTAACAATCTGTTGCAAGTGCAGTGTATTCCCTCCCTGTTGAACCTGTGTAGGCCTCCCTCTTCTGTTCATTTCCTGGACAAGAACCAACTACAGCCTCTGATGACAGAAAAAATTCACATTGACTGGCAGAAGACAAAACCATGTCCCGTTTTCTCCCCGGACTCTTATTAAAAGAAAAAAGGAGGAGATGTTGCTATGATGGATGGCCTGTGCCCTAGGATCTGTAAGAACTGGATGGAGCATAGGTGGGATGAAGAAATCATGAAGCCTGGGACAAAGAGACTGCCATGCCATGTGCTTGGAACAAAGACAAAGGAACAAAGACCCATGTGGCTTGACTGAGATTTTGGAGTAAACAGGAAATGAGGGAGGGGCCAACAGGTGGAGGGACAGTTGTACCAAGATTTGAATCTACCGGCCACAGGTATAAGCTTTGCCATTGGCCATAGGTGTAGCTTTGTAAGTGTAACCCTGCTATTGGCCACAGCTATAACTTTGTCATTGGCTGTTGTAACCATGTGATGCCTTATGTAACCGCCCACTGTAACATTCAATAAATAGGGTAGGCAGCCTTCTTTCTGGGTTCGCTTCACCCCAAGGAAACCGGCATCCATGCTGTCTCCTTCAATTCGGCTATCGTGAAGGAACCCGCCATTGGGGCACATTCAAGAGTGCCACAGTCTAAAACCGTGGTGGCAAACGTATAGTACATGTGCCATAGGTAGCACACAGAGCCTTCTCTGTGGGCATGCACGCCATCACCCCAGTCCTAGGCCTTCAGGTGGGTTTTATAAAACCTTTTCGCTTTAGGCCTCCGCATGCAAAAAAAAAAAAAACATAGATAGGGCAGGCTGGAAAAGTCAGTGCCCTCCTAACCATACCCAAGCACTCCGAATTTGTTGGCAATGTCCATTTTCCTCTCTGAGCTCATGGTGACATAACCCTAACCCTAAGTGGAATTTTCCTCCAATGGGATTTTCCCATGTATTTTACCAGGAAACATAGATAAGGCAGCCTAGAAAAATAAATAGCTTTCTAACCATACCCAAGCACTCCAAATTTGTTGGAAATGTCCATTTTGCTCTATGAATTCATGGTGACGTAATCCTAGCCCTAAGTCCGTGGTGGCAAACCTATGGCACCTAGGCTTTCAGCTGCATTTTATAAAACTTTTTCGCTTTAGGTCTCTGCCACCATGTGCAAAAAAAAAAAAAGTTCAATCAATCAATTTCAACTTCTTGTGGGAAAAAAAATCTCACAAAGTTGGTATTTGATTGAACTTTTTAGTCTCACCCAATCTGTGGTTACCACCGCAACTACGCCCACCCAATGGGCCACACCCACCCAATGAGCCACGCCCACCCTGCAGCCAATGATACATAAGTGGATTTTGGGTTGCAGTTTGGGCACTCGGTCTCTAAAAGGTTCGCCATCACTGGTCTAAAACCTCTTTTCCAAGTTTCCTCCAAAAATAAGTCATTGCCACGAAGGAGTTCCCCCGCTTTTCAACTGCATCTGCGAATGTGAGCTGGATGGCTGGACTCAGGGTCCTTCCCGTGGATTCAGATGAACACAAGTGGGTGGCATCCAACCAGAGCCGCCACGCACCAGCCAGACCCACTCCTGGGTCGACACTATTGTTCTTATTCACTCCACATCTTTGACAGGGACATGAAAGGGGTCCCCCTGGCTGTCCCCTGGGCAACAATGATGCCACCAGCTAACCCTTTCAACCCAGAAGCGCCTGAAACGGTGCCAGGATCCCAGCCTGTCTGGATGCATCAACATGGATTTCCACACTGGGCGGGGGGCGGGGTCTTTAGGGCTCCTCTAAAAAGGGACCCTTTCCTGCTTTTGCCCTACCCCCAAAAGAGTGAAAAGGCAGGGAAAGCCTTAATTTCAGAAAGGCCATTTGGTTCTAGAAAACACCTGAAGTCTGGTAGGAAATGGGTGCTGTTCTATTCTGCAGGGTAGCATCAGCACCAGAACCCGAAGACAGACAGGCCCTGTTAGTTTTAACCTCCATCTCCTTTTGCAAACAGAGAGGAGATTCCGCCCCCCAAGCCCCCGCTGGCTTTGCTTACAGATCAGGAAAGCAGGGAAACAGCCGTGAAAGACTAGCTGAGCCTAGGACAGTTTGGGATCGGCTCAAACAATCCTGTCCCGCTCGGGAGCCATTTCTCCACTTGATATTCCAGGCTTGGCTCAGCTCAGCCAAGACGCACCAAACTGCACCGATACTTGTTCCTCTCCCTTGTCCGGATCCTGCCAGGTGCAGAGCCTGAGTTCCTCTTTGGCTCTGCAAAGTTGGATGGGACCTTCACACCAAAGCGAAGCTGAAGCACCCGGCCCTCCTCCTCACCCTTTCCTACAGGCATCCCGGTCGTGGGCAACACGGCTCCCGTTTCTCAGACATAGGTCCCACCGGCCATTAGGAAGCTTTATTGCACACATCCTTGGCAGGTGGGCATCCCCCACGTGCCACACGCCTCAGGCCCAAATGGCGTCGCATCCCTGGGGAAGATACGGGAGCGCCCCAACACTGCAAAGGGCAGGTCAGAACAATAAGCATGAGAGGGGGGGAAGGGGGCGCCAAATGGGCATGAAGTGGGGCCAGAGGGTCAGGCCGGAACAGCTGCAAAGCTGCCGCTTGCGCAACGGAGGCCACCGTGGTAAAGGACTGGCTCCTGCCGGCTCGGCTGCCAGCCAGGGCGCCTCAGGACTCAGTGCAGCTCTGCAAGGTAGAGGTTTCCCCCCGCACCAGCGACGGCCACGGGCTGCCCTCTGGAAGCTGAAGCCACCACGTGCACCGGCTTGTTGGACAGTAGGACCTCCCCAATCACCTGTGAGCAGCAAGGCAAAACCAAGAGGGGCTGCGGAGGGAGATCCTGGCTGCGACTGGCAGACACTCCTGCGCTAGCTACTCCCGAGACTCTTCCCACCCCCACAAACACACACCCCTTACCTGGCCTGTTCCAGTGTGGATAATCCCAGCCCCGCTGGTGCCGCTGCCCCCAGCCACCACCACGTCCTCAGTGCAGAACTGGGCCGAGTAGAGAAATTCTCCCTGGGTGGGGTTACCAGGAAAGGGCACGTTTTGCCACAGCCTGGACATCCGCAGGTCCCAGAGTTGCAGAGCATTGTGAGGCACCCAGGAGGCAGTCAGGATATGTTCTCCCTATTTGGGGGGGGGGGAGGCAGATGTGCGACTTCACAGTTCTCTCTCTTTGGCACAAGATTTGCTTCCCTTTGGAGTAATTGATGGAGTATTGAACCCAAAGACACGTAGCCTACAGCTGAAGCTTTGAAATCATTTGCACCTGATGCTTCACCTGAAAGCCCAAGGGATGGGGGGAGGGGACTCACATCCGCTACCCTTTTGGGTCTCTCCATCGGCTGCAGAGGTCAGTCTGCACCTGGTGCAGACGTGTCTCCCTCTGGGAATGCTCAGAGGACGCTGCTGTCAGCACGGAAGCCCTCGCTCTGCCCGACCCAAGGCTTCACCTTGCCGTCTGCTCAGCCTGGGGGATCCGGCTTTGGAGGGCAGCCCCAGGCCTTGGGGAAGCATACAAGAGAGGGCCTCCCATCCACTCCGGTTTTTTGCCCGCTTCGATCGCATCCTTTTCTGTTGGGAAGGTGGAAATCCCCTCCCCGCCTCAGACGGGACTCACCTTGATGTCGATCCCAGGACCGCAGATGTGGGGCCCGTTGATCACGCTCTGCGCCCCTTTGGGCACGCGCTTGTCCCAAACCTGGCAGAGGACAGGCGGCCAATCTCAGAGCCGGGCGCCGGGGGCGGGGGCGGGGGAGCGCGGGAGGGTCAGCGCGCCCTGGGGAGGGGGCAGCACTTGCCTTGACGGAGTTGTCCCAGCCGCCGGTCAGGAAGAGGTGCAACTCGGTGGGGTGGAAGCGCAGCGCGAAGATCCGCCGGGAGTGGCCGCTGAAGGGCGTGAACTCGTCCCCGGCCATGAAGTCCGGCGCGCGCACCACGTGGACGAGCTGCGAAGAGGAGGAGGAGGAGGAGCGCGGGAGGCGAGGGCGCGCTCGGGGGGTGGGGCGGGAGGCCGGGGCGTGGCGTGGCTCACCTGGTGGGTGTGGCTGTCGTAGAGGCGGATGTGCCGGTCTTTGCCGGCCGTGGCGAAGGCGCTGCCGTCGCGGCAGAAGTCCAGCGCGTGGATCTCGTTCTCCTCCTCTGCGGGGCCGGGAGGGGAGAGTCAGCAGCGCCGCCCGCCCGCCGGCTGCCGACCCACCGCTCAGAGAGGCCGCGGCGCTCCCTGCGGGGCCGGGAGGGGGAGTCCGCAGCCCCGCGGGAAGGGCCCGCCCTGCGCCCGCCCGCCGACCCACCGCTCAGAGATGCTGCGGCGCCCCCCGCGCGCAGGTCGTAGAGGACGACGACCCCATCGGCTCCGGCGGCCAGCAGCAGCCCGGGCTTAGCGCGATGAAAACCGAGTGCGGTGACGGCCTGCCGCGGACGCCGGCCCGGCCGCAGGCAGGGTCCCGGCGCGCCCGTCCCGGCGTCCACCAGCTGCGGGGAGAGCGGCGTGAACTTGGGCGGCGGCGGCGGCGGCGGCAGCCCTCGCTCAGAGCGCCCGCCGCCCGGCCCTCGCTACCTGCACGGCGCCGTCGCCGAAGCCCGCGGCCAGCTGCGCGCCGCCCGCGCCGAAGCAGAGGCTGTAGACGCCGTGCGCCTCCCTGCCCAGCGGCACCCTGCGCGCCGCCGCCGCCATGCTCCCGGCCGGATGTCCAGCGGTCGCCCCGGTAACGGCCGCTCCGTTGGCGCCGCGGGACCAGCCGCACGCGGATCGCCGCCTGCCGGACGCGCCTCCTGCAGCCCGCAGAGCTCCGGCTGGCTTTGCGGCGGGCCTCGGAGCCTCCGGCTGCCGCCCACCTGGCCCGGGATGCTCCGGTGGCCTCGATCATACGAAAGGTGCTGGGAGAAGACCGGGGATGCAGGATAGGAGGGGGGGGTCACCCGCCAGAGACGAGTTTCAATTTCGGTTAAATCAGAACAGAGCTGGAAGGGACCTTAGAGGTCTTCTAGTCTGACCCCCTGCTCAAGCAGGAGACCCTCTACCTACCATCTCAGACAAATGACTGTCCAGTCTCTGCTTAAAAACCTCCAATGATGGAGCATCCGTGATTTCTAATGGCAAGCTATTAATTGTCCTGGCTGTTAGGAAATTTCTCCAGATTGCTTCTCTCCTTGATTAGTTTCCATCGTTTCTTGTCCTGCCTTCTGGTGCCCTCCTTTATGTGGCAACCTCTCAAATACAGGAATACTGCTGTCATGTCACCCTGTTCTTTGTAAGTTTTTTTCTCCAGGCCTTTGATCATCTTAGTTGCTCTTCTCTGCACTTTTTCCAAAGTCTCAACATCTTTTTTGTAATGTAGTGAACAAAACTGAATGCAGCTTTCCAGGTGTGGTCCTACTAAGGCTTTATGAAGTGGCACTAATACATCACCTGGTTTTGATTCTACACCTCTTGTTTATACAACCCAGGATTGTATTAGCTTCTTTTGGCTGCTGCCGCTCCAGGGTCCCTCTCACAGTCACTGTTTTACTGCATGTATCAGCCAGCCACTCATACGGCCCAGTAAAGAATAGGCCATGGACCGATAGTGGCCTGCGGCCCACAGGCTGGGCACCCCTGCGCTGGAGGCTGCCCTGATGCGGCCCAGCCTCTTCCACGGAGCGACCCGATGGAGAGGCTCATCTGCTTCCCTCACCTCTGTGCTTTTCTGAGTCTGCTTGGAATCCCCACATCCATCCTGAGCAAGGCAAGGAGGCTTACAGCCCCTCCCCACCGCCCTGTGGGTGGCTCCGTCCAGCCTTCCGAGGGCTCTTCCTTAGCCTCGGCCCCAGAGACTCCATGGAAGACAATGACATCCTGGCAGCCGAGCACAGCCTCACCAAGTCCTTCCACATGTTGCAAACAGCAGGAGGTCAAGAAACCATGATGGCCTCAAAAACAAAGCCAATAACCTTGATGAGCAGGTGACTGTCCCATCTTAGCAGGCCTTTTCCAAACAGGATTAGGAGCTTAATGCCAAAATCTGTGGAATGCAAAGCAATACAATCCAGAGCCTATTGTGGTGGATAAAGGTGCCCCCCCCAGCTCCCCAATACACATGTAAGTTGCGTTCAGTATCTCTGGGATGGGTGGTGAATGGCTAAAAGTGTAAGAAAATATTCACAGCAGGCTGAAGTCGCTTATGGGTGAAAATTCAGTCAGGGATTCCTGGCCCAGTAAACCAAATTGTTTTCATTCACTGACCAGATCTCAGAAAGAGTACAGCTGGCAGGCTGATCTAGTAAGAAGAGATCAACGATGTCTGACAGACGGCTTCATCCAAAATATTCTGATGTCACGCTGTACTTTCCACGGTGTCGGCTTTTTCCTTTAGCTTGCCATTGCCTTTGGGGGGCTGAAAGCACACGAGCCCTATTCTGCTGTTGCTCGTGGCCATCAGAGCTTTGCTGGGGTGGTGGATAATGGATGGCATGCAAATAAAAACATGTATCTTCAACATGCTTCGATTGCTTTAGGCGAGACAGATTTTGGAAATAACACTATATTTGTGTGCCAAGGTGTTGTTGATGTTCTGCATCTCCCATTGAAAGGCGGCACAAGCATGCATCCGAGACTCTGTGCAAAGCACTGACTGCCTGGACGGCTACAGAGGGAGTTGCTACAGGGGGAGTTAACGATGGAAACCAGGAGGATGAGAAAACGAGGAGGAAGAAAAGGTTGTGATGGTAAACTCTGTGCAGATGTGCTGGAAGGAATGTGCCAAAAGGAGCATTGGGCCAGCTAGTATTTTGCAAAATGAAGCAATTTAGGGGAAGCTGATTTAAGGCAACAAAACCCTTTTTCTTTTCCTGACTTTGATTAACAAGAGTGGCTGCCTTCAAAACACAAGGAGAAAAAAAAATAGGTCAATACACAGAATAGGGGGAACAAACAAGATCTAAAATCTTAATGATCCAGAAGGCATAGACAAGTGAAAAGACTAAACATGATTCACCAGAAAATGATATGGCTTCAGTTTTCAGCCAAGAAAATCAGGTGGATATTAACAACCAGGAAAATATCAACACAACCCCTCCCAAGTCAGAAAACTTCAAGCTACGGGATAAAAGCTGAGGTCAAATGGGAGCAGCAGCAGCTTCCATGCTTCTGAAGTGGCTGGGCTGAAGTAGGAACGATGCCCGGCTGCTGATGTGCCCAGAGGCCAAAGGCATCTAACAGCTGGAGGGGAGGGGAGGACCATGGCGGAAGGCGGAGGCTTCTTACGGGTCAGAGCACACATGGCAAGGCCGATATGCTGGCGATCTGGCCTGGGTCACCTCATATTGCAGCCGAAGGAAAAGGGCCCGGGGGAAGAACGCTGCAGTGCAACCTCTGGTTAGCCCCACGCAGAAGAAAGATCCCCCCTCCTCCTCGTCCCCCCTCCCCGCTCCCGAAGGCAGAGGGTCCCCTTCCCGAGCAGCGCTCGCAGCTGGCTCCTCGTGCGGAGCCCAAGTGAGCTTCCTTTGAGCCGGAGCCCGCGGCTGCCTTGTCCCGGCTTCTGGAACGGCTGAGCCAGGAGCCGGTCCGTCCTCTCGCCTGCCGTTCCGGTCGCTGGAGGCGGCCCCCCTCCGTCCCTCCCTACAGGCGCCTGGGCCCCCCAAGAGGAGCCCTGGGCAGATTTTGCCCCCCAGGGCTGGACGGTGAATGCTCCGGCCTTCGCCCCGTTATCTGGTGACCGGCCGGGCTTCGGCTCGCCTTCCTAGCAACTCCGCCACGAGGGCCGCTTGTTGTGACCCAGGAAGGCGCCAGATTCTCCCCCTCGGAGCAACGGCTGCCGCCCAACTCTGCGCGGGGAGCTTTGGCCTTTGTCCCCGCGGAAAACCGGAGCCTCCTGAGGTTTCCGGGTCTCGCCCTCCGCCGCCCACCCTCTTCCTTCCGCGGAGGGTCTCCGGGGCGCCTTTCCCGCCCTCGGGGAGGCGCCGCCCCGTCCCCCTCCATCCCGGATAACTCCCCCCTCCATCCCGGAAGCGGAGCCTGCCCCGGAGGTGGGTGGGGGGTCCCGTCCAAGCCGTCGGTCTCGGGGCGCGTCGGGCGGAGGGCCGCTTTCTGGCAGGCTCAGACGGCCGTATCCTTGGCTCTCCCGCCCACCCACCCACCCAACGGGAGGAGGCTCTTTCGGGTGGGGGGGCATTGCCAGGGCGGGGGGGTCGCCGCAGAGGCTTCTTTGCCCGCCGACATCGCCCCCCCCAATCCGCGAGGCGGGCCGGGCCTTCCTCGCCTGCAAGTCCCGCGGCGCCGCCCGGGAGAAGCTCGGCCCTCTGCCCGGCCCGCTTGGCCAGCCGCCCTCGCCGGGGGTCTAAAAAAAGCCTGCCCGCCCCCACCCGCAGCCCCGGCTCGGCTCCGCCGAAGGGCAGAGGGGCCGGCCTCTCCCGCCGGGCCAGGCCGGGGCGCTTTCTCTCGGGACAGGCCGCTGCCGAGAAAATGGGGCGGCCCTCAAGACCCCCCACACGAGTCCCGGGGCAGATTCACAAGGGAGGCCTGTTTTTTGGGCGAAAGAAAAGCCTGGAGGCCCGGGCCTTCCTCCCAGGCTTTTCTCCTCTGGACTGGCTGGGCAGGGGCGGTGGGGGGGGGCACCCGGCCTGGCCTGAAAAAGCCTCTTCTCCCCCCTCACCCCCAACCCCGCCACACAGACCGCTTGTATACAAATACCGGCTTTTTAGTTCAAATCTTTGGAAGGCGAACGTGTGAGCGGCCTCCAAATGCACCCCTAGTTGGGACATGGGAGATGGGAAGGGTCTGTGTAAGTGTGTGGGGGGGTCTTTGGTGCTCTCTGTGCTTGGTGGTTTTCTGGCAGACCTTTCACTGCCAAACTAGGTAACATCATCGGTGCTCGGAGGGAGTGGGGAGTTTGCTCTTATTTTTTATAAATTAACGAGTCCTATGCACCAAGTTCAGAGAGCATCAAGGCCCCCACAGCTCAGTGCTGAGCTACAAGTATTCTCTTCTGTAGGGTCTGATGTGGCACAAGACCTCTCAACAGCTCTCTGGACAGTCCTCACTGAGCTGCCCTGGCCTTGACAAAAATACAGTCAGGTTGTTCTCTTGACAGTTTGGAATTAACTGTCCCACGTGTGCCGTGGGGTACACAAATCACTCTTTGATTTGGGGTTGACGTAATGTGTGAACCCAGGCAATTCAACAAATCTTGATCAAACAGATCATGGTTTATGTAATGTTTAAACCTAATCTGTGCAGATAGAATTGTTTTGGAATTGTAGGTTTGTATGGAAGACCCCCCAGATATGTTGAGACTGTAGCACCCAAAACTCCCAACGAGAATCCCCCTTAACTATTCAGGCTAAGAATCCTGGGAGTGGCCGTATAAACAGATTGGGATAGACTGAATAGAACAAACCTGAAGGTAGGAATCGCTGCATACAATGCTCGCATTCATACCTCACGGTTTACTCTCCTGGGACAGGGGGGGTGCTGACCTGCATCCAGTCTGGAGCTGCTGATCTTTGCACCCAGATGCTCCTCTTCCACCCCTCCAACATTTCTGGCATCCTCTGTATCTGCCTTCATGGGTGACAATGCACTGTGAGAAAAGAGTCAGCTCTTGACTTCTACTTTCCAGACAGCCACAATCTACACTGTGTTCAGAAAACCATGAGTCCTGGAAGACAAAGGCCTGGTGTTGTTGAGAAATGCCCTGCCGCCACCACTGCTCCTTCCAGGCAACCTCCACGGATCCTGGTGGTAGACATCCATCCTCCCTATTGGGACCACACCTGCCATAAACTCTGTGAAGCCTTGGAAAACGTCTTCTGCTTAGCCTGCAGCCTGACAGGCCCACCCCGCATCCCTTCCTTCAGCCTCTATGTGGTCCAGAACCAGCAGGAATGCCTGCTGCCCTTCGTGGTGAGCGCTCCCTCACACACACAAAAGCCCCTCTGCAGCCGAGAGAAATATCTGAAGGCCCCTGTTCTGCTTTTTCCTCAGTGGTAGCTGTTCTTCCGCTCTTATGTAACCTTTGGCCCCTTGGGGCCTGATTCATCTCGCTTGGGAGCTTTTGTAGGTTACATTGATGGATCTCTAAGAGCTTAGTGTTTTCATATCCACGGTGGTTGGCAGTCCAGAGGCCTAAGATACTCGGATTCTGCATTGGTGGCTACTCTTTGTTGCGACAAAGCTCAGCCCATCTTCTCATGTTGGGGTGTGATGCCATTCTTTGCCTGCTCCAGTCTTCATTTGTATGTTGAACTTGGGCTTCCAGCTCTGGTTTATCAACACTAAGCTTCATTCTGCCCGGTTAAAGATCAGGAATGGTTTAATGTGGGGAGACAGAGAAGGGAGGAGAAGACTGGTAATGGAGATGCAAATTCTCCATCACACTGCCCACTTTAATATAGCCACCCAATGTATTTGATGAAGCAAGCTGTAAATCACAAAACCTGACATATTTTTAACAAAATGTGTTAGTCAGAAAGGGTGCTACCGGATTCTACCTAATTTTTGGTCCCCATACACTGACACGGATCTCCTAAACAGTCTGGCTAAAGGTTATTTTTAATTCTGTCATTTTTCAGTCTTTATTAATCCATTCTGTAACTTTCACTTTTGAAGTCACTGGTGTTCTCTGAGCTTTGTACCCACCTGACACTGTCAGTGCCAATGAGGGGGCAGTTTGCTCCCTGTTAACCTACAGTAGCTTGCACTGCCAGTGTGGCTGAGCCCTGTGCTTTCCTCCTTGGGAGTTCCTTGATGAGGGTGATTTTTTTTCTCCTTGATCATTTGTCTGAAGTTAATCCCTTCTTATTTGGGTATTGGCTGTTGACGAGGTCTTTTTCTTTCTTAACTTTTTTATTGTCTCTTTCAATGTAAAGTAAAACTGCCTTTTACAATTGACTGATAGTGATTTCGTCTATCCCAGTGGTATTCAAGTGCTGCTCCAGATGTGTTGGGGTTATTATTATTTAAGCTTGTCTGCTACCGGACTCTGAACACCTCTGGGTGGCTCAGGACAATAAGACAAATAAATTACAATGAAGCCAATGAAAAGGGATATAGAGTGCAAGCCAGCCAGACTGGGTGGAATGAAGCAAGTGGTCTCACTCTCCCCCTCGCCTGCCAGAGGTGCGGAGAAGAGCCGGGTCACCAGGGCTGCTCTAACCAATAGCAGAGTGAGGACCATCGCAGGAGGAAGCCAGAAGGTGGGATTCGGCTTGGCTAAAATCAGGGTTGTTCTATGTCCGTAGCATCCCCCTTGTTTAACTCACATCCTCAGTTGGACAAAGAAGGAGACAAGCTCACTCCTGATGTTTAAATGCTTCAGGGCCGCCTTTCTTATTTTGTCCCTTCCTCTTTAATAAGGTGAAAAGCCCAATGTTCCACTAGTGGAATTCTTGCATTGGTTTTTACTCCCCACGGTGTCACATTTTCCCTGGTGCGTTATGACACCTAGTCCCTTTTGACTTTTTCTGATGTAAAACATAGTTTTCAGACAAGCATATTTAGTCCCAAACATGGGTGACTTCTTTCTGATACATTTTACACTGATTTCAAAAATAGTTCGATGTAAACCATATCAGGAGGTAACCTACATTTCAGCAACATTTCTCAGATCCAGGCAAGGTGGTGTCATACAGGTGGTGGTGTGGAGGTGCCTTCTTCGCCAGGATATCTAGAAATACGAAAGCAATCTGTGCTTCTTTCCCCATTTTTCCCTCTTAAAGGCTCTTAAAGGAGGCTTTGCTCGGCTGCAGAGCTGCTTTGGAGAGCTCGGTGCCTTGCCCAGAGAAGGGGTGCTCCAGCCCAAGGAAGACGCTGTGGTTCAAGCAGTGCTGGATGGACTGCAGCAGTTCAAACAGTACACTGGTCAAGGCATGGCCGGAGCCTGTCTGAGCAGCTCTTCTGTGGAGGTAAGAAGTGGGCGCGGCCAAAAGGCCAGAGGTCTAGAGCATCTGAAGAGTGGCCCAAAGCAGAAACAAGGCAGAATTGCACAAGCGATTGCCAGGATCCCCCAGGGGGGTGTCATGAACAAACCCTGCTATGGTTCTTTGGTGCCAGTGACCTGTTGGGTAGATCAGGTATAATATTGTTTCGGGCAATGGCATTCAGTATATCTTTTGGACAAAGGTTTGCCAAGAGTTCTCCCAGTTTTGTGGATTTAGAGTTGGTTGCACAGTTCCACCCAATGGCTGCTCAGAAATGTTTCTGCATGTTTCTACAATGAATTTTTCTAGAAGAAAATAATAATTGTAATGGCCACCTCCACCTTTCGAAAGAGATTTATTGTTATGTTTACAAGGCTTATAAGCTGCTCTAATCAGAACCAGCCCTGAGCAGCATACGATCCCTTATCTGTAAGTTGCAATAGTAATAATTGTGCAGAGTGATGTATCTTTCTTTACTGTAACTTGTGCAAACTCCTAACAGCCAGCTCTCGCCAAATGCACTCTCTCATGGGAAGGGGGGAATGATAGAGAAGGCACGTAGCGCGGCTTGAGTGAGAGGACATAGGGGGCCTGCTCCTCTTCATTTGATGGGGCAGACAGACGTTATTGGAATAAGGCATCCAGCAGAGGTTCGTGTCCTAAACCATGAAGGGCTTTAAAGGTGCATTGAGTTGTACCCAGAAGCCAACCGGTCGCCAGTGCAGCTCAGACCAGTGGGCATGACGAGGACTGGGGAGCAGCCATCATGCCAGGCTCTGCTTGGGGCAGATTGCATGAGGAGAGTGAGTGTGCTGTCAGTTAGGAAGGAGATTCTCCCTCTGAACTACTATGATTTTTCTTCCAGATTACAATCCTGACTAGCCAGCCCAGCAAAAAAATAGCCAACCAACTGGATGCTGGCTTGCAGGGTATTGACCTGGTTAGCCTCCACCAGCTACAGGTGGTTGAGATTTCTCAGCAGGCAGTCCAGGAACTCTCCAGGGCAGAGTGGGGCAGAGATGTACCCAGCAGCAGTAGTGGTGGTGAGTACAACAGTTTATGCCTAGAAACTGGAAAATCTGACACCAGTCACACCTAACCCTGATAAGTGCATTCAGTCTACAGAAACCACCAGAAAATGGAATTTGAGCACTAAAACTCAGGACAATATCAGCTGTTCTCTGTCCCTTCTTGAGATCTCCCCCCCCCCCAAAAAAAAGCAGACTGGCATTAAATTGGCTGTTCCCACTGTCAGACCAAGTGGCAGAGATTCCCATAGTCCCCAAATCTGGTCTTTCTTCACTTGCCCACCATTTCTTTCATTTTGTAACAACCTGTTGATGCAGAAGCTGAAGCATGCCACAATTGTTAGTACATTGCACCTTATCTAATAAAGGTACTTGCTCAATTTTTAATTTTGGAATTGATTCAGAATATTTTTTTTTTTCATTTTTAAAAACGTGAATCTAAAAACAGGCTAAGGTGCTGATTGGTGCCATCAGCTGGACAGCAGTAGATTGTTGCCACCGTCTGAAATCTTTTGTTCCAACTTCATGCTGTGTCAACACCATTACTCCAGGATCCCATTAGTCCCTGCTAGCTCTGATCCCATTAGCCTGTATGAATAATCAGAATCTTTGGCACCCCTGTGCATAATACTGTTGCTCTCTTCAAGCCCCTGGGAATCCAAAGGCCCCTTGGCATCTCATTAGACCCAAGTCAGTTGTCACCGAAGGGTCATATGGCCCACCAACTCTTGAGACCCATGACGGCCGCTTGAGGAAGGGGTCGCCCTTCTCTGTGCTGCCACCTCCCATGCAGCCACCCCCAGCTGACCTTCGGCCTCTTCTTCCTCCTGCTGCTGCTCTAAATGCAGGCAGGCTGCCGGGTACCCCCATTTTGATCACGTGGCCACAAGAGCACCGCAACAGCTGTAAGCTCCAGGACCAGCTGTGATTACTATTTGTTCAGCTCTGTCCTATAACCATCGTAACCCTCAATCTAGATTCTTGGTTCCGCTAATGGAGCCCAAAGTAGTGCTTGCCTATCCCAGGCATTCATATTCTCTGTATCCCAATTCTCTCTGCTTTCGGAAAGGATAAGGGTAGGATAGCACACCACACCACACGATAACATACAGTAGAATAGAAAAATAGAAAATAAATAGGAATAGAATAGAATACTTTAACGGCCAAGTGTGATTGAACACACAAGGAATTTGTCTCTGGTGCATAAGCTCTCAATATACAAACAACATAATAAAATCAGTGTACATACAAAAACACAAGCAACATGTACATATAAACAACAAGTGTACATACAAACAACAAGGTAATATAATTATAAGATACCAATAGGAGAAGATAATAGGAAAGATGAGAAGGATAGTAGGTAATACAGCCCTGCTAGATGGGTTGACATCCCAGGGCATGACAGTGTTGTGGGAATTAGTTGTTGTTTAGCAGAGTGATAGCAGGGGGGGGGAGGGGGAAGAGGAGAGGAACTGTCTTAGTGCCTGGTTGTTTTGGTGTGCAATGCCCTCTAGCATCGTCTTGAGGGAAGAAGTTGAAACAGTTTATGTCCAGGATGTGAGGGGGGTGTCTGCAGATAGTTTCACAGCCCTCCTTTCTGGCTCGTGCAGTATATACGGTAGTACAGGTCCTCAATGGAAGAAGGCAGGCTGGTTGCCGTTGTTTTTTCTGCAGTCCTAACTATCCGTTGAAGTCTGTACCTGCCCTGTTGGGTTGCTGTGCCAAACCAGACAGTTACTGAGGTACAAATGACAGACTCAATAATTCCTCTGCAGAACTGGATCAGCAGCTCCTTGGACAGTCTGAGCTTTCTGAGTTGGCTCAGGAAGGACATACTTTGCTGTGCCTTTTTAACGATGTCCTATTTAATCTCATCTTCCCTTGCAGAGAGCACCACAACCTTGAACACGGAGGTTGATCTACACACTGTGGAGAACGACGTGGTAGCCTTAGAAGACTTTTTCAAAGCCTGGCTGCATGGCCACGCTCCTGATAAAGAGCACCTTCACCTCCTCCTGCCTGCCAGGACCACCAGCTGCTCTGGGGCACCTAGCAGTGATGCAGGTAATCTCCCCTGGCCCTCAGGTGCTCACGGGGGCATCTGTGACACATTGGTGCTGTTTTCTTGGCACAATAAACGACAGTAACAAACCATAGAAGAGACCAGCAAGAAATGGTATTTTACTGTCCAGGATGATAAACACATAAGATGTTTTTTTCTTGCTTGCGAGAGACAGAATGTTGTGTGTCAGCGTCCCTGGCTCTCGGGATGTTTTTGTGCACTTCTAAGTCAGTGCAACTTTTGTCACAGAGAAGCTAGAAAAGGCATCCATAAGAGCATCAGCGTGTCCTCTCCTCCCCTGATGGGCTGTCCCAGGAAGGGGAGGCTTGGGAAATAACCTCCCTCATAAAAAGCCGCATCCCGGCGAATGTCGTCTTCTTTCTTTTTTCTAGCCAAATCAGGCTTATTAACGTTTTTTTTTAAAAGTGGTGGGAACACACTGACTGCAACTATAGCTCAGGAAAGATGCCAAGTATACAAGTCTTTATCTAGTTGCAGATGTTCTTTTTCAATTCATTTTCTTTCTTTTTAATTATGTATTTAATTTATAAATAAACCCATCATCTCTCTGGAGTGGGATCCTCCTGCAAGGCTGAAAATCAGAAAGCAAATCCAGATTAAAGGAAGGACTTCTTCCTATCTTTGGAATTTGCTCAAGCCACCATTTTAAGCAGTTTGAAATGGGGCTTGGGCCACCTCTGGAAGAAGATCAGGAAAGCCCTTTCGGATTCAGGGGCCAGCCATCCGGTTAACCCCCGTGGGAAATGAGGCTGGACCACCGGCTGTGAATTTGGGCGGCAGGTTCTCAAGTCTGGGCATCTGCTCAGTTTCACCAGGCTGTTCCTGCCTGCTCCCTCGTTCTCCCACTGCAGCACAACGGGCACTCTCCCAGCAAGCTGAGCCTCCCCCCCACACACACACAAACATACACACCCCAGACTCACCTGGGCCAAGGAAACCCTGGGCTAAGGTGTTGCGGGACAAAGAGACAACACCCACACCCCGGCTTCAGTGATGGTCCTTTGTTCTGCTCTCCTGCCTCTGCAGCATGGCTGAAGTGTGATGTCCAGGAGAGATTTCTCAGCCCTGCCCAGCTTCCTGCCGCTTGTGAGGGTGGAACAGGAGGAATGGACAACGCTGCCAGTCCATTCTGGATGGCGCCTGGCCTGACCCCGCGCAGACTGAGGATCCTCAGGTACCTGATTGGGTGAGGGTTACTGCGACTGTCACCGCACCTGCTTCCTAACAAGGACGTGTGATAATGCTGCTGATTAGAGCTGGGAATAGCCCCCTCCCCCTCTCTCTTGGCGCAAATCTGGTGCAGGCGCCCCACGGTCATTTTGGCTTTGGCTGTGACAGGCCGGATCCCTGCGCTGTGCATCACACGCTTGGGGGTGATGGGGGGGGGGAAATTAGTCGTCAGAATATCCATTTCATGGATAATCTAAGTATCCATAGGTGGATGGCAGACCTCTGGCATGGGATAGAAAAGGTGGATAGAGAAAAATTCTTTTCTCTATCACACAATACCAGGACAAGGGGGCACTCCCTAAAGCTCATAGCTAAGAAAGTGAGGACAAATAAAGGGAAATATTTCTTCACCCAGAGGGTCGTTGATTTGTGGAATTCACTTCCTGAAGGGGTCGTGACAGCTGTCAGCCTTGACAGCTTCAAGGCAGGGCTAGATAGATTCATGGATGCAAAGTGTATCGGTGGTTATTAAAACGGATGTCCATGTGCCGCCTCTATGTTGGTTGAGGCAGGCAGGATTCCCTTGGGTACCATTTGTTGGGGGTCAAGGGAAAGGGAGGGTTTTGCCTTCTCTTTCTGCTCAAGATCCCCATGTACAATTGGTGGGCCACTGTGTGACACAGAATGCTGGACTCGATGGGCTTTGGCCTGATTCAGCATGGCTCTTCTTATGTTCTTATGTTCTTATGAGCCCAGGCCTGCGTCAGGGTGGTGCATGCAGGAGGCTGGCAATGCCCCCCTCCTCCCCTCCGAGCGAGCACTCAGAAGCTCATCCCAGCACCACGGTTCAAAAACTGCCGGCTATTTTTGGCAATACCACTGTTTTCATAAACAAGACAGTTTTGGTTGGGAGGGGGATCTCCTCCTCTTCCTAGAACAGGAGGAGCAGAAGTGGCTTCGTAGGTAGGGAGGTAGGAAGGAAGGAAGGAGGGAAGGAAGGGAAAGGAAGGAAGGAAAGGAAAGGAAGGAAGGAAGGGAAAGGAAGGAAGGAAAGGAAGGAAGGGAAAGGAAAGGAAGGGAAAGGAAGGAAGGAAGGAAGGAAGGAAGGAAGGAAGGAAGGAAGGAAGGAAGGAAGGAAGGAAGGAAGGAAGGTCTCAGCCAGGGGACTCCTCCTTTTGTAAGTGTGGAGCAACAGCTGTCCTCCTCTGGAAAGAAGGCTGGAAAGAACGGCAGATCAGGCGCCCTTTTCCTCGAACCCGGGGCTGGGAGACGGGCCGGCCTGCCAGCTGCCTGTCTCTGGCTTACTCAGGAATCGGCATCTTGCGAAGGAAGGACTCTTCCTCCTCCTCCTCCTCCTCCTGGTGGCTTTTGCCTTCAAGTGCCAAGTTATCACCTTGGCGTAATTTTCCATGCCGAGATAGCTGAACTCCCTCCAGTCTGCCTGTCTAACAAAGCGGTTCCCACAATTTAAGAGCAGCACAAGTGGGTAAATGTCTCAGCCCCAGCAGCCCCCCTCTAACAAGGCCATCCCCTCTGCTGCACCCTGGGACCATCTCTGAGCAGCCTGTGGTGATGGCGCATGGGCCCTCCCTCCCCTTCTCCCTCAGCTGCCGAAGGAAGGCAGGAAGGCCCATCACAGCCTCTCTGCCCAGAGCAGCACTTGGGCCAGCAAGGGGAGGAGGCTCCTGGGTAACAGGGCCCAGCCATCTCTTGGGATGCCCCAGTGACCAGCTGGATGAGACGGGGGAGCCCTCGCCATGTGCCCTCCCTTCCCCCACCGAATGGCCAGCCGGCACCTGGACAGAGATGGGTCCAGTGGCCTTTCGGGGACTCTGTCCCCAAAGGGAAACTGGCAGAACCCTTGGCAGTTCTGCCCCAGGGTCAAATATTCCAGGTGGCAGTGCTAGAAAGCATTCCAGGAAGTTTCTAGGCGGCCACTTGCCAAGGCAAAAGGGCACCGCCTTCCTCCCACGGAGAGCATGGCTGCCCTCCTAGAACTGACAGCCCTGCTTTTCAGCTGGTTGTTTGAAAGAGCAGTGTGTGTGGGCAGCAACAGATCCCGTGGTGGCTCAGGAGGCTGGCCTACCTGCGAGCAGGAGGAGCCCCCTCCACGGACAGAAAGGGCCACGTAGAGCTTTTTCCACACCCAAGCTCTCTAGGTCATATTTATGGAAGAAGCTGGGAAGCCCGGATCGGATCCACCAGTTTGGGCCCTGCATGCACTGTTCAGGTGTAGCCAAGATCAGCCCATGGAGCAGCTCAGAGGGAGACCCCAGTGTAGTGTTCTGTTCCCCACCCCACCCCCAAGACCAACCGAAGACCAAGGAAAGCCTGTTAAGGGGCCCTTGGAAGCAATTAAGCAGACATGCAAGAATCAGGAACTTTGAGGTTTATTACAGAAAAGCTCTTTTGAAAAACTTGGAGCAGCCCCAACTCTTTTATTTTGCTGAAATTGGCGTTCCACTTTCTGCACTGCTTCCTCTTCCCCAAATGGGATGGCCCTCGCTTTTGGGCCAAACGGACTTCCATCCCAGCCGTAGATAAGCAAGGGGACAGGAAATGTATAGTCATGGGGATGGGGGGGGGCTGCCTCAGCGGATGTCCAGGCCTGGCCAAGACCAGGATGCTGGTTTTACAGCTCAGCCTTTGTGCAAGCTGTGTGCCAATTGCGGCATTTGGGGTTCTGCAGCTCTCCTTTTCTCTGGGACCCACCTGCTCCCCCCTCCCTTTCCTTCTCCTTTGGATCGCTCAGTTAACCAGCTCTGGAAGAGCAGGAAACCCACCCTCCCCACCGGCTGCTTGTTTGTGGATAAGCCTCCCACCCACCCTAAACCTGGCCAGCCATATTTGCAAAGCAAGGGACAGTCCTGGCCCCAACCTTCAGGGGAGTAGCAGCAGTGTGCTCCAAAGGGGGGTCTGCACAAGTTCCTGCCCCCAGGCGGCGGGGGGGGGGGAGAGGCTGCAGCCTGCCTCTGCTTTGACTGGTCCGGAGGCCATTTCCACCCATCTGCAGGACACGTCTCTGCCCCCAGCAGTGGCCTTGCAGGGGTTTTCTTTTGCACCTGGATCCCCAGCCAGTAACCTGCCGGGGGCCATCATGATGTTCATAAGAGCAACAACTGCCTGCTCCCCACTGACAAGCTTCCCTTTCGCAGGGCGCTGAAGGCCGATGGGATCTGTGCCTCCCTGCTCTTTGGTCTTCCGCTAATCCTAAGACCCACAAGCTGCTGGCAGCTGAGCTGGGATGAACTGGAGGCCAACCAGCAGAGTTTCCAAGCCTTCTGCCACTGCCTGTGGGTGAGTCCTAAGGGGAGGGTCTGCAGCAGGAGGGGGTGGGGGGGGAGGCCGTCCCACTGGCAGCTCTGAAGCCACCCAGCCTCTGGGGCAGAGAACTCCACAGGTTCTCCGGCAGGCAGGCTGACTGTACTGCTGGCTGTGTGTCAGTGGCATCTCGCCCATTGGCATCGCTCTTCTTTGGCACGTGGCTGGCAAGGGAACTTGCAACACAACGCCCAGGGCACCGGTTTTGTCTTCCAGAAGCGGAAATGGCTGCTGCTTGCCAAATACGAGGCCTGGGGTGGGCCAGACCTCAACAGACACCTCTCTGTAGGCACCTTCCAGGTCCTGCTGCCCTCGGACTCCTCCACCCTGCTGCTGCGCCCGGTCGTGGCCCGAGAGCTGCTTCTGCCTTGCCGCTTTCCTCCCCTGCCTGCTGATCTGCCAGAAGCAGCACTGGCTGAGGTGGAGGTAAAGGAAGGGAACAGTGCACCCCTGCAGGGAAAGGGGCACCCCTGCCTTCCCCTGAGCACCTACTCGGCCTCTCCCGCTCCAGGGTGTCCTCAACGGCCTGGAGCTTCAGGCAAGCTACGATCCCCTGCTGGGAAACGGTCATTTGTACCAGGCCCTGAAGAGGAGCCTGGGCCGCCTGCCCACCTCCCGGGTTCAGCGCTGGGCACCAAGGCAATGGCCCCGCCAGGTACCAAGGGGCGCGGGTGGCATGGGGAAGGACGGGGACAAACGTGGGCCCGTCAGCAAAGAACCAGCCCAGGAGGCGGGGGAGGCTCCAACATGGCTGCTTAGGAGGGCAAATGCAATCCCTCCCCCCGAAAGGGCTGTACCCTAACATCCGGGGCACCTTCCAGCCTTTGGGATGGGCTCTGTTACGAAGTAGGAAGGGCAGGACCCCCCCCCAAGTTGCCCCAGCAGTGATGGTGGTTCTTCCCCCACAGCAGGGGGGCCGCATGCATCCCAGCAGGGCCAGGGCCACCGTGGCCCCGCTGCAGGTGGGCCTTCCGCCGGCTGGCTCTGGCAGCCTCCCCCTTTCTCCGAGCCAAGGAAAGGCGATCCCAGAGTCCAAGATGTAGCCGCCTTTGTCCACGCGTCTCGGCCAGAGAGGGAGCAGCCTGCCTTCTTCATAGCCACAGGGCATTCTCTGCCAAAAGAACCGGAGCCCCTCGACTCCAGGCCAGCTTCTTTGGCAGCAACCCACCCACCCCATACACCCTCGCCCACACCAGGGGGCATGGGGGGGTTGGATGTTCCCCGCAAGCCTTGGGCAGGAGCAGGGCCAACCTGCGCCCAGCGTGGGCTCCCTGGGGAAGTGGGTGGAAGGGGAGGAGGGAACAATTTGTGGCACTTCCTGGTTTCTGTTCGGGGCCCCCTTCTGGCCTGGTGCCAATAAACCTTGTGACAGCCTGAGTGAGAGTCTCCTTCAGCTCATTCCCTGCCTCCCGCTGCCCCAGGAGCCCTTCTCAGCCTCCCGCAGAGGCAGGGCAGCCACAGGCAGTCTCAGGGGCCTCAGCCCACCACTGGGCTGCCTCTGGTACGGTGGGGGTGGGGGAGGGAGGCAAGCCAGGCCCAGCAGAGGCCCTCCCCGGTTCTCTGTAGCGATCAAAGGAAGCAGCAACCTCCTAAATAGCTTGGAATGTGCCAGGGAGGCTTTCTGGTCTTGCTGCTGAAGGCTGCAGTCCCAAAGAAGTGACGTCCCAGTGGGTTCCCCAGGAGTTCCCTCCTACCTTTGGGGGACCTCCCCATATAGCGGCTTCCTGGCTTGGCCCGTGTGGCCTCAGGCTAGGCTGGGTCCCTCGGAAGAGGCAGCCTTTGCTGTCACTTTGGGGGCTCGGCCCGCCTCTTACGAGAGTGCGTAAGCGTCCCCCCCCAAAAGGCAGCCCGCAGAAGAAGGTGCCCTTGGAAAGACTGCTCCAGCCCAGCCCAGCCCAGCGTCACTTCTCAGATCTCCCCCAGGTCTTCGTACACAGCGGCTGGCCGGTTCTCATCCACGGACTGCTCGGGTCCCAGGGGGCCGGGGGCCGAAGGAGGCTTGAGCACGCGGCTGTAGAGGAGGTCTCTGCCGTTGTTGCTGTTGTTGCTGTTACGGAGCCCCTCTGAGCCCGGTGTGGGAGCCACTCTGGGCTTGCTGGCCTCTGGCTGAGCAGACTTCTTGTGTGCCCGGGGAGGCTTGGGGGCGGGGCTCGGCCTGGGGGGTTTCACCCCGGCCTTTTGATGGAAGGCAGGGACAGCATAATCGCCGGTTCCGGGAAGGCACGGCAACTCATAGCCAGCTTGGCCCTCCAAGCCCTGAGTCCGCCAGGCCTCGCAGGGGAGGCGTGCCTCGTCATAGATGGCGGCCGAAGTGGGGGTGGGCCACGGGGCCCTTCCCTCAGGTTCATCGTAGATGTGCTGCTTGCCGCTCGGGAGCCCATGGCCCCCGCCAGTCCATGGCCTGGGCTGCTCCTCCACCAGGCTGGAGCCCCGGCCCAGCCCTTCCTCCTCACGCTGGCTGTCAATGGGGTCAGCATAGAGGGAGTCCGGCCGGAGCCTAGAGCCCTTCACCGCATCCAGAGGCTCAGAGTAGACGTTGGTGGTGTCCTCCAAAGAGCCAGGCATCCCAGAGGGGGGAGGCCGCAGGGAGGGGAGAGGCCACTGGTTCTGCCCTTTGGGCACGGCGGCTTCCTTCTCCTCCCCGGCGATGCTGGGCCTGGCTGCCAGGGCGCTCCTGGGTGCCCATCTCTCTGAAGCAGCAGCGCCCTCCCCCTCCAGGCTGAGGGAGTTGGCCACGGCACTCTGGAGGTAGGAGATGCCAGGGGCCTCCATCTCAAGGGAGCTGTTGCTCTGCCGATGCTCTTCTACCTGGGCCTTCTGAGCCTGAATGGCAGCCTCCACCACATGGAAGATCTCGTTGCCCTGCTTGGTCTCAAAGGTGAAGTTGCCGGGACCGGATTCACAGCGCCGGCCAGCTTCGAAGGAGAACATCACCTGCCATAGGGAAGTGAGGCCCTGTGGTCAGCCAGGACCACCCCAGGGCAAGTGGGGCAACCCCTGATGAGCCTTCCCTCACAAAGCCAGTGCTGGGATAAGTTCCTCTCCCTCTGGCTCAGTGAGTCCAACTTTTCCCTGCTTCCCAGATCTCGGGGGTGGGGTGGGGGGAATGAGGCAAAACCCCAGAGGGCCAGCTCCTCTCCTGCCCGACAAGCTCACCTTGTCCCTGCCATATCTGCGAAGGAGGCGATAAGGCCATGTGTAGAGGGGCAGGCTGGAGTGGGCCTCCCTCAGGACGAGCTCGTTCCAAGAGGCCTTCAGCATGTACATCCCTTGCAGCTTGCAGCGCTCGGCAGCTTCGGTCTTCTGTACAGTGACCCAGAACTCATTCACTGCAGCCAAGGGGAGAGTCAGAGTGGACGGCCGTCCTTGTGGGGAGACCACCAGGCACCACCTCCCCATCCCTGGTAGAAGGGGTGGGGGTGGGAGAGCACATACCGTACCACACTGGAGCACCCTGTGCTTCCTGCCCACCTCCGTAGCTCCCAATGCAGGGTCCAGTCTGAAAACCAGGAACAGCCCCACCTCTCACCCCCACGTGTGCTGCCACTAAATGAAAGTTTCCGAGGGGGACCAGCTGGACTGTCCAAGTTATAGACGGGATGTGCTGGCCACGCTCAGCCATCAAGTCCTACCTTCTTCTCTGGAGCAGTAAATGGAGTTTGTGGCCATTTCCAGGTCCCGTTCTCCAGCGGTCTCTGTAGCAGACGGGGTCGTTTTCCCAGGGTTAGTCTGCGATGAGGGACATAAAAGGTCTCAGTGGCAGCCCTGGCCTAGCACTTGAGCAAAAAGAGCTGATTCTACCTCAGTTGCCCAAAGGCCTTGACAGGATTGGCAACTGCTCTGGTGTCAAGAGTTCAGATCCTGATCTTTGGGGTCCTCTGCAGGAATCCAATGAAGCTCTCCAACCCAGAGCTCTCCAGACGAACAGATCGTAAGGGGGCCAATCCTGCCCCTCGGGAGCTCTTCCTAACAGTCTCGGCCCACCAGCACTCCAGAATGGGAGCCAATGGCTCGAGGCCTCCAGATGCTTGGAGAGAGCTCTGGCATCACCCACCCAGTTTCTTCACCGTCTTCTCACAGGTCTCCTGATCCAGCTTGTTTCTTTCCAGGAACTTGTTCCAAGTTTTTAAAGTAGGTCCCCTGAACTAGACACAGTGCTAAATTTGGGTCTGAAGAAACCCAGAACATTTTGCTTGGTGACACAAATTCTGGAGAACTCTCACAACAGGGCAAGGAGGGCACAGCTCGGCCACTCAGCCTCACTTCCCTCTTCCTCTGCATGTACCAGCTCTCCCGCCAATTTCTCAGGGCTTTCTTTTCCCTACCTCCCATGGGCTTCTGTCACTGCTGGGGGGGGCTTGCTTTTTTCCCACTTTCCCACCCCTAAAGTCATCCTGCACGGGTGGGTCTATGCCCTTCGCTTCAGCTACTCCCCTCCCCCCTCCCCCTTGCCCCGCCCACCAGTCCGGCTCACCAGAAAGGCTGCCTCGCAGAGCTTCGCCACCCAGTCAGCCGCCTCCTGTGGCTCGGCAGCGAAGACATACGTGCGGCTGCTGGTCTCCAGGCAGAAGGCAGCCAAGCCATCCTTGGGGGTGCAGTCCAGGGCAGGAGCCACACTCACACAGTCTGCCAGCCGCACAATCTTCTTGTCCAGCCTCTTGGTGTTGATCCGGTCAGCTGGAGCAGCCCCCTCCTTGCAGTCAAAGAACTCCAAACGGGCAACTCCGTGAGGACTTGCTGGGTACAGCACAAACCAGCTTTTCTTCCACCGCTGCAAGCAAAGACAGGCTGTGACAGCAGGTCAGGAATGGGGGGAACCCAGAAGGAAAAAAAAGATTTTTTGGACTCCTTTCAGTCCGGAATCAGGCCCGCCAATGGGATAGAGACAGCCTTGGTCGCACTCATGGGTGCTCTGGCAGGACAGGGACACTGCAACCATTCTCGCTCTCCTCCTCGTGCTCTAGCTGCCTTCACCGACTGGGGCATCCTTCGGGGCTGGCAGCAGAGTTGTGCACTGATTCGAGGTTGATACGGAGCTAGAGACCCAGCCCTCGACCACCCACAGGGCTCGGGGCTCAGTACTCTCCTCTCTAACATCTACACGAAGCCCCTGGGCGAGACCCTCCATCACCCTGGGTTGAGGTGTCACCAATAGGCTGATGATATTCAGCAGCTTCCTGCTCCTTAAGCAGGAGCTCTGAGTCCAAGACGACTCACAAATGGCACACCAGTCCTGGATGAGGAAATGCAGCTCTGTCTGAAACAAAGCACGGAAGGTCCCCAGAACTGGAAGTCCAGATTTCTGCTGCCACTCAGTAATGTGAGGATGGAGCCTGAGTAGGTTCTACCTCATTGGGACAGGATCTCAAAGGCATGGGGTCAAGATGGATCATTTCCTTACCCAGTGGTTTCATGTAGATATGGTGAAATTGTGAGTTTGGAGCCCTGTGGCACCCCCACAAGAGAGGGGTGGTGGACTTGACCTCTTCCCCCCCCAGTACTAACGGATGGGACCACTCCCAACCCCCTCGGCTTTTCCAAAGAACACTGCAGTCCACGGCCTTGAAGGCTGCCCAGAATCAAGAAGCACAAGGATGGTTACATCATCTCCATTCCTGCTCCCCAAAGATCATCAACAAGCGTGACCAGTGCCACCTCCATGCTGTATCCCAGGAGCCTGAAGCCTGGCTCTAGGTAATCCATTTCCTCCAGGATCTCCTGGGGCTTTTCCCTGACCAACCTCTCTACAACAGAGAGCATACACCACTGTTTCCTTTAGAGCTGAAGGAACCAGCTGCTATCCTGTCTCGGAGAAGCTGACGCCATAGTGTGGATTCAACCAGAGGCCGCTTCCCAGACGAGTTTAAAAACTCAGAAGGGACCCAGGTCTCATAAAATCTAAAAGGCCCCATCTACTTCACTGGGGTCAGACTCCCCACTCATCCCAGATAATATACGCCAAGCACCTCGTGGGCCTGTCCAGATGAACTGCCACTCTGAGCAAATCAGTGTATCCACAGGTAAAGAGAATATTCTTCACAGTAATCCGACAGATGTCCCTGTGCCTCATCCTTCCCCAGCAGGGATTGAATTATTTTAAATCTGGCTGCCTGCCGGATGGCTTGTTAGCACAATAAAAGTGGAAGAATTAATAATTCTCACCTTTTTCAAGCATGTGAGTCAGAAATGAATCAGAGGCCACTGAAGAAGAGAAAAAGCACTCAAATAATTAGGGGCTATTTCTTAAAAACATCTGCAGACCCAGAAGCCGGACAAAGGCATCCCAATTCTAATTTCAGAGAGATCAAGAAACAGGAAATGGCCCACCACTCTCTTCCCCAACTGCTAGATCTAGATCCATCTATCTAGAAGGCAGACGGGTTTTTCTTCCATGGCTGGTGCAATCCCCTAACTAAAAAACTTGGCAACTCAGTCCATTGTGGGGTAGCAATTCCACAGCCAGACTATGGATTGTCCTTCCTCTCTCTGGTCCTGAACCACTGCCTCCTACCAGAGTGAGAGGACAAACAGTATGATCCCACCACCCAGTCATCTTGCCCATCTAAGCCAAAAGACCAAGAATCGCAGGCCCTTGCTTGCTCATGGCTATTCTGTCCCTTAGTACAGTGGCAATCAAACCAGTTTGGACCATTCTGCAGAATTTGATCAAGAAAGAATAGCAGTCTTTCCAAATTACCCCCAAGGTGGAATTTTTCCTTCTTGTGGCAATAGGGGGTGGGGTCAATTCTCCCATATGGGGAGTGAAAGTGCTTTGCAACAGCAAAATAAAGCAGTAAAAAAAGATGAATTCACATTAATTCAGCAAGGGTTAGAATAAATTGGCATTCAACCAGTCGATTTAAGATCAAAATGAAAAGAGAAAACGTGCAATTAAAACTGAGGCATGCTTAAGAGTAACAAACAGCTGAAAGGAAAGGATGGAGACTGAACCCTCTGGCCGCTCCTACCAAGAACTGCGACCATCAATATTCCTCTTCCCAGTAGGTCCACAGTCATCTGAGGATCATCTTGGGTCATCTGTAGTTGCTCCCATTCAAATCTGGGGAGTGGGCCACCCAAAACCCCATTTTGGTGGCAAAATCAGCTGTTTGTCGGCAGGAGAAAAAAAACTGCCTTGCCACTCAGCACTTTCAGAGGACATTCTCATTTGCAGGGTTTCAAGGACGCTTCCCCTTTTTGCTCAGATGCCCTCAGTGTCTGTGATATGAGGAACCTTTTTCCTTCCAGACACTCTTTGCCTGCCTGCCTGCCTGCCTGCCTGCCTGCCTGCCTGCCTGCCTGCCTGCCTGCCTGCCTGCCTGCCTGCCTGCCTGCTGGGAATTGCATTTACCGCTTAGAAGCCTGTTTCCTGTTTGTGGAGTCCTCAAACTGGCCTCCTCCAATATGTTCCCCCACTAATTCTGAACCTTGAGAATTTCATAAATCACCAATATCAGGACAGGACAATGAAAACTTCTACTCCTTTTTACTGCAAGGATTTAGTGTGAATACCTGCCCCAAAGTGGATCCATTTCCAGGTCTCTACTTCTGAGAAGAAAAGCTTGCAGGCAAGGCAGGGGCTTGACATGGACAGCAGAGGAACCATCTCGAGACATGCTGAGGTCTGCTCAACCTCCCCTTATCACTTCCTTCTGCTCCTTCTAGAGAAGGTTCTTCTTTTAAAATCAAACGGGGACTGTTTTGTATTTCCTTGGCTATTATGGCTTACCTACGTCTTATGATTGCTGCTACTGTGATCAGTTTCCAATCAGTTCATTAGCTCTTATATTTTGTAAACAGTCCTGGATGTCACTGAGGGGCATGTCCAAAGCTACCTAGCATAATTGGGTGGGGGATCGTCACTTATAGCAGTACTGTTTATTACAAATTAAATACAACCACATTTGGGACATAATCTGTGGCCTCAGGGATTAACCACTTTGGATTTTGTGCTACAACTCAATATTGCCCAGAGCCTTTCTGCCTGATGGATAAAACTGCTTCCTTATTTTATTTTCTATTCTTTTTTCACTTTTTTCACTCTTTCCATTCCCAGAGCACTGGCTAGGCTGGATGCACTCACTTAAAGGGAGTGTGGGGAGCACTTGCCATTTTGGAAGATTCCTGCTTACTTGTCCTCTTAACACCCCACTGCTTCCTTTCCTGATCTTCCTTAAAAGGTTGAATTCAGAAGTACCATATCAACCAACCATCTTCTTCATCCTACCAGGTTTCCCTTGTGCAAACATGGCTGCTCCTGATCCGTATCCTGGCCCTCAGCCTTCTGGCATTGACATAAATGCTTCTCAGGAAATGATTTCACCCAACAGGAAGTCCTGGTTGTCACTTCCAAAGCTAATTAGTTTCCCTGTGGTAACTACTAAAAAATGTATGGATTTATTTTATTAAATTTCTAAGGTCACTCAAATCTGCACCAGCTCTGGACAGATAGAGTCAAAACTGAATACAGATAAAATACCAATAAGAAACCCCAAACCTCTGGCCAAAAAATGTCATTTCTAACCGAAACTTTCAGAGGACATCCTGCTCACCCAACTCAGGGCCCGAGGAAAGAGGCCATGCCCTTTTAAAACCAGTAAGGTGGGGGCCAGGCATATTTGATGCTGTTCCAAAAGGCAGGTACTGCAAGAGGGAAGGGCTGCCCCGACCAGGTGGCACTGCTTGAGTGACAGGACCAGGAGAGCCATCTGCCAGATCTTATCAGTTGGGCAAAAAGCACCTTTAGAGAGTTGGACCTTGTGCAAGGAAGGGCTTCACAGTTCATAGCTAACACCTTGAGCTAGCACCCAGAAGCCTTCTGGTGACAAAGGGGTTAAAGGGGTTGTGATGCTGCATGAACTAGAGAGTAAGGGTAATGACAGAAATATGCACAAGGTGTTACCTATGCAAAAGGAGCTGAACGCATTTTGTAAGTCCAGAGAAAGGAGATGCAGATTCATAGGACTATAAGGAGGAGGAGGAAGAGGAGGAACAGCACAATCAGACTTGCAAGATTCTGATATCAGAACCAATCTCAATAAAGTAGTTGCAGCCGCTTTTCTTGTGGAGTTGATTGCTGATCCACCTTTATATGGGCGGCCATATAAACTGATTAAAAAAATAAAAGAGGAGCGAGCAACCTAGTTCAGAACTGCAGATGAAAAGTTAACTAGCTCAATAGTCACCTTTGACTCTGAAGCACCAGAAAAAGTGAGCCGGTGACTGAACGGCAACCTGGTAAGGAAGGCCAAAGGGTGTCGCTCTGGAAAGCCTAACCTAGATACCAGAACCGGAAATGGGCAAAGCCGCCACAAGCAGCCCTGCTTCCTGCTCCACACCCTTACAGCCCCCGCCAGCCACAGGGCTGGGTAGCTGGCTGCTGCCTCTTGCCCCTTTCAGAATTAACCTCGGGACCAGAAAGGCAGAAAGCTGCTTTCTTCTGCTCTGGTGCCTGAACTGTGTTTCCCATATGCAAGAGACAGAACACGCCACCCCTCCCAGGGATGAGAGTAATCTCCCCACCCAGATTGAAGAAGATCTTTGGGCCCAAAGTGTTGTCAGCTCATGCCCCCCCTTTTTTTTTAAAGGGATGGTTTTTCTCTTCCACTTGTTGCATAGATTCCTTGTGTACACTAGCAGTTTTCAAACTTCTGCAAGTTGTACTACAGGGCAGCTGAAGAAAAATTCAAGGATCCCCCAAGGAAGAAACAAGGCTCTAGCGACAGAAAACTGGCTGCGTTTTTGTGCTCCCTCTCCGCCTGACAGGAACCCCCCCATTCCCCCCCCGTTCTGCAGAAGTTTGAAGAGGCCGATCTGCGCTATCCAGTGGGAAGCGCTACAGACAGCAACCCAGTACACAAAGCAGGTTCAGCCCAAGAGCCAAAGGTGGGTTTTTTTCTGCCCCCTCCCGTCCTCCCCCGGCAAAAGGCCGAGAAACTATTGCAGGAGGGCTGCGGAAAAGAACTGGAGGCGAGCCCGCCCGGGGTTGCAGCCCAGCCGGAGGGTCTTCCTGGGAGCGACGCCTTTCCCGAATTCAGCGGCCCGCCAACCGGCACCAGGGCGGGGCACCGGCGGAGCGAAAGGCTAACGCGGCTCGTGGCTCGCGCGCGCGCACCGAAAGCCTGGCTCCCTCTGCCCCGCGGTCCAAAAACCAGGAAGTGCGAGCTCGCCCGGCTTCCTCCCCGAGAGCGGAAGGGGTCCTGCCCGGGGCGCTCTCCGAGCGGTGGGGAGCCTCGTCCAGGAAGGAGGCGGCGGCGGCAGGGCTTCCCACGCGGCGCACCGGGACTCCGCTCGGGCCAGCGCGACGGCCCTCCGGCTCTGCCCAGCAGGGGAGCCTCCCGACCAAAGGAGGCGGTCTCGTCGCCGCGCCGAGCGGACTTTGGGGGAGCGCTTCCCCCGCGCGGCGGGAGCGAAAGAGAAGGCAACGGAGGCGGCTGCCGGGCAAGGTGGGGAAGGGACCGCCCGCTCCTCCCGCCAGGCTGCACGGGAAGGGGAGGGGGCGAGGCGACGAGGAAGGCGCGCAGGAGCCCGGAACCCCCGACCGGAGATCCCCGCCTCGCGCGGCTACCTTGGCCCCCAGGAGCAACCCCGGCAGCTGCTGGAGCAGGAGTGGCCCCGACTTCACCGGCGGGTCCATCCGGAAACCGGGCTGGGCGCGACCAGGCACGGCGGGCGGCGGCGGGCGACGGCCAAGCAGAGCCACTCCGGATCCGTCGGAAGAGGGCGGGCTCCTCGAGGACGCGTCACGCGTCCCGCCTCCCCCGGCCAGGGGCGGCCGCCGGAGTGGGCTGCGCGCGAGCTAGCGGGCCCCGGAAGGAAGGCGCCTCCGAGCACGTGCAAAGCGCCGAGTCGGGTTGGGAGGAAGACGCTTCACCCGCGCTGCGGTTCTTGACGCGCGCCTTCGGGAAGCAGAAGGCTGCCCTGGCCAGGCGATCTGACCAATTATAGAGCCGGGACAAGAGGCTCTTGGGGGAAACCCTTTCGGTCTGGCTTGGGAGGCCGAACCGCCTCGGCCCTGTCCTGGCAGGAGATGGAAGGGGAGGGAAAGGAGGAGCTTCGGACCTCCTGGAGTCTCCAGGGCCGAAGGGTCCTCCTGGTCTCGGAACCGGGGCAGAAGCAGGAGCAGCAGCTGCGGACCTTTGCCTGGGGACGGCTTCCTTCCAAGGGCTTCCGGGAGGCTCTTTTCATGCCCTCCGAGTTTACCACCGAAGTGATGGCTCCGAGTGAGAGAGATCCGAGGCACCGGAGGGCGGCCCCCGGACTCAAGTGGGATCCCGGCTGCTGCCTGACAGGAGGGCTCTTGTGCAGATGGCTCTGGTAGCTTGGGCAGGACTCAACAATGTCATTGGTTGGTTATCACCCTCCCACTCGTTCAGACTCATGGCAGCTTACCAGAAAAAATCTGGGTCACAACATTTATGAACAATAAACATCCCCCATCTGATCTAAACCAGTTGACATCTGACAGCGCAACAATCTCCACCAGAAGAAGCCAACAAACACCAACCAATAGCATGCCAGAACAAATGAACTGGAACCATCACTCTTCTCCTTACCGTATCCCGGCAATAAAGAGTGGCCACCTCTCTGCCCCCAACAGGCCTTTGCAAGGCCACCTCCGTGGGGTGATCCTGATGGGCCCCACTGCAGGAGCTGCAGCAGAGAAGTTTCCCTTCCAGACATGGCCTCTTGGGGGAGGGGGCACTTCCAGCTGCTGCTGCTGCGTCCTTGGTGTGGAGGGGGGGACCCTTAGAGGCCCAAACCAGCCCTTGGAGCTGGTGCCCTGGGACCACCTTGGATAGGAGGGTCGCTGCAGCTGTGCAGCTGGGAATTGTAGCTCATTGCAAGTGGAATCTGCCTTTGACAATGGGCTGGAGGCTTCCCTTACAGACTGCGTCTGGTCATGACTCGGTCATACGCCCCTCATCTCTGGTCCCATGCCAGGGACTTGGGGCCCAGGACTGAAAAGGAACTCTTCTTGAGACGAGCCACTAGGGCAGGGGTAGGGAACCTTGACTCTTTTATGACTTGTGGACTTTGACTCCCAGAATTCCTGAGTCAGCATGGCTGGTTCAGGAATTCTGGGTATTGAAGTCCACAAGTCATAAAAAAGCCAAGGTTCCCTACCCCTGCACTAGAGAAATCAAATAAATAAATACCTCTGGTAGCATCGTGGGGGACCTCAGTCTGGATGCCCTCCTGTGGGGCTACCTGGATTGAGTCACTTTGTGACACCTCCATGCTCTGAAATGACACCCACATCCTCTACACCCATGATGCCAACTTTATTCTGCTTAAGGCCAGGTTAATACACTTTGTTCTCTCAAGCTTTAAAAAAATAACGTTGACTTCTATCATGCTGCCATTCAGATTTTTTGTAAATTGGGGTGTGTGGTTTTTCTTGTCCTACGGTCTAGTGCTCTGCATCCTGAGTCTGACTTTACCCATTTTAAGCTCCTGAGGAAAAAATGGTTCTAAAGGGCAGATGCAAAGGCTGAAGTGAATGAAATGTAATCCTGGTAGTTTTCACACCAGCCCTTTCGGTGGATGACACAAAGGATGACACAAAGGGGAGTGGGAGACTGCTCAGAAAGAGGGGATGTCACATCTTCCACCGCCCAACCAGATCAGCTACATTGGATCCAGAAGGACCCGGGCCGGAGCCTGTAGAGAAGGCGTGGTGGGGAACATCCAGCACCCTTGGAAAGAAGCATGTAGAGGTTAATGGACCACCTCATCAAGCTTGGCAAAAGATATTAATTCCAGTGCCTTCCTTATAAAAAAAAATTGCCCCTGCATCAAGAGGATGGATGGATGGATGGGAGGGAGCCAGCCAGCCTTTTGGTCTTGCTGCTCTTCAATCTTTTTATGGATTCACCAGCAGAGAGACTAGCCGGAGAGGGTTTTATGTTCTCCTGAGGCTGCTACCAGCTGCAGGAGGCCTGCCTCAGCCCAGGGCGGGGGGGGGGGGGAAAGGCCGTTCTTAAAGAAGGCTTGGAAGTGGGCAAGTTGAGGGAGACCCAGGTCTCCAGAGGGCAGGTGCAGCCACAGGGAAGGCCGGGGTCCCACTGAGTGATAACGCTTAATCGATGGGACCAGTGCCAGCCAGCCAGCTTTGTTGAAGTGCACAGGATGGGCACAGACCGCGGCCATGAAGCGCTTTATGGTGAGCAGCTCAAACTGCACCCAGGAGCCAAGTGACTAGTGCAGCTCCCATGCAAGGCTGTGATTTGGGCATCACTGTCACGCCCCCCACATTTGGCACCGGCTGGCACTTCCGAGAGGCTTTCGAGGGCAGCCCTCCACGCACAAGGTAACCAAGGCATGAAGGGAAGCCCCATCACAGTCCTGGCTCTGCCAAAGGTAGTCAAGCATACCAATGTTGTCCTCAAACATAGTATTTCCCCTTTTTGATGCCAAGGTTTGGAAGGCTCACTGGCTGCAGGTTCTTGGTCCTGCGAAGAAGCCACCAGGCTGGTTGTTCCAGCAAAGAGTGGGCTCTGGTTCCCTTCCCCCCCCCCCCAGCCTTTCCTGCCTGGCTCCCAGAGGAGAGGGCAGGCGCGGCAGGCGCTGAGTTGCCCTTCTGGGCCCTGGGAAGGAGCACAAGCCCCAGAGCAAAGGCCCAGAGATGCCTTGCGGGGAAAGGGGGCGCTTGTCGTGCAGCTCTAGCGACTCCGCGGCGGCTCCCCAACCCTCCTGCCCCCTGGGCCTCGCTCGGGGCCGGCTGCGGGCGGAAAGCCCCGCCGCTCCCAGAGCATCCCGCTCCGTCCCGCCCTGGGCTGGACCCGCCGCTCTCAGGACGCCCCCGGCCAGGCCCCGTCAGGACGGGGCGGGGTGACGAAGAGGCCGGCCGGGGCGGCCCTTGTCTCGGCCTGCGAGCGGCGGACGGAGCGGCTGGACGGAGCAGGTCAGCCGAGGGGGATTCCTTGGGGCGCGGCGGGAGGGCAGGCAGGGGAGTGTGGCGCGCGGACCACAGGCGGCTCTTCACGCTTCTCGGCTGCCGGGCAGGCGCGGCGACAGAGGCCGGGCAGCTCCGCCTTGCCGCAGCTCGGCGGGAAGCTCCGTCGCGAAGGCGACCGGAGACCTGGCGGGGGTCGCGGGCGGCCTCGGAAGGCTTTCGGGCGCTGCCTGGTGGAAGGCGGGAGACAGAGCGAAGCCGACGGCCCTTCCCGCCGAAGTTCGGCGTTGGGTTGAGGGGGGCTTCGAGGCGGCACGCTGGGCTCCAGAACAGGTCCAGCCCCCGCTCCGAAACGCCCCCGCCGGAATAAAGGTAGCCCCGCTCGGATAGACTGTCGCGGAGCGGAGAGCTTCCAGTTCAGCTCCACAGCCCCTTCTTCCTACCGGGCGCCCGGTTAGCCGGTGCGGTGAGGCGAGCTCGGGGGCTCCGACCAAGGCCCGCTGGATGAGCGAAGGGATCTAAGTGGCGGCCAGCGGCTGGGCTTTAAGAAAGGGGCGGTGGGGAGCAGGAGCCGTCGGCCAGCCGAAGAGCCCCTTCTGCACACCCTCCAACCCCCCCCGCAAGGAGGGCAGTGAACCACGGGGGGGGGCGGCCGGGCGGCCCCCCCTTCTCTGCCCATCTCATTTCGGGAAGGAGGGAGCTTTCCTGAGCCTGCTGAGTGAGAAAGGGCCCGATGCTGTGGCAAGTGCTCCAGGCCCCCTCCCCACCCCAGAGGAGGCTGTGGAAGGGCTGTGGCCTTGTCTGGCCGGGGTGTCTGGTCCTCCACCTAAGGGCTCCGGGCTGGCCTCCCTTGCTAAGGCCAGAGGCCCAGGCGAGCCTGGAGCTCAACTAGACTGCAGCAGGAGGCTGAGGGCGATGGCAGCACAGAGCTGCCCCGAATGTGGGCCAGATGGAAGGGAGGGGGAGAGAACTAAACAGTTAACCAGGCCAGAAACCCAGCTGGGCTGGGATTGGGGAGGCAAAGGCCACAGTGGTTCTCCCTCGGTGGAGCACCCCCTCCTCCGTAAGAGCAAGTTGTGGGTTTGGTCCCATCTGGCTTGGCGACCCTTTCAGTTGGGATCTGATCTCTCCGGAAGGCTCGGCCTCTCCCTGACAGCCATGCAGGGGAGGGATGAGGAACCAGGTTGCAATCCTGTGTGGCGCTCTGCTTAATTTTCCCTGGTCAAGAGACTGATTTTGTGTTAGGAAACGGGGTCTCTTTAAAGTGCTGTCCTGCAGCTTTCTGAAGGCCTCCGCTGAGGGGCGACTTGGCAACTTTTCTGTAAGAGCGACATACCCACTTCCTCACAACACCCGTCACCCTGCTGCTAACCCTCCTGTTAATGTGTCTGACTGTGGTGTTGTCCTTTTGAATGGGCAAAGGACTCCGAGCAGAGTAGAGGGAACAACCACTTCCCACGATCTGGATTCGTCTTTTGTAATGTGCTGACCAAACTGGACTCGGTACTCCAGGTGTGGACCCTCTGTTCTGTCCTTGTAAAAGCTTGGCCATTTTAGTAACTGCATCGCGCTCAGCTAGATGGCACTTTTGCCTAATAAGGTCTCCCCAGTCTAATACTTGCGACTTTCACTTTACATTTCTCCCTGCTAAATTCATTTCAGCTCAACCTTTCTAGATATTTTGGAATCTTTTACTAGCATAAAGATTAAGCTACCAAGTCTATGGGTTCCTTTCTTCTGTCCATATTTGAAGGTGGGGCTGACATTTGCTTTCCTGCTGACACTTTGCCAGTTTTCCAAGATTCCTCAAGGACCATACAGAGAGGTTTTGTGGTCACCTCTGCTAGTTCATAGGCTAGGATGTAATTCCCTGGCACTCGGATTGGTTTAAATTCACCACGTTCTCTCTTACCCTGCTCTAGTCTAGACGAGCCTGGACTCCAACTGGCTACCTAGGAGTTAAGAAGGGCTGCCTGCTCCCACCGCCCCTCTTGCCCCCAGTGGGATTCCTTTTGTTCCTATCCAAAGCCACCGACCATCTTTGCTAGCTGTTCTCATTTTGAGTGTCTACCACAAATCTCCACTCAGTCCCTAGTTTCCTGCATGGGTGTCCTTAGACCCACTTTCCTCATTGGGACGTTTCCCCATTTGCCCCCTTTGTTCATTCTTCACTCTCAGCCTTCTTGGAGCGCCATGCTCCCCCTCCCACCAGCCGCCTTGGCTCTGCTGTGTTTGCTGACCAAAGTCACAGCCCAAGGAAAGTGCTGGTCTCCAGGACTTAATTGCCCAATCCCCGACAGATGCTCCCCATCTAGGAAGCCCCTCCTAAACATCTGGTTGATCTGGGCGGTGCTACTTTCGCCTGGCCTTTGCCAGAGTTCATGATCCAAAGTTCCCTCTATTCTGCTTTGCCACTACTGCACAACCTCTTCTATCCTGTCTGAACATTTGAAAATTTGGTGCATACTTTCTATCAGAATTTTGAAATAATCTTAAGGTTGTTGGAACAAATGTAGCCTTCTATTTTCAGTTTCAATTTCCTTTTAACCATGACATTCCCTTGGGGGACTGAGAGGGAGGCCTTTCTGGGAAGTTCTGGTGTGCTTCTGTTGGGTGGGAGTGTAGAAATTCAGAGTGGGAAGCCCCTCAGTCCAGCCCCTGGTCTCGGGAAGGATATCCACTGATGTCATCCAAAAGGAGAGGCAGTTCCGATGGAGCTGAGGCTGCTTTGGGGCTCTGGATAACGGCCAAAGGAGAGCATTGAAGCCACGTTTGACTTCCACGCATTGCCACTTTCAAGCCTGCTACCCTGAGGGTAGAAACTCAGCTAGACAGAACTGGACCATCAGGTTCACAAAAGGCCACCCCTGCCACCCCCTCCCACTGATAGGGTTTTCAGGTATTCAAATTGTGCCACATTTTGCAACTGTGTCACAAAGTTTGCGTACGTTGTCACCCCTGCCGACTCTCCCATGAGACGGCTCTTTCCACTCAACTTGTAAATTGGATGCAGGGTTTCTGGTTTATGGATTTCCTGTTTTATGATTGTTTGTTTATTGGCTTTATTGTTGTGAGCAGCCCAGAGTTGCTTGATGGGAGCCATATAAATCTTTTAAATAAAAAAAATAATTAGCAGCAGTGACCAGGGCCATAGAAGCAGCCTCTTCTAAACGACAGCCCCGCCTTTGTCCTGTCTCTTCCCTGGAGTGTGACAGCCACCTCCTCCAGCCAATCGGCAGCTCGGGGCTCCATTTCTCCAGGACTTGGGGCGGTGCAAATGGCATCCTTTGCAAACTGGGCATGAACGGGGCTCCAGCATTCAGAACTCCACTTGGTGTGCCTGTTGCTCTTTGGATAGGCTTTCTGGGCATTTCACAAGTTGACCCAATGGACCCAATGGGAAGACCCCCCCATTCCTAGATGCACGGCAGAGGCTTCCTTAATAAAGGGGGGGCATGGGCAAAGCCTGGGCAAAGAGAATCAGACCCAAGGGAGGTACCAGGGCAGCCGGGGTCTGAAAGAGGAGGGGAGCCGCTCTGCAGGGAATGCCCGGCTAGCCACGCTTGCTGGAGCCAGCGAGCAGAGAGCAGCAGGGGGGAGCCCAGAAAGAAACGATAGGCAAAATTGCAACACGGATCAGTGATGCTTCTGCACCTTGTACGCTGAGCCCCCTCCCTCGGTGAAGCCATGCCCAGGGCGCCCTGGGTGAGGGAGGAGAAGGGGACAAGTCGGGGAGGGGGCTCTGAAACCAGGCTCCAACCAAGAGGGTGAAGGCGGGTGGGGCAGTCGCGGCATAAAGGGCAGACTGTGCCCTGCTTCGAAGCCTCTTTTCAGGGCAACCCAGTCAGGCGATTGGCGTCTGAGCAGTGGCATTGCCGGCAGGGTGGTCAGGCCGCTTCCCTGAGCAGCCCCTCAGGTGCCCCCACTTGTTCATGTCCCCCATCAGCAGAGGAAGGGCCACAGGTGGCGAGGAGGCTGCTGTGGGACCCTGCCCAACAAAAACAAGGCATGTGGGCCATCCCAGAGCCAGTATGGTGTTAAGATTGACCACTCCATATCTAAAGGCGATGCTGAACGATGGGGGTGCCCTTTGTGCCATGGAAGGAGGGGATGGAGGGGCAGAGGAGGCAGCCTCTGGGGACCTCCCCCCCCCAGGGACCATCAGAAGATTTGCTACTCTGGGAAGGCAACCACATGTCTGCTCTCCTGTGCAGGGGCAACCCTCACTTTTGCGGGCTCAGAGCCAGAAACAAGACGGGTCTGGCTGCTGCCCCTGGCAGGGTGACAGGGCTAAAATGAAGCGCTGAAGGGTCATAGCGACCGGCCAGGCAGTTGGCCTTCCTTCCCAGCAGAGCAGTTCAGGCCAGAGTGGAAGCTGGTCAGCCTTGAGAAGGAGACTTTGCAGGCTTTCCTGGCTCCCCACCTGAGACCTTGTGCCAGAGGCGGGATTGGAATCAGACTCCCCTAGGACAACCAGGGGGACTTGTGTGGGGGGGGCTGTTTGTCTTAGGACAGTGCCAGAAAGGGATACTCCCTGAGGTACCGAAGGTGGTGCGGGATGACCTGGGGATATACCACTGAAGTGGATATACCAGAAGGAAGGGAGGCTCGGTCTCCCCAGATCCTAGAAGGAAGAGAGCAGTCCTGGTCAGTCCTAAAGTCCCACAGGAGCTCTGGTCACAATCAGAGCAGGGGGGGAGTAGTCCTGGGCTGCCATCGTGGCTGCCCCACAGCCGGTCTTGGCACTAGATAAGGACCAAGCAGTTGTCTCAGTTTGGGGGGGAGAGACAGCTTGTCCCAGCCTTAATGTGAGGTTTTCCAACAGGCAGTGCTGGGAAAATGGCCAAATTGTTTCCAGAAAGACTTGGCCAGTCAGACTGAAAGCTGCTATGTGGAGGGCGAGGCCCAGAGGCCTGGGCAGGCGTCCTTGCTCTCAGCCAGCCATGGGCACTAATCTCCCATCCCACACAGGCCCTGGCCCACGGAAAATGCATGTAGTTCAGCGGCCGCTGCTGGGCTTCCTGTTTGGCCCCTGGCTGTGGATGACCCTGGCCCAGCCACCCAGCCGAGCCCCCACCAGGCAGAGCCCACCATCGTCCACCCTACACTTCCGACTGGCTGGCTATCCCCGAAAGCACAACGAGGGGCGCATTGAGGTTCTCTACGACAAAGAATGGGGCACCATCTGTGATGACGACTTCACGCTGGCCAATGCCCATGTCCTCTGCCGGCATCTGGGGTTTGTGGCTGCCACGGGCTGGACTCACAGTGCGAAATACGGCAAAGGTGTTGGTGAGCATCACTGGGAAAGGAGTGCCCCCAACCCCCACCCCCAAGGGCAGATCTGCCTGATCCTGGACACTGGGGGACACTAGGATAGGGATGCACCACTTACCCCAAACTCCAGGGTTCAGCCCCAAAGCATGCCGAAAGCCCTACCTGAAATAACAAGCGTGCCTTTAAGCATGTGCAAAGCACATCCCCTGTGCAACAGTATTCCCAAAGGCCTGGCAAATCGGCTCCTGGTGCTTCCAACCACCGGATGGCCTCCTGGCCTGTCCCAGTCCTGAGTTCTCTGGGGATTACTCTGCAGGGCGCATCTGGCTGGACAACGTCAGCTGTGGTGGCCGTGAGAAGAGCATCGCAGAGTGCCAGTCACGGGGCTGGGGCAACAGCGACTGCTCCCATGAGGAGGACGCGGGTGTTATCTGCAAAGACGAGCGCATCCCTGGCTTCACTGACTCCAATGTGATTGAGGTGAGCTGGCCCAGAAAACGCATCTGTGGAGAGGCGCAGCGAGTCAGAGTGAGAGTCGTAAGAACCACAGAAGGAACATCGGACCGATATGGGGTAGCACTGTCAGTCAACACAGAGATGCTGCTTCCATCATTGCACCCCAAACGTTTCAGGGATATGGCCACCCAGGGAGACCCTGGAAGGCCTTTCAGAGGCCTGCGGGAGGAAGCCACAGCCAGGAGGCCAGCAGTCCCATCCCCATCAGCTGTTCCCACAGCTGCTGATCGTGGAGTACAGGATGTCTGAGGTGGTCCTTCAGGCAATGAGGTCTCTAAAGGCTTTGGGGCACGAAAAGACCATTATTAAGCTAAGACTGGGAGGTTAGATGAACTGCTCTTGTAGAAGCTCTCAAGATCTTTTGGAAGACCCTCTTCCTAGCAGAACTTTCTTCTTTGGGCTGCTGGTGCTGTCTCCAGATGGGCCCTCCCTGTGCCCAGAGATCCTGGTCAGAATCACGTGGAGGCATCATCCCCTGCGCTTCCCTGGTTAGCATATGTAAGGCTACTCAACATACAAATCAAAATGAAGTTTCTTCACTTCTGGTTTACTGTGTTGAGTAAGCCCAGGCAAGATAGTTTGACCCACTAATTAGAGTTTAGCATTATGTGTTTTGATCAGCCCAACCTTCACATTGTCTCAGCTGTGCCTTTTTGCCTTTCAGAAGATGGGGACTCTTAGCCTACTCCAAGATGGCCACAATATCTCTAGGCCTTGTCTGAGTTGAGTCTTAGTTTCCTTGCCAAAATAGCCACTTTTTGTATCACAACCAACCCAAGACCAACCGTGGAATAGAAAGGATGAGCACCATCTGATCTTTATCTGCAGCCTGATTTCCATTTCCTGTAGTTCTCTGCAAGCAAGAATAACACGCTACCATGTGACCCTTAGGGGCCAGGGATGGGCTGCATGCAACCCCTGGCGCCTCAGCGTCCGGCCCCTGGGACTAGGAAAAATCAGTAGGACCTTTTGCCAGGCAGATGACAAGTCTCCTGCATGTGGGTCCTGTTTTCACAAGGAGATGCTTGCCAGTTGTTTGCAGGCAGCAATGGGATGGCCCGCTTCCCCACTCCCACCCAGCTTATACTATAGTGCCATTCAAACAATATAATATTATTTTTTTCTAAAATGTCACATGGAAACTTGTCAAAAGCCTTGGTGACATCAAGGTAAATTTTATCAGTAGCATTTCCCTTTTCCACTACTTACTTTGTCGAAGAAAGGGTTGGGATTCACTGCACATGAGCTGCTAAGGTCTAGTAGACATGGCATTTCTTGCAAATGGCCTGCCTAATTATTTGTTCCAACATATTTCCGGGTATTAACATCAAAGTTATTTTCTTTCCCTCTTACATGAATTGCTCTCTTGGGTGTATTTTCTACAGCCTCTTTCAAATCCTCATTCCATCCAGCATCCATTTTTACCCTTCTCCTTGTGTAACACTACACACTTTTGTGGCCCTGGTGATTCATTGCCTTCTGTTCCAAGCAGCTCCTGCACCCTCTTTCCTTCTATCCAGAGAATATGTTCTCTGCTCCCTAAATATAGCAGCTTGTTAACAATTGGGGGAAGGGAGAAAGGGAGAGAAAGTGGGGAGCCCAGGGCCGTGAAGCTAAGTACAGGGAAGGAAAGCTTGTGTAGGAGGGGAGGGACCAATTCCTCCCCAGCGGACCCTGCCGGACAGACTGGAGGGGCCCCAGGAATGAGGGTGCCAATCTGAGCGACATCTTCTCCCCCTCTCTAGGCAGAGCAGAAACAGGTGGAGGAGCTGCGCCTGCGTCCGGTGGTGTCTCAGGCCAAGCGCTCGCTGCCCATCACGGAGGGCATCGTAGAAGTCCGCCACAAGAACAGCTGGGCCCAGATCTGTGATGAGAACTGGGGCAGTCAGGAAAGCCGCGTGGTCTGCGGGATGCTGGGCTTTCCGGCCGAGAGGAAGGCCAACCGCAATTTCTACAGGTGAGCCCACAGGCTTCCTTGCTCGGCTTGATTCGAGCAGGGCTGTAGGGAACGTGGGAACCTTCAAAGGGCACCCTGTCCCCCTTCCCTGTTTTCTGCAGGGGAGGCTGTCCTGGGGTGACCTTCCCGCACTGGGTACCTTGCGCTGCTCACCTGTCACACAGCAACTTGGCTTACTGGAAAACAATGGGAAGGAGGTGTGACGCCCCTCACTCTGTGCCCTGGTGAAAGAGGGGCCTGCTCAGGAGTCCATAAAAGCAGCCATTGCCAGGGGCTGCTGGTCAGTGACAAAAGCAAAGGAGGTCATTCAATTGGTACCACCTCCCCACAGCTTAACAAAACTGACCACCTCCTGGAAGCCAGGGTGGTATTTCAGTGGGGCTGCCTTCCTGAAGGTCTCTTTTCCCTTTGGGTCCGGCTGAGCCTTGCCTGGAAACTGCCCAGAGGCAGATCTGGAGACAGGAGGGGGCTGCCTGGGACATGGGCAGGGCTCCCTCCCTGAAGGGGCTCTGTGGCCTTCTTTCAAACATGAAAGCCAACCCGACCATACAGCAGGCGACCCTGGCCATCCACCTCCTGGCCATGCAGCTGTGAAAGGGGCAACCTCATCCCACAGCACCACTTGGTGCCCCCCCAAACAGGCTTGTGGGTGTGAGGTCCATGGCACGCCTGGCTGGCTCCACTCACTCCTGGCTGCACGGGTTGCCTCTCTGGCTTCCCTGAGGGGTGGGCTCCTGGAGAGCAAAAGGCCTCTTGCCGAGACCTCCCAAGGCTGGGATAGCTCTGCTCACTCTGGCCCAGGAGCCCCCAGGCCGCCCTCTTGGCCCACAGGCGTGAACTGGGATTGCTCCTCCAGAATGGGGAGGGGTCCGTGATGCCATCCAGTGCAAACCACTGTTTGGTCAAAACCTCCCCTACGGTGGGTTCCTCAGCCCTTGCTTCAACATCTCCATGAAGGGCAGCCTGTCCCCTCTCTGCGATCTTTGGGAGCCCAGAACCAGAAGGCCCCTGAGGGGGGAAGGTCACCATTTGATCCTACCTTCTTGAGGTCAACTGACTTTGGTGGGGGGTGGATGATGATGTCCTTGACGTGACATCTTAAGGCGATACTGATGGACACACCAGCTGTTCAAGAGGGGTTCTGTAGTCTTTTCTGCTGCAGCCAGGGGCGTCCAGAGCCTCTCTGGGATGATCTGAAAAGCAGGCCATGTGAAGGTGCTTCTTTGTAGGAAGAGAGCCGTGTTTGTGTATGGTAGCCCCAAACCTGGAGGTGTCCAGAAACCTCTTTTCCGAACCAGCCAGTTTTATTCAAAGGCAAATTGGGAGCTGCAACAGAAGCCCTTCAGAAAGGCTTCTGTGGTCATTTGAAGAGACACCCCCGGCCTTTTCCCAATGCCAGAACTTGTGTGGAGGCCTTTCTCTCCATGCAGAAGCAGCCCGGAGGCCCTGAGGTGGCCGTCTGGCAGCCGCCTTAAACAGAGCACCAGTGTGCTCCCTCTCACCCAAGGAAGTTTGATTGGTGACTCACTGGCTAGGACAAGGGCCTCCCTCCTCCTTGGGGGAAAAGGGGCTGTGAGAAGGCTCTTCCATTGTCTGCCTCTCCCCCTGCAAAGCAAGGCAACAGGCCAAAGCACTGGCAGCTTTCCAGGAAGCAGGCAGCTCCCGGATGTCCGAAGAGCTGAGGAGCTGGACTTCCAGAACCTGGCCTATTTTGCCCCACTCAACAGGCTGCTGTAGAGCTGCTGGTGGCCTTTTCCCAGCTGTAGAAGGACCTGACCTGCTGAGGGAGACCAGCAGTGGTTCTCCATCCGCCCACCACCACGCACTGCAGGGGGGCAGGAAGCAGAAGGCTGAGAGGTCTGTCCAAAATTGCAAAGCTCACACACCTTCTTGGTCTTTCTCCTGCAGGCTGTACCTGCAGCGCCAGCAGCACCATTACCGCCTGCACTCGGTCACTTGTGCCGGGTACGAGGTGCACCTTTCCACCTGCTCCTTCGAGTTCTACAAGGGCAACGTCACAGGGGCCTGCAAGGGTGGCATGCCAGCTGTGGTGAGTTGTGTGCCAGGCCCCCTCTTTGCTGGAGGAAATGCCCATAAAAAGAGGCGGGGGCAGCAGCCACAGCGACAGGTGAGCAAAGGGGAGGGCCGGGTGAAGCCATTGGCACACAGGATGCCTCGGGAGAAGGTGGGCTGGACACAAAAGCCCCTGATGCAGACCCTCCCTGTGCTCCCCCACAGCAGCGGGTCCGGCTGAAAGGGGGGGACAAGATTGGCGAGGGCCGGGTTGAGGTGCTGAAGAATGGCGAGTGGGGCACTGTCTGTGACAACCGCTGGAACCTGCTGTCAGCCAGCGTGGTCTGCCGTGAGCTGAGCTTTGGCAGTGCCAAGGAAGCCCTGGCAGGAGCACGCATGGGCCAAGGTGAGATGGGGGCACCAGCCAGATTGTCCTGTACCACCACCAGCAACTCTGAGCTTATTCCAAGGCGAGCTTCTCTGGTGGGGTCGAGTATCCTTTTGGCCTCCTTCCAGGCAGCCCCGGCTAGGAGCCCGGACGTAGCAGCCAAGATGGGATCAGTGGGAAGAAGGCTGCTCTTGACTTCCCCTTCTCCGGGCAGGGATGGGCCAAATCCACCTGAGCGAGGTCCAGTGCCTGGGCTCTGAGAAGTCTCTCTGGAGCTGCCCGCACAAGAACATCACCCAGCAGGACTGCAGGCACTCAGAGGATGCAGGGGTCCGCTGCAACGTGCCTTACATGGCCCACGAGACCACGGTTGGCTGGGCAGGGAAGTGGAGGGGGCAGGGGGAGGGTCTCCTGGCCAGACAAGGCCTTGGAGCCAGAGCTGGAGCCCCTCGCCTCACAGGTTGGGGGAAGGCTTCTGCAGCTCTTGAGGGCCCCTGGCAGGCTTGTCCTAAGTGCCTCGCCTGAGCAGCCCACCCAACCTACTCAGCAGAAAGCAGGGCACCCATCCTCGGCACCCTGCAGCCGTCTGCATATGGTTGCGCACAGCCAGCTCCACAGCCTTCTTGGAAGGAGCCACCCTGGCTGGTCCTCTTCCAAAGTGTGGCTGCCACTTTTCTGATCTCTCCCCAGTGTGCCCCAGGAACTCTCCCCACTCCCGGCTCTGCAGTGCACCACCATTGCCCTCCCATTTTACATTTGGACCAGGGTCCCAGCTTGGTGCCCCTGTGCCATCCTTGCCATCCAAAGCTTTTCCCATCCCTCTTCCTCTCTGGCTGAAAGGAAGTCTCTGGAAGATTCAGAAGTTGCAAAGGAGGCAGGATGGGGGGGGGCAGCTTGGGAAAGCCAAAGGAAGGGGAGGGCCAATCTGGGAGCAGCAGAGCCTCCCTACTGCTGGCAGACAGAGGGGCAGCAACAGACTCACCGGGGAAGCAGCCGGCCCGCCTCCCTGGCTCAGGCCTTTCTCCACAGATCCGCCTGAGTGGGGGCCGGAGCCGTTTCGAGGGCCGGGTCGAAGTGGCCATGGTGGCAAAGGGCAACCGTGCCCGCCAGTGGGGGCTGATCTGCGGAGAAGGCTGGGGGACCCTCGAAGCGATGGTGGCTTGCCGCCAGCTGGGCCTGGGCTATGCCAACCATGGCTTGCAAGTAGGTCACTACTGTTGAGGTCAAGCTTGGCTGTTGGGAGGGAGGACGGGCACCTCCTCACAGGGAATTCCCAATGCAGGATTCACCGATAGGCCTGAGCCATGCCACACGTGGGGCCCACACATGTGGGCAGCAACAGCTGGCCTGAAGGGCAGGGTGGGGCATGGTAACAGTTCCCATAATGTGACATTAACGGAAGGCCATTGGAGGCTAGGCAGGAGGGCTGGTTGTCTAGGGGCTCCGTGTTGTCCTGGACAGCAGAGGCCGGGGTTCAAGCCTGCTCCACCCTAGCTCTTCCGGGCCGGAGGGGGCAGCTGGGGACAGGGTGCTCCCATTGGGGGCCAAGTCGAGCCAGGCTCCCACCTCGGGCTGGGCTGACAGAGCATTCCAATCGCCTTCCTCCTGCACGGTCTCCAAGGAAACCTGGTACTGGGACACCAGCAACGTGACTGAAATGGTGCTGAGTGGGGTGAGGTGTGCTGGGCACGAGATGGCGCTGAGCCACTGCCAACATGACAGCAGAGTTTCCTGCCGGAAGACAGAGACCCGTTTTGCTGCTGGCATCATCTGCTCTGAGAGTAAGAGGGTTTGGGGGGCCCTGGGGGGGTCCTTCTACTGAATTTCCTGGTCTGGCCAGAGTCCAGCACCACAGGCCAAGCCCCTTCTCCTGTCAGAGGCAGGCAGGGGCTCCGCATGCAACCTTCAGGGAAAGTTGGCCCACCTCATAGAATGAAAGGGAAGGGCAGAAATCCAGGGCCCCTCCTGGAAAGACCCCCTCAGGTCCCATCTCCTTCCATTCTCACAGCTGCCTCAGATCTGCTACTCCATGCGGCACTGGTGCAAGAGACAGCGTACATTGAAGATCGCCCTCTGCACATGCTCTACTGCGCGGCTGAGGAGAACTGCCTGTCCAGCACTGCCCGCAGCGCCAACTGGCCTTACGGACACCGCCGGCTGCTGCGCTTTTCCTCCCAGATCCACAACAACGGCCGGGCCGATTTCCGCCCCAAGGCAGGACGCCACTCCTGGGTCTGGCACGAGTGCCATGGGTGAGGGCAAGGAGGGGCCCAGCCTGGTGAAACCCCTCCCTCATTCCCCCTCACCAGCACTGGGGCTCTCATGCTCACGGCCCTCCCGTTTCAGGCACTACCACAGCATGGATGTCTTCACACACTACGACCTCCTGACACTTAACGGAACCAGGGTGGCGGAAGGGCACAAAGCCAGTTTCTGCCTGGAGGACACAGAATGCGAAGAAGGTAGGCAACCCTGAGTGGGCAGGGCGATCCAGCAGAGCTAGGTGTCCAGCCACATCCACCTCTAGATCTGCAGGTGAGACCTTCCCTGCCTGCAAGGCCCCATCCAGCCTTCCTTCTCTCCCTCCCTCCTTTGGGCAGAGGTGGGCAAACGCTACGAATGTGCCAACTTTGGAGAGCAGGGGATCACAGTGGGCTGCTGGGACCTCTACAGACATGATATTGACTGCCAGTGGATCGACATCACAGATGTCAAGGCTGGGAACTACATCCTGCAGGTGAGGCGTGTCGGGAATTGGCATGGAGTGGGGTATAAATGCAGAGGCTGCAAGGCCTCAGCTGCAAAGCCGGACACGGGGCAAAGATTCCCACAATGCAGAGCACAATGCAAAGTTGTGCCTTCCATCCTGCGGTCCAGAGATGGGGAGATGGGAAGCCCGGTAAAGCAGTCCTGCTGTAGAGCAGCAGTGGTGCCCCTGCCCTGTGGGTCTTGCCTTCAGCTACCGAATATGGTGCTCCTCCCATCTCACCTTCTGCTCCCCAGGTGGTGATCAACCCCAGGTATGAAGTGGCAGAAAGCGATTTCACCAACAACGCCATGAAATGCAACTGCAAGTATGACGGCCACCGGATTTGGGTGCATCGCTGCCATATAGGTATGGCAGGAGCTGGGGGGATGCAGAGGGGCTGACCTGGCAGCGGGCTCTTTGGGGCGTCTTGCGCCAAAGCAGTTCACCCCTTTTCAAACGCCTTGCCACAGGTGATGCCCTTAGCAACGAGGCCAACGGATTCTCCGAACAGTATCCAGGACAGAGCAACAACCAGGTTGTATAGGCGGCAGTTGCCCTCCTCCTGGGCACAAGGCGGGCAGGTGGTACCAGTGGCACAGCAGCAGGCAAGAGCGCTGGACACCTGCAGTCCCCCAGCCAGCAATTCAGCAGCTGTCTTGCCTGAGGCAGGAGTAACTCCTGGGCAGCTGAAAGGCGCCCCGTCACCTGCCTGCTCAGCCAGGACCAGACTGCCACCCCTCCCTCCCTGGCATTCCTCTCAGCAGACTGTTCCTTCTCTGACCACAAGAGGCACTGCAGGCCTCCCAGGATAGCTGCTCCTGCATGGCGCTGGGAAGGGGGCACCTCCGCTCAACTGCCCAGCAGTCCGGGCCTTTATCTGGGGCTTCAGCACCGCCTGCACTGGGGCGGGCTGGGCCCTCCTATATAAAGTTAATTGTCTATGTCCCCAGTTGTGTCCTGACTCAGTGTCGGGGAGAGGGAGGAGGCCGTTGCCAGCAGCCTTGGTGTTCCCTCCATCCTGCTCTAAGCCTGTGCAGCAGAATGGGGCAGTCCTGTGGGAAACAGAGGCGCTTCCTGCCTGCCATGGGGCTCTCTGCAGGGTGATTATGGGAGAGAAAAGCTCTCTCTTGCATCCCACTTCCACTGAATGATCCACAGGAACCTAGGAGGAAGAAACTCACCCCTCCGCCTGTCCGGCTTAGCCAAGGCAGAAACTCCGCAGTGCAGGATTTGGAAGGAAAGTCTTACCAGGAGGAGAGGCATGAGACCTCCCCACTCCCAGCCCTCCAAGTCCCAGGATTCAACCTCTCTGGCTTCTCGTAGCCCAGAGGATTCCCCAAGAGGAGCCCCAATGCTAGAAGGGCACAGCAGTTCCTGCCCCCTAACAGCAGCTCACCAGAAGGGAGACCCTGTCAGAGGCCTTAATAAGGAACAGTGCCTGAGGGAAACAGAAACGCCCCTGGCTTAGAAAATGTAATTGACTTCAGCCACACACTCCCAATCCTTACATAGGGTTTTCCAAAGTTCACAGCTGCCACAATGGCTGGACATCCCCAGCCCGGAGGAAGTCTCTGCGGATGGGATAGGCTGGCGCAAAGTACGGCATCCTTCTGGCCACCAGAGCTGCTGCTCTTGGTTGAGGCTCCCCAGCTTCTTTTCAGAGCCCGTAGAAAGGGGCTTGGGCTTCTCTGGCACGCAGGGCAAAAATTCCTGTCACCACTTCAAGGATGGGCCCACCGGGGTCCCAAACACCTGGATTACAGGGCTTAAGAATACCTCAGGCAGAGTGCCCCCCCTCCCAAGGGACAGGCTGCAGTCCAGGAAGCATCCCCCCCCAGCAACATCTCCTGCTTGCCCATCGTCCAGCCGGGGGTAGTGTAAGCATGTCCAGGGGCAGCCTTACATTCTAAAGGCCGGACAGACGCAGGTTCTCCGCTAAAGACTCCTGGAGATGGCGGCCCCTGAGCTCCCTGTCCCTTCTCTAGAGGAGCAGAATGAAGGGGCCCGCCAGAGTAACAAGGGCTCTGTGCCAGTCCAGCCAGGTCCCATCCATCTCCCTGCCATGGGGAGCAGCGACCCAGCATGCTCGTGACTCAACAGAGTGAGCCTTTGGGGCTGTGTGTGCGTGCGTATGCTGAGTCCTGCTTTGATTCCCCTATTCTGTGACTTCTGGGGTGATGGTCAGCAAGAGCACCTCGTAGCCACGGTGAACCTGCAAAGTCAAGCGGCTCTGGGTCCGCACGGCTTCATAGATGTCTTCTGCCCGTCGGGATGCCCTCCCGTTGATCTCTGTTATCACATCCCCTGCTTTTAAACCCGACCTGTGAGAGAAGAGCAGCGCAGAGGGTACCTGCCTGGCAGAAGGAGGTCCAAGAACCACCCCCCTCTCCCCGGCCAGCCCAGCACTCACTGATGAGCTGGGGAGCCCACGATGACCTTATGGATGAGCACTCCATAGGAGACATCAGGGAAGGATGGGTTCCTCCCTTTCAGCTCCGACAGGATGCTGGGAAGGGAACGGAGGGAGAGGTTGCAGGGCACCATCCTCACTTGGGCCATGGTGATTCGCATGCGGGGCCAGCCTTCCTGGCAGCACCAGTTCCCTCCCCTTCCCGGACAGCCAGGCCTGGCCTCACCAGCAAAGCAGGGAGGGAGGAGGACAATCCCGCAGACACAGAATGGATGGCCCAGAGCTCTGGCCAAACACGAGGAGGAGGGGAAATGAGCCAAGAAGAGCCGGCTCTGCCAGCTGGAACCTGGTTGGGGCAAGAGGTCCTCTACATAGCCCAAAATTGGCTCAAGTCACGCCAGAGGTCCTACCTGGGAGTCAAGGTCAGCATCATCACCCCGATGTAGCGGCGCTTGCCCTCGGAGCCTCCGAACCAGGACTCTGCAACGGGAAAGGCGGGTCTATGGGCCCGTCCCCCCACCCCAGCCAGCCTCAAGTGCCTCAAGCACTGCTTCTAGGGCAGGAGAATCGGGAAGGAGGGGCAGGGGGGGGGCTCTGTGGCAGCATTCGGGATGCCTGCAAGGAGGGAGGGAAATGAGGCCAGAATGCTGGATCCCTCCCCTCCCTTGAGAGGCAACGGACACCCTCGCTGTCTTGTATCAGCTCCTCACCCTTGTGCTTCTGCTCCTGCTCCAGGAAGACTCGCAGACGGTCGGAAGGAATGGCGAAAGAGATCCCGGGTGTGACCTTCATGGTGTTCACACCAATCACTTCCCCATCCTGAGAGATGAGAAAGGTCTGGTCAGTCACAAATGGGTCAGGCAGCAGGAGAGGAACCATCTTGTGCAGCAACCAGTCATTTTGCCCCCTCCCAGGAAAAAAGCCCCTGCACAATGGCTCTTCCAGGAGTGCCAAAATTGCAGGGATGGCAGCTGGTCTTCCCAAACGGACACAACACAGGCCCAGACGCCCCCTCTCCACCCCCAAAGCTTACCAGGTTGACCAGGGGACCCCCGGAGTTCCCAAACTGCAAAAGAGAAAAGACGGTCAGCCAAAGCAGCAGCTTCTTCAGACACCTTCTATTTTTAAAAAAAATAATTAACGGCCGCCCATCTAACATTTACTTTTTGTGAAACTTATATGCGTGACTCCACGCCCTTATTCCAGACCTCCCCCCTCCGGGGAGCTTACGTCGATGGCGGCGTCCGTCTGGATGTACTCCATGTCGGAGGACGCCAAGCCCAGCTCCCGGCCTCCGCGCTGGGCCGAGCTGACGATGCCCGAAGTGATGGTGTTCTGCAGGGCGAAAGGGCTGCCCATGGCCACCACGAACTCCCCCTGCCGCACCTCGGAGGAGCGGCCCAGGCGCAGCGTCGGCAGCGGGTGCTACGCGGGGAGGAGAGCCGCCTCAGCACCGCAGTCCGGCCGCCGGCCGCCCCGGGAGCCGCTTTCCCCACGGCCAGTCCGGCGGGCGGCGGCGCCCCCCCTCACACCGCCCTCTCCCCGGGGCAGGCGGGGGGGGCACCTTGGGGCTGATCTTCAGCGTGGCGATGTCGGCCACCTGGTCCACCTGCCGCACCACCGCGTCGTAGAGCTCCCCGCTGGCCAGCCGCACCCGCACCCGCCGCCGGTTGGCCACCACGTGCGCGTTGGTCACCACCAGCCCGTCCGCCGACACCACGAAGCCCGACCCGTTGGAGATGGGCACCTCCCGGCCCGAGAAGGGGTGCCTGCGGGGGGGAGGAGCGGAAATGAGCGGCGTTCAGACCCCCCCCGCCGAGCCCCCCCCCGCGGCGCCCACCTGCCCAGGATCTCGATGTAGACCAGCGCCGGCGCCGTCTGCTCCACTACGTCCGCGATGAAGTTGTAGGTGCTGCGCGGGGAGCGCGGCGGAGGGGCCGGCACGGCGGCGCTCAGGACCGGCAGCCGCGGGCGCTCCTCGCCGGCCGCCCCGCTCAGCAGCAGCCCCAGCGCCGCCCCCGCCGCCGCCCCGCCCGCCGCCGCCCACCGCAGGGAGGGGAAAGGCGAGCGCCGCTCTCCGCGAGGGCCGCCCCCAGACCCCGCCAGAGCCGCCACCGCCCCGCGCCGCCCGGGGAACGCCCGCAGCACCGCCGCCAGCCTCGCCGCCATCGCTCGCCGGACGCAGCCGCGGGGCAGGCCGGGAGTCGTAGTGCGGGCGGCCCTCCAGCGGCGCCGGAAGAGGCGGGGCCGCGCGGCCGCGCTTCTTCCGCCTGCCCGCCAGGCGCCTGACATGGCCGCCGTGCCCGCGGCCCGCCCGTGAAGGCCGGCGAGGCGCCCCCGGGGAGGCATGGAGCCGCCTCCCGCAACCGCCGCCGCCGCCGCCGCCGCCGCCGCCAGCCCGGAGCGCCTCTTCGACTCCCACCGGTGAGGCCAGGGCGAGGCTCCGCGCGGGGAGGGGGGAGGGGGAGGCCTGCCGGGCGCCGGGGCTCTCCCGCCATTCTCCGCGCGCCTCTCTCCGCAGGCTGCCGAGCGACGGGCCGCTGCTGCTGGCGCTGCTGCTCTACGCGCCGGTGGGGCTCTGCCTGCTGCTGGTGCGGCTCTTCGTGGGGCTACACGTCTTCCTGGTCAGCTGCGCGCTCCCGGACGGCGCCCCGCGCAGGTGAGTGCGCCCCCGTGGGGAGGGGGCAACGAGGGTCCCCCCGGCCCTCCCCGCCCCGGTGCTACTACTTGGGCTCTCTCGGCTGCTCCGCCCGCAGGTTCCTGGTGCGCGCCCTGTGCTCCGTGCTGGGCCTCTTCGTGTGGCAGAGCCGCCCGCGCCGCGCCCGTCTCCCACGGGCCCTGGTGGCCAACCACGTCACGCCCTTCGACCACAACGTCCTGGCCCTGCTGGCCTCCTGCCGCGCGGTGAGCGGGCGGGGGCGGGCGGGCTGGCTGGGGGCTTGGGTGGGCAGGGGCGGTGCAGCCTTCAGCGCTTAGCGCCCGTCTCCCCGCAGCCCCTGCTGAGTGGTGCCGCCGCAGGCTTCGTCTGCTGGTCCCGCGGGTTCCTGGAGGTGGCCGGCGCTGGGAGCCGCACGGAGTTGCTCGAGTCTCTGAAGGGCTACTGCTCGCAAGGCGCCAACCCACCGCTGCTGCTCTTCCCTGAGGAGACGACGACCAATGGCCGGGTGGGCCTGCTGCGTTTCAGGTGCGGGCAGAGGGGGCCAGGGGCCTGGGGTCGTACCGCGTTGGCACCCCTCGCCCGGCTCACCCACCGCCCCTTGCCTTTCCAGCTCCTGGCCCTTCTCCATTGTGGACACGGTGCAGCCCTTGGCTCTACGGGTCTGGAGGCCCTTCGTGGCTGCGGTGAGTCTGGGGCCGGGAGGCGAACTGGGGCTGCCTTGCTGTGCCTCTCTGACAGCTCCCGTTTTCCCTTCCAGAGCGTGGCTGGCGCTTCCTGGGTCACTGAGCTGCTCTGGACTTTCTTCGTTCCTGTCACCGTTTATCAAGTAAGGTACTACAGCTCTCTGATTTTTGTGGGATGTGGGCTACGGGATCCCTTTGGATCCAGATTCAGAAATTCCTCAACCTGAAGGACTGCAAGGAAATGGCGGTCTGTCGCTGAAATCCTGAGGGCTTCTCACTCTCCCCTCAAGGTGGCTGCCATCTGTATGCAGACAAGCCGAGGAGACCCGGGAAGAGTTTGCCCTGCGAGTTCAAGAGGTAGGAATGGCAGCGGAATGGGGGGGGGTGCTCAGAAGATCCGGAAATCTCAGTTTGGCTCTCTGCTCTTTGCAGCTTCTAGCTTTGGAGCTGGGTGTGGTGTCTACGTGCCTCACAGCCGCTGACAAAGCAGAGCACCTGAAGCGTCTCCACCACCACCTTCCAGCTTCCCGTCCTCCCCCTGGTGAGTCTCTGCATCTCTGGGTGAGCAGCTCTGTGTGTTGGAATAGGAGCTGGATGTTCTCCATCTTGTTGGAAGAAGCAGCTGGACAAGATCTGCCAAGGAGGGTACCAGGTTCAGCCTGACTGCTGCAGGAAACAGCCTCCTTCCTTTCTTTTCTTGCAGCTCCAAGGCAGCCCTCTGTGGGCCGGCCTCAGGTCTCCCGCAGCGGTGCCTCCATGGAGGACATGCACTTGGTAGGCATGGCCCGGCGCGTCCGAGAAGTTCTACCCCAGGTGCCCATGGCAGCCATCCGCAAGGACCTAGGTGAGGAGAGGGAAGCAGCAGCAGGAAGGAAGGCCAGGTGTGGTGCTGTGCCCTTCAGCCGAGGAGGTTCCGGGGACCTCAGGGGGAGGGAAGGGTTGCACCTTGGGAACCTGGGAAGGGTAGGTAGCCTTTTGCAGCACAGGGGGCCTTGGGCAGATTTCCTGGCACTTTGCCAAGCCCTGAGCAGGGCTTCCTAGGCTGAACGTGAATCTATTATGGGACAACAATTGTAGGAGGAACACACAGCATGTACATTTTCAAGGTGTCTCTGGGGGAGATAAAGCTTTCCCGTTAAAAGGCATCATTTTTCTTTCTCCCCTTTTTCAATTTGGGTGTTTCAGAAATGTCGAGAAGCACTTTTCCTCTGCATAGTTTTCATTTGACTGAGCTTCTTAAGCATGTGCACCTCATCCTGCAATAGCGTATATGAGAAAGCACACATAGAGCATCAGTAAGCAGTGGGGTGCCACAAGGCTCCCTCTTAGGCCCAGTAAACTCTTCAATATCTTCATTAATGACTTAGATGAGGAAGTAGAAGGGGGGCTCATCAGACTTGCAGAGGACACCAAACTGGCAGGAATAGCCAACACCCCAGAAGACAAACTCAGGATCCAAAAAGATCTTGACAAACTTGAGCAATGGGCTCTATCCAATAAAATGAGTTTCAGTGTGGAAAAAAGCAAAGTTTTACATTTAGGCAGGAAAAAATCAAAGGTACAAGTACAGATTGGGTGAGACCTGGCTCAAAAACAGCAACTCTGAGAGGGACCTTGGAGTCCTCATGGACAATCTCTTGACCATGAGCCAGCAGTGAAGCAGCAACCAAAAAAGCTAATACAATCCTGGGTTGTATAAACAGAGGCAGAGAATCAAGATCACACAAAGTATTAGTACCGCTTTATAAAACCCTGGAATATTGCAGCCAGTTTTGGTCACTACAAAAGAGATGTTGAGACCTTGGAAAAAGTTCAGAGAAAAGCACCTAAAATGATCAATGGCCTGGAGACTAAACCATATGAAGAACGGCTGCGGGACTTGGATTTGGCTAGTCTAAAGAAAAGAAGAAACAGAGGTGACATGATAGCAGCATTCCAGTATTTGAAGGGCTGCCACAAAGAAGAGGGCATCAGACTATTCTCCAAAGCACCAGAGGGCAGGACAAGAAACAATGGTTGGAAACTGACCAAAGAGAGGAGAAGAAACTTCCTAACAGTGAGGACAATCAACCAGTTGAACAGCTTTGCCTTCAGAAATTGTGGGCGCTTTATCATTGGAGATTTTAAAGAAGAGATTAGACAGTCACTTGTCTGAAATGGTATAGGTTCTCCTGCTCGAGCTGGGGGCTGGACTAGAAGACCTCCAAGGTCCCTTCTAGATTCTATTCCATTCTATTCTATTCTAGTGTTAACTGTGATGCTTATGGGAAGGAAGCCTCATCTACAAGGGACTCTGCGGTTATGAGAAAGTTGGTGCTTGTCTTCATTAAACAGAGCTGCTTGTTTCTTCCTTCTTCAGCTCAGACTAACTGTGTGGACACCACGATTGCCAACCTCTTGGAGGGGCGGGCTCCCTTCGTACCAGAGGCAGAGACCGAAGGTTTTGTGGCTGCAGCTCCCTCTTTCTATGGCACTCAGGATCCTTCCACCTCCCGAACTGCCCCGGTACTTGCATTCAGGCCCAGAAGGTTGCGGGTGTTTGTCTGCAGGAAGCGTGTTTGGGCAGGTTCCTAAAGGTGCCTCTGTTTCCTTCAGGCACCGGGGAAGGTCTTTGCCAGATCTTCAGAAGCCAGACAGCTCTCTCTCCAGGAACGGAAGCAAGCACTCTGGGACTATGCCAGGAGGTGGTGAACCCCCTTTTTCTGCGGGCAGAGGGCTGCACGTGGAACGGGAAGTACCCCTGAGGGGCTGGCAGAAAGTGGCCCCTTGTGCTAAAGGTGTCTCTTTCATTGCAGGAGATACACAGAGAAATATGGAATAGCCCACGCAGAGGGGAGCTGCTGACCACGTGTCTTAGCTTGAACTTGTGGCTCGGTGGACCATGGATCTTTGTGGGGATCATTGCTGTCCTGGGGTGACCGAGGCGGCAGTTCTTGACAAGTGTTGTGTGTGCCATCTGTGGGCTGCCTCTGCCGGCGGGGAGGCTACAGCTCCAGCCAAACGCAGGCTCGCAGCCTTCTTGCATTCTCCACCGCCATACCTGGGCCCGGCATTGTCGGGCCCAAGAGCCTGCCCAGTGGGGAGGGGGGTGTCTTTATCAAAATAAACACGACTCTGAATGCTCGTCTACTTGGTCAGGTGCTGCTTCTTTTGGCATGAGAGAGAGAGAGAGAAACCTGGAAAGGTCACCTTCTCTCTGGAGGCTTCTGACCACTTGGCCAAGTTGCCCGCAGCTTGGTTTTCTGGACTGCCTGCACTGCTCTGTCAGAGGGAAGGTTCTAGTGCAACTGGCTGACCCAGCATCCATGGTAGGAAGGTAGGTGGGGGACTGACGGTATTAAGCCTCTTACGTGCTCCCACCGTGTTCTTCCGGGCTTTTTCACTGAAGGGGCTCTCAAGAAGTATTCCGTAGTCTGAGCATCCTCCAGGCGTCCAGACCAACCCTCCGAATTTTTAGGAACCATGAAATTGGCTTGGACATTCTGAGAGATGCTTCTGGAAAACGCTTGTTGCCAGCCGCAAAGAAGAGATTTTTGCATTAACAGTTGTTGCATTTTGTTACCCGTGTTCTGATGGTTACAGTTTCCATGGAATGAGCATCCACCATACTGTTTAATGGTTTTGTCTGGGTGCATGGTTTACTGGAGTTCACCCTGGCTGGCCAGTTTATGGCTCAGCGTTGTGTGAACCCAGGCAGAGCTGGAATAGTTGTACTTGCTTCGCACACCAGCTGGCCATGTCTAGGCCCAGAGCCCTCTATGGTCAGAGGACTCCCTGCCTTGCTTGCCAGCAGCCGCGTGGGCTGGGGCTGCCGGGAGTGGTGGTTAAATCTGATTGCTTAGCTGTTTGTTACCTAAGCTGTTCTTAACCCAGATTTTGAGGGTTGTGGGGCACCTTGAGCAAGCTAGGTACAGTACAAACTAGGTTAGCTGGTTTGCAGTTCAACATCTGGTGCAGACCCAAGCAGCCTTCTGGGTACAGCCTCCCCAAGCAGAGCCATTTCTGGAAGGACCCTTTGCAGCTTCCTCCTTAAGCCTTGTTCCTTTCCCAGGGCTCGGGTGAGGCTGGTGAGGAGACTGGAGAAATTTTTGGATTTAAAAATTAAGGAAGCTCTTGATCCGTTGTGCAGGGAATCCTGAGGAACGCTTGGCATCCTCTCTGTGTGGTTTCGCAGAAAGGGAAGGTTCCCTCCCCATCGGAATAGGAGAGATAAAGAGGGGGAATCTCCTTCGCACGTGTGCTGTTTCCAGCAGCTCTGGGGAGTTCTGAGGCTTTTGAGACAGAAGTAGTAAATCATTGCTTCCTACTGGTGTCCTTGTTCTCTCTCTTCCCCCTGCCCTCCGATTTTGCTTGCCTTTTGTGTCATTTCTGCCATACAGTGAATAAACATCAAGCTGTGGTTTTGTTAGCTGAACTGAGTAGCGTATATGCTTCTTCTGAGCTGGATAAAAGGACTGAGTAGGGGTGTGCCGGATGCAAACTAAACAAAGTTATCAACAATAATTTGACACTCTCCAATAACGTGGATTCCAGCTTGGATCTTTCTTGTACCTTGGGGTTCATGACTCTGTAATTCCCACTACTACACCCCTACCCTAGTGCATCCCCGTGCTTTTCTAGCAACAAAAAAAATACAATTGCAAACGTCCATAAAAGAGAGGTTGCTTCTTGGACACAGAGCATTGTGGCCTGTGACTTAAGGAAAATATTCCTTCTACCCATCGCTCCTTAGGAAATAGAACACCTCTCAAAAATAAAATTAAGATTTATTAAGCAAAGTAAAAGCATTTTTAAACATTAAAATGCAAATATTTTGCAACTAAAAGGGAAGTGCAGACCTGTTCAGATAATGGGAGAACAGCAGTAGGAACATTTTCTGTCTTCCAACCAGCAAGATGTTTCATTCTTGGTTTGTGTGAAGGAGATCCTGTGTGAGAAAAGCGGCTCTCGTGCAGATGCCAGTAGCTCAATTCTTGAGTCCAAACTGAAACAAGAACCTCCCTGAATTCTCCTGAGGGAAGGAGTCCTCTTTGAAAGTCTCTCCCCTGAGTGCTCTGCAGAGGGTCTTTTATGCTTTATGGACAAATGGGGACTGTATTTAACTTTCGTATCTCTGCTCTCAGGTTCCCCTCTCTCCCCCCCCCCAACATTTAAAGGAAATTTGGCTTACCAATTCTCTCTTGGATATTTTCCGTTCTTAGTTTTGATCGTTTAAAGAACTTCAGAGTTTCCTCTGAGGGTCAAAGAGTCCTGATGTTCAGGAAATGGCCATTTTCCCAGTGAGTAATTCTGAGTCTGGCCCAGGGAAGGGAGGGCATGCCCTTCCTGGAGCTGAAGTTTGGCACATCCACCTGGGTGGCAAGAGGAGGGGGGAACACACTCAGGAAAGAGGCTGCTGGGATCTTTCACCCATCCAGGAAGTCAACAGAAGACTAGGAGAAAAGCCTCACTGCCTCCTGGCCAATGAGCTCCCGTCTAAAGTGGTTTCTGGGCACAGAAAGGCCCTCCACCTCGGAGGAAGTCTGGGTCTCTGGGGCAGGTATAGGGATCTCAGAAGAGAGGAGGTTATGGGCAGCCCCTCCAGGACATCCGAGTCCTTTCCTCAGGGACCAAACGCTTCGTCCCAGGAGCTTTTGGCAGGAAAGGAAAGCTGCTCTGGTGGAAGAGGTGGAGACCCTGTCTGGTGAAGATGGTCCAGACGCTGTCCAGCTGTTCTTCCCACAATGTATTGCCGAGAACCAGTCGCAGCATTCTAGCTGCGGTTTGACCAGCACAGAACAGGAACAGGTGCTGATCTTGATTTTGACAGCTGACTTGGGTTATGCAGCAAAGGGCTGGCCTTTTTGCTCCCATGATGCAGCTGCAGCAAGCTGTTCTGTTTGCACCCTCCACGTGTGTCTCCTGCTGCTGTCCAGTATGCTTCCTCCCCACCAGCCGGTGCCTTGAATTCCTTCCGCTCAAATGTAGGGTTCATCTTTTGTCTCTTTTAACATTCCTCTTGCTGGCTTTGGCCCATTGCTGGCCTCCAGAATCTCGATACTCCTCTTTCCTCTCCTCTTCCTCTTCGAGTCACCCACAGAACCAGGTAGGTGTATCTGCTCATCTCAACAAAATTGTTGAAAAATGCCTTGAACAGCTCAAGATCCTGCAGTTCCCCGTGGCAACTTTCCCTCCAGCTTGCTCTTGATCCACCGTGTGCAACTGGCTCCACCTAAGGACAGTGTTGCCCAGCTAAATCAGTCCTTCACCGAGGGATGTCATCAGACCTCAGGCAAATTGCCAAGGGAGGCCTCCCCCACCACTCCAAGGGAGAGGCAAGTTCCAAGCATCAAACAGGATGTAACTTGTTCCGACACAGCTCTCCAGAATTCTGACCATCAGAGGAATTGGGTGCCTCTGGCCCAGAAAACAAGCAGGCCTGGGGAGGCTCTGGGGCTGAAAGGAGAGACAACCCTTGCAGTGTGTGTGTGTGTTTGTGGGGGGGGGGTCCTCTTGCAAAGTGCAGAAGAAGCAGGTGAGTGCCACAGGATGCAGCAGTTGGAGATGTTTGGTGCTCTAGACAGGACTGTTCCTCTGCTTCCTCGCTCCTTCACCATAACATCTTGGAAAGAGCAGAGGTCCCATGTCCGATAGGAAGGCAGAACAGCCTCACCATCGTGACCTCTTGCCCTTTCTATTCGGTCTCACACCACTAAAGCTGAACTTTGGGACTTCTTTGCTTCTGCTGGAACTGGAGGGGGACTGCAGGTGATTATCTATAGCCAATTGAGGGGGGGAATCATTTCAAATTTGCCCCTGTGAGAGCCTGGGAGCTGGTCAGCCAGCATCTCCCTCCTGGGCCAGGAGCTTCTAGTTCTGGACCAAGCGGGCCAGCCCATACAATGAGCACAGAAAAGGAACTTGTCTCTCCTCCTCTGAGACCAGCCTGCCAACTGAGGTAGCCCTGGAGAGTGTTCTGGGTTCAGAAGGTCAGAACTGTTTCCAGGATGGGGAGGGCAGGGCGCCTGTCTTCCCACTGAGCCCAGCTTGGTCGTCCTGAGGTGCTTGCGTCTTGTGGGTCCCTTTTAAGGAGGGGATGAGCTGCAGAAGAACCATTCTGTCTGTCTCTCTGGGCTTTAGGAAGCAAAGGGTGTGATCCCAACGGGGGAGGGTCCTTCCCCAGAAAATGGCTCCCCCTCACCGGCTGCAAACCAGCCAGCCCACAGGCTTTCCTGCCCCTCCCTCCACACTTGCCCAAAGTAAATCTAGACCAGTGGACCCCAATCTTTTGGACACCAGGACCGGTTCTGAGGAGAGAGGTTTTTCCGTGGTTTTGCATTCTGCTTGCGCCCCACAGATGGAGCTTCGCTTGTTTGCGCGGACCGGTTTCTGCCAAACCACGGACCGGGGGGCGCCCTGGTCTAGACCACCCAAGATTCGCCTCCCTTTCACGCATCTCTGCACTCGAAGTGCTAATTCGAGGCCCCAGGAGAAAGAGCGTCCATCCTCCGCCACTCCTGCCCGGGACGGAGCTTTGCAAAAGCGACCCTCCCGCAAAGTTAACCCAACCCTTTCTTCCGGCTTGCTTTGGCTAATCCACCGCCTCTTTCCGGGCGGGGCAGGTGCGGGCCCCCCCGCTGCCCCCCGAGGCGAGGCTGCGGAAGCGAGTCTGCCTCCCGAGCCCGTTTCCACACGCCCGCCCGCCCGGATCCGGGGGAGGAATCCCGAAGGGGGCGGGGCTTCGGCGACCACCCCCCCTTGCCAGGTGTGCGTGACGCGGAAGGGGCGGGGCGCCCGAGGCCCCGCCCGCCTCCTCAGCTTTCCCGAGAGGCGAGGCGGCGCTGCGCGAGAGCCCCCAGCCCGAGCCCGCGGGCGCGGCAGGTAGAGGCGGCCCAGCCCGGGCGAGCGCGTCGGGGCCTGCCGCGAGCGGGCGAGGAGGGGAGGCGGCAGCGGAGGAAGCCGATGCTGGCCGGGCTGGGAAAGGGGTCTGGGCCGGCCCCGGCCTCCAGCAGCAGCAGCAGCAGCAGTCCGCCGCCCCGCGGGTCCCCGCGCGGATTCCCGGAGGCAGGCCCCGCCCGCGCTACCATGGCCGCGGCGGCCGAGCCGAGCGCGTTGCAGCCGCTGCGGGACGAGGCGGAGGACGAGGCGGGCGGCGGCGACCTGGAGGTGAACCCTTTCGACGGGCTGCCCTTCTCCTCCCGCTACTATGAGCTGCTGGGCCGGCGCCGCCGCCTCCCCATCTGGGCCGCCCGCTTCTCCTTCCTGGAGCAGCTGGAGAGCAGCGCCGGCCTCGTCCTGGTCTCGGGCGAGCCGGGCACCGGCAAGAGCACGCAGGTGAGCGTGGTCGCCGAGGGCCCTGCGGGTGGCGCTTCCCCGTCGGATGTGCCGCGGAGACGGGACTTTGCCCGGGCGGGGCGAGCGGAGACCGGAGCGAATACGGGGGTCGCTGCTCTCCGAGCCGCCTTGCCGGCCAAGCCCTGGCCCAGCCCGTGCCCAGCCCGTGCCCGGCTGTTTGCAGAGTAGCCGGGTGACGTGGCTCGAGGCTCTGGGCGGCCCATCGCTGCGCACTTCCCGGGCTCGGCGTGTGGAGTTGCGCGCCGGGCCCTTCGAGCCCCGCAGTTGGGTGGCCTTTGAGGCGGGAGGAGAGCCTTGGAGGGGCCTGCAGGCGGGGGCCGGAGGGCAGGCAGCGTTTGAAGCTGGTCGGTGCAGCTTCTCAGCCGCCTTTCTTGGAGAGTTGGGGGAGACTGAGCTGAGGAGGGACTTTGCAGTTCCTAGTAAACCCCTGAGCAGAGAGTGTTGACCGTTCAAAATGCAGGACCTGCTGGCTGGGGTTGGGGTGGGACCCGATCAGCTGGGGCAGGGGGCAGGGCTTGTGCACTGGCCCATCCTCTCTTCCAGGTGCCCCAGTGGTGCGCAGAGCAAGCCCTCTCGGTGCAGTTTGCCCACGGCCGAGTGGTCTGCACCCAGCCTCATAGTTTGGCAGCCCTCAGCCTGGCATTGCGTGTGGCAGATGAGATGGACCTCAACGTGGGCCACGAGGTGGGCTACTGTGTGCCCTACGAGGACTGCTGCGTTCCAGACACCCTGCTCAGGTCAGTGGGACCCCTTCGCCTGGGAGCCATTTCTGTGTTGGGGCTTCATTTGTCATGGCTGACGTTGCTTGTGCTGGAAAAGCTCTCCGTTTGGGGCAAGGGGGCATCTGGGCCAGCAAGCGGGGCTGGCAAAGCTGCTGTCCTCATCTGCTCCATAAGCTGTGAGCCGCCCTGAGTTCTCGGAATAGGGCGGCATAGAAATTTAATAAATAATAATAATAATAATAATAATAATAATAATAATAATAATAATAATAATAATAATGATGATGATGATGTGCTACCCCTGGCACTGGGCTTCCAGGCAGGATGAGGAGCCCGCCAGGACTTCCATCATCTCGTGGAAAGCCTTTGGGCCATCATGCTCCAGTGGCTTTGAGACCGAAGTCTCTCTCTCCCCACCCTTTGGGGCGCTTCTGCTTCTCTGTCTGATGCTATTGGTTAACAAGGGATGGAGACAGATAAACCAGCCTTGGTTTAAAGGAAAAGCTTTACTGCTGTTATTAACATTATTACCATCAGAGAAAAAAAAATGCAGAAACAAGCATACTAACCCATGACTCGGAACTGGTAGCAGTTTAGAAACTGGCACTAAGCCAGCTGGGTGACCTGGGGGCAGCCTCTTCTGCTCAGCTCTGGGAAGGATGAGGTCAGGGCAAGCGCTCCTGAAAATGCTTCCAAGAAAGCCATTGGGGCTTCTCCAGCACCAGTTGCCAGGTAGCAAAAAGCCCCAGACCGACAAGCCCCCTGTCTTGCAGGTTTTGCTTGGACGAAGTCCTGTTGCAAGAGATGACCTCGGACCCCCTTCTGCGACAGTATGGGGTGGTGGTGCTGGACGAGGCTCAGGAGCGTACCGTGGCCACAGAGCTGCTGCTGGGGCTGCTGAAGGACGTGCAGCACCAACGCCCAGAGCTGCGCCTGGTGGTGGTCACTGAGCCTCTCCTGGAGGAGCAGCTGCGCCATGTCTGCCAGGATGCCCCCATGGTGCAGGTCCCGGGGCTTGGCCCGGCCCCACGCTTGACCTACAGGGAACCCCTCCCAGGGGGCCACATACCTGCTGCCTGCCAAGCAGCGTTGGAGCTTCATCGGCAAGAGGAGGCTGGTGACGTGATGATCTTCATGGCCAGTGAGCAGGTGGGACTTTGGGCACAGGCTGGCATGGTGCAGAAACTGCCCACTATACCAGTGTGGCAGGAAGCTTAGGGTCCTTGGGTGGAATTTAGGGGGGTTTCTTGGCCACTTGGCAAGAGAGGACACTGAGGCAGCATTTGAGGAAGCTGGAGAGGCAAACGGGCTACGTACTGCGTAGAACGAGAGGAACTATGGTCAGTTGAAGAACCAGCCATGTCCTGCCTGTGAGCATCCTTCCTGGGGTGGGGCCGCTGGTTCTGTTCAGGGAGGAAAGGAGTATTTTTTGTGTCCCTTCAGGAGATCAAAGAGTGCTGCAAGGCCCTCCGAGCAGAGGCTGCGATTTTAGAGGCCAGCCTGGGACCCCTGCTGGTGCTGCCTCTGCATGCGGCTGTGGGGAGGGACAGCCAGAAGTTGTATGAGGGCAGCCTGGGTGACCGGGCACGCCGAGTCATTGTCACCCACTGGCTAGCAGACGCAGCCTTCTCTGTGGGCAGCGTCAGGCACATCATCGACACGGGGATGGAGCTGCGCAATGTGAGTCTCGTGAGCAGGGGAGAAAGACGGAGGGTCTTCTGTGGGGTGGCCCTCCTGTCTGCTGGCTCAAAGGCTGAGACCCAGTGAGCCTTGCAGGGCTCTGAGCCTGGCCAAGGCTGGCTGGGAGCTGTTGTCCATTAGCCCTGAAGGGGCCACTGAGCCCATCGGTAGAGCTGAGGCACCCCTGGATGGCTTGGCAGCCTCCGTGTGGAAGGTGGAGCCAGCAGAGCAGCCAGCAAAGGAGCCTGTGGAAGTACACACAGGCACAGGCACACACACAGCACTCTGCACTCCAGATCCCCCCATTTTGTCTGTGTGGGAGATTTCAGGGGTGTTCACCCAGGCCATCAAAGTGGAGCCTTCCTTTCCCGTTTGGGTGGGGCAAGAAATGAAGGCCAGCAAGCCCTGGGTGTGCCTCCCTGGTTCCGTGGTTCCTCCAGCAGCCCTTTCCCAGTAGCCCACAAAGGGCAGCTGCCCTTGGCCCCCACCTCCCACTTGGACTCGCAGCTGTGGGTGAGAAAGAAGATACCTCTCCCCCCACACATACGGTCTTCTCCCTCCCTCCCTCTTGCCCAGAGGCCTCTGTCTGCTCTCTCCTGGACAGGTCTACAACCCTCAGATCCGGGCTGCATCACAGGAGTTGCGCCCCATCAGCCAGAGGCAGGCAGAGGCCCGGCGGCTAAGGGCTGCTGGTGCCCCTCCAGGTGAGCGGCTGGGCGTGGGTGTTGGCTACTCTGGCAGAGGCCTGAGGGGGCTTCCCAGGCCCTCCTCAAGTGACTGCTCTGCCCCACAGGGACCTGCTTGCGCCTCTATTCAGAGGTCTGCTACGAGCAGAGGCTGCCGGCCGTCTCCCCCACTCATCTCATGGAGGCTGACCTTCGCCGCCCCATCCTGCTGCTCAAGAGGCTGGACATTGCAGATGTGGGCCAGTGTGACTTTCTCGACAGGCCAGGTGTGGACAAGGTTTGGGGGGGGGATGGGGGCTGTCCCTGCCAGGCCAGCAGCAGCCATTTGGTGGACCTTTCTCCTCCAAATGAAGGCAGATCTACGTGTCCCAGGAAAATGTTGCAGGATCCGACCTGGGTTGGTCAATGGGACCGGACGTTTCATCTTCCAAGCTCTTGGACTCAGGGAGCCTCTCTCTGGCAGAGCGTGTGCTTTGGGCTATTCTGTGCCTGCTATTTATATGATGCCATCTGTTGTGCGTGTGGCTTTGTAGTTGATTGGGTATGTGTCTCGATGGCATCTCTCTTTCCCCGCCCCCGCCAGCCCCTGAGTCTCTGATGCAGGCCCTGGAGGACCTGGATTACCTGGCCGCCCTGGATGACGACGGGAACCTCTCCGAGGTGGGCATCATTATGTCGGAGTTCCCCTTGGATCCCCAGCTGGCCAAGGCCCTCCTGGCCTCCTGCGAGTTTGACTGCGTGGAGGAGATGCTGACTTTAGCCGCCATGCTGACCGGTATGGGCCTGGGTGCCTCTGAGGCGAGACCCTTGCTGAGTAGCCCTGGGGGAGACCCCACCCAGCCTCTCTCCCCGGCTCCCCTGAGCTCCGCTGCCCTTCCTCCCTGCAGCGTGGCCTTGTTTCCAGAGCCCGGTGGCACGCTGGGAGGACGCAGTGGTAGCACGGCAGCAGGCCCTGCTCCACCCGGCCGGGGACCACTTCACCCTCATCAACGTCTTCAATGCGTTCCACCAGCGTGAGTGCCAGGCAGAGGCTGTGGGTGGGCAGAGGCCAGTGGCCAGTACTGCCCACACACCCTCCTCCCTGTCCTTTAGAGAGCGACCCAGAAAGCTGGTGCCGGAAACATGCGGTCAGTGAGGCAGCCCTGCAGCTGGCTGGAGCGGTGCGGACAGAGCTCTTGGATGTGATGCAGCGAATTGAGCTGCCGGTCTCCCCGCCAGCCTTTGGCACCGACAGCAACGTCCTGCAGCTGAAACGAGCCCTCCTCACCGGTTTCTTCCTCAAGGTAGAATCCTGCTCCCCCCACCGCCCGGCTGATGGTGGATTCAGACTGCAATGGCCGGCAAGTGCATGGGGATCCTGAAGCAGGAGCCGGTCCCTGCAGAGGGAGGATTGGGCGCTGATGCTTGCCAGGCACAGCAGCCAGCTGAGAGCCAAGGTGTGGCCAGGGCTGTGATCCCAGAGAGGACAGCCAGGCGCTGGCCAGCCCAACGGAGAATCCATGCCACGGCCTCTCGGCTGGAGGTGCCCCCTAGCATGGGCGAGAGAGCTGCCCCTCTTCCCCATGTGCAGGTCGCCCGGGATATCGATGGCTCAGGCAACTACCTGCTGCTGACCCACAAACACTTGGCCCAGCTGCCCCCCAGCTGCTGCTACCGACTGCGCCGCCCATCCCCAAGGCCCCCCTCCTGGGTGCTCTACCACGAATTCACCATCTCCCAGGACAACTGCCTGAGGATTGTCTCTGAGATCCCGCCAGAATTGTAAGCTTCTCTGGGGGGGCGGCGTGTGTGCATGCAGGCGCATTCTCTGCGCTCTCTCCCTGCCCAAGGGGCAGAGCCTGGCCAGGCTTTGGGGACTCTGGGCCACGCGCCAGTGCTCAGCCGGCTGCACATTTTCCTTATCTCTAGTGTGGCTGAACTGGCCCCCCAGTACTTCCTGAGCAATCTGCCCCCCAGTGAGAGCCGGGACTTGCTGATGGAACTGCGGGGGACGCTGGCAGGGGATGGCCCCCTTCCGGGTGAAGAGGAGAACCCCCAGCCCCCCAAAGTGGCTGAGGATGCGGGAGATGCCTGTGTGCTGCAGTGACCCTGGCAGGAAGAGGGAAGACGGCCGAGTCCGTGGCCACTACAGGAGCCTGAAGGCTTTGGACCGGGGCACGACCGAGGCTGTCGGAGGGCCTGTCAGGCTCCTGGGAAGAGAGGGCCGAGCGGGGTAGCCCCAGACCGACCGCTTTCAGGACTACATCTTAGCTGGGGAGGAAAAGGGGTCCTGGCCGGCTGTGGACCTGCTACCTGACCATGGAAGAGGGTCTCTTCTGGGGTCGGATGGCCTTTTGGGGCCCCTCGCCCCACTCCTCAGAGGGAGGCATAAGGCAGGTGGGCTGTTTTTGTTCACCTTGGCATCTGCTCTTCAGTTAGCGGCCTTGGCAAGCAGTGGGGTGCCCCAGCAGGTGTCTGTTTTCTCCTAGTGGGGGGGGAGTTGTGGTAGGTCCTGGAAACCCCCCAGAACCCGATAATTGCTCAGTAGGAGAAGAAACTGCCAGATTTCCCCCCCCCCTATTTTTCCAAAGGGATCCTTTCCCTTTTTCTCAGAAGCAGTTTGTGGAGGGGGGGCTTACACTTCCCCCTCCCTTTCTTTCAGCTTCAGCTGGGGGTCCCTGCTGAGTATCCGGAATGTTTGTGTGAATTGGGGGAGAGCCTGGGGTGTGGCTCTTGCCTTTTCTGTATGTGCCTCAAAAGCCTTCCATGTGCCCCCCACCCCCACTCGGGAACGGCGGGTGTGTGGAGACCGGAGGATGAACCCCAGCAGGCTCCGTGGGGCCTGGCCTCCGTCCCTCTGCTGCTCTGGACAATCCTCCTTGTAGGAATTAAATTCTTTTACACATCCAAATGTGGGTCTGATGTGGATTTGGGACTGGAGGGGGGGCTGGTGGCCATCAAAGTGTCAGATGGAAACACAAAATTTGGGTGGGGGGCAGGAAAGGGGCACAAGGTTGCCCACCTGAGAAAGGCTGTTGGCTGGGAATAGGGCTGTGGGCCGGGGGCTGCCTGGGAATAACATCCATGTGTCCAATTTGAAGGGCTGGAGTTTCCTGCATGCTTTGCTGCGTTTAGGGAAGGGCCTGGGTGCAAATCGAATTCCCAGGGCATGTAAGGTCTCCATTCTGCCAGAGTCTGTCTGCAGCCATCTTGCGCTTGGCGTTCCCCTGCTGGATCAGGTGAAGGGCAGGAAGCAGCTGCTGCCCTTACTCAGCTGCACCGGTAGTGCTTGTGACAGAGGCAGCCCAGCTGGGAGGCCAAACCGGAGCCTGCTGGAGTCCAGACCTTCTGGGCCTTTGTTGACTAGGCTGCCCTCTGGGGCCGGGATCAGCAGAAACATCCTCCTGGCCAGCCTGTGTGGCTACTGGGCCAGCGGAAGCGAATGGGACTGCCTGCTCAGCGGAGGCTGCCCAGTTCTGACCCAAGACTTGGACAGAACCCAGACCGTCAAAGTGGGTCTCAGAACATCCTTGGGAAGCTGGAGCGCCTCCGTCTCCTGACAGGCCCCAAGTGGAGAGGCCCTCAGAGGGGGGGGCAGAATCTCTGGTGGGGGGTGCCTGGCACTGCTGAGCTGGGCAGCTCCCTCTGCTAAAGGCCCTCCTCAGTGGGGGGCCACCAGAGGCGCTCTTGGCTGAGGAAAGCCCAAGGCAGCCCAGCTGAGCCCTTATCTCTCGAGCCCTTATCTCCAGGCCCGCTTTCCATGAGGCCGGCTTCCTTCAGGGGGTGGGCGAGAAACCACAGATAGGAAGGAGTCAATGTTCGTCAGCATTTCGAGGAAGAGGGAGGGGTAAAAAAAATCCCGCAAGAGGTCATATGGGAAACCCCTTGCTCTCCACCAAGCCCCTCATTTGGCTGAGGAAACACTCCTTGCCCCACCCCACAGCCATCATCCAGAAGGACCACCTGCCTTGTTCCCTCCCGGCATTTGGGGGAGGGGGCTGCCCCAAAGGGTAAGGAGCTACCTCTCTTGAGTTGGGTCTGGCTGCAGCACAAGAGTTGGAGGGTCAGGTGACTGGAATGCAAGGTGCAAAAAAGGGCAACAAGAATGATCAAGGAAATGGAGCGCCTCCCTTATGAAACCAGATTGCAACGCCTTGGTCTCTTCAGCCTTGAAAGACGGCGTTTAAGGGGTGACTTGATCAAAGTGTATAAAATCATGCATGGGATAGAAAAGGTGGATAGAGAAAAATTCTTTTCTATCACACAATACCAGGACAAGGGGGCACTCCCTAAAGCTCATAGCTAAGAAAGTGAGGACAAATAAAGGGAAATATTTCTTCACCCAGAGGGTCGTTGATTTATGGAATTCACTTCCTGAAGGGGTCGTGACAGCTGTCAGCCTTGACAGCTTCAAGGCAGGGCTAGATAGATTCATGGATGCAAAGTGTATCGGTGGTTATTAAAACGGATGTCCATGTGCCGCCTCTATGTTGGTTGAGGCAGGCAGGATTCCCTTGGGTACCATTTGTTGGGGGTCAAGGGAAAGGGAGGGTTTTGCCTTCTCTTTCTGCTCAAGATCCCCATGTACAATTGGTGGGCCACTGTGTGACACAGAATGCTGGACTCGATGGGCTTTGGCCTGATTCAGCAGGGCTCTTCTTATGTTCTTATGAATCCCCCTCCCCAAAGGAACGCTTCCTCTCTGCTTGCTCTTCAGGGACAGCCATAAGTCCTGTTTGCCCGAGGACTGGCAGGAGGGAGAACGTGTCTCCCTGGTGTGCCCAGATCCTGGGCACTGCAGCCGCCTCTCTTGCGGGCCAGCTGGACGTCTAGCCTAAGAAAGCAGACTGCGGTTAAAACCAGGATCTCCACTTCCCTGGCTTTGCCCCTGGGGAAAGCTTTGTGGATCTCCTTCTGTGCCTCCTGAAGGCTTTGTGTGGGGGCCCCGGGGGGGGCATGACGCCCTGCCTGAACCCCTGAGCAGAGCAGAGCCAGCACACAATGGAAGTAGCAGCCAGGGGATGGGCCTGGTGGCTGCAAAAGGCAGTCAAGGCTAGCCCACCCTGACCTCCATGGGGAGAGGGAGGAAGACCAGAGTGTTGGGCATTTTTAAGGTGCTGCCAGGCCCTCAAAGCTTTGGAAACCCACTCTGGTGGGTGGGCTGTGGGGATTGGGCTGAAAAGGGGTGTGGCAGGGTGGCATTTCCCATCCCTCGCATGGTTTCCCCCCTCTTGACGGAAGAAGCCAAGAGCAGGGGAGTAGATGGGCAGGCAGGGAAGCCCCCGGGCTCTGGTCTGTCCGAAGCTGGAGAGTCCGGCCACGTGGACCACAGCGGTCCCTCTGCCTGAGCTTAGGAGCAGCTGGGAAGGAGTCCGAAGCGCAAGGACCCGCAGGTCCCCAAAGAGCGCTGAACTGGAGCTACCCAGCAGTGGCCGGTCAGCTGCCCCCAAACAGGGCCGGTGAGCCACAGTGCCCACCATTCAGGTTGACTAGTTCGCCTTGCCTCACCTCCTTGGTCCAGCTGGCTGGATTGGTGCTTCTTGCTTCGTCTTCTGGCAGCCAAATTTCACAGGTGGCCTCGGTGTGCAGGTGAAGTTATCCCTCTTTTTGGCTACTGGATGATCCCCTTTTAAGTGGGCATGGAGGCTTAACTGTCCTCACTGAGTGTATCTCCTTTGTTTCAAGTTTTGTTTCAAGTCACATTTCTTCCTACGGAGGAACGTCCGTTCTTTGATGGCTTCTCTGACAGAAATATTGGCCAGGTTCCTGAGGCTCTTCCAAACACATTCTTCCTACTTTTCATATCTTGTCAGAAATCTACGGTAGCTCAGAGTCCAAAAATCAGCTTAGCAAGGTGCAGCATTCTGAATGACCTTCAGTTAAGGTGGTTCCCCCTCCCTCACTTTCCTGGCTGGCAGGCCATAGTTGCTTGAATTCCTTCAAGGCTGTGTTGTGTCCTCCAGTCTGTCTGCCAGGATCGAACCTGGGGGGCAGCCGAGTCCTCTTCAAAGGCCACCCAGCCACCCATCGGCTGCTTCAGCTCTCTCTGTACCTGAGGCTTGTAGCTGCTCTTCCTGCAGCGTCCCTGAAGGTCCAGCGTCCCTGAGCTCTTCTCCATGACCCCCTCCGCCCGGCGTTCTTTGGGTGCTGCTATCCCCCTGCAGGCACCCCGTCTCCAGTCCAAAATTCCCCAACTCCCAGGATAGGTGCGGAGGGGGGGCAGGCCTGCCTCCCTCCCCTTGCTTTCCCTGCCCAGAGGGCGATCGCTGACACTTGCCGCCTCCATCTTCAGGGAAGGAAGCAAAGAGGCCAGGAGAGCCATTCCCTCCCTCCAGGCTCGGCTGATGGACTGACCACAAAGGGCCTCTCCTGGGCCTCCCCCCCTGACCCTCCTGCCAGACCCCTGTGTGTTCGCTCAGTGAATCCTTCGATAGCCCATCTTTTGATAAACCCTGTCTTCCTTCTTTTCCTCTATTTAGAATACATAAGGCCACCCACCCCTAGGGCCACTCCGGGCAGGATATAATGCAATCAGTCATTAAACAGCAAACAAGCCCCACTTCTTTCAGAAAAACCATTAAAAAGCTGTCTCCCGTGCAGGTGCCCCCACCCGCTCCTATCCCAGGACAGCTTTCCAGGGCTCTTTGACCCATGGCCATCTTGAGAGGAGGGGAGGTCTGGCTTACTGCTCGACCCACATCTCCATGGAGCCTCTGCAAGGCAGTTCCCTCTCCCCGTGGCCGTGTCCTCTCCTTTTCTCACGGGGGTCTCCTGCTTGGAAGACGTCAGGACAGCCAGGGGCTGCTCTCTGGTTCCTGCACAGCAGGCCTCTGCTGTTGCCCTGCCCTCCAGCCGATCCTGCTCTTCGCCCTGAAGAGGGTCTTGGCTACCTTGGGTGATGTCTGCTGATTCTGGGGGCCCTGAATCCCCAGGCTCAATCATACATACATAGAAACACCAAGTTCTGCGGTGATTTGCAAATGAACAACTTCCTGTTGGAATTCCTCCCTACCTAGCACTGCTGGTGTCTCATCGCTTTCAGGGGTGGCACTCAGGACAAGCCTGCCTTGGCCTTATCATGGAAACTCTGACTTGTTCTGGTAAGAATGTTTTTTCTGTTACACCCCCATAAACCAGAGTGAGTAAGAATCCCTTCCAAAACACATCCTTCCTCTTTTTCACCAGCCTCCAACCTGTGGTGCCCCAGGAGTTAGGTTGGACAGTCTTGGCAACTCCGTTGTGGGATGGTGGCCAAATCCTGACTTCCCCTCTGTGGCTGGGATGTAGGTGCAGGGACAGCACCCACCCTCCCCTTTCTCTCTCCCCCCCCCCGCTGCTAAAGATGTAACTTGAGACCATGCTTGTTCCTAGCTAAAGTCTTCATCAACTTTTGGGTTTACCATGCTGCATAACGTGTATTGCAGCACAAGGAAAAATAGATGTCAACCAATTTCTCTTAGATGCTGCTTTATCTGAGGCAGGCCTGGGTCATTCATGTTTATAGCCACGTTTGAGTGAGCCAAGGTTACCTAACAAAGATTGAGGTTCAGACAGGTGGCACAACTCTAGCTGGTCCAGTGTTTCGGTGGCCCCTTGCAAGCCTCCTTCCACCACGTATCCTTCCGTCTCTCCAGACTTTCGTGGCACCCTGGCATGATCTCCCGGCCTTGGCACAAGGAACAGGGTAAGGCAACTACTCTGTCCCAGGGATGTTTTGCCATCAGGCAGAGGCATCTTTCTGCAGTTGCAACTGAGAACTGCTCTCCACCCCCCACCCCTCCCCCCATATTTATCCTTTCCGACTCGCATCCCTTCCTTGCAGCAATCTGACCCTCGGTTATCTGTTGGTCCAGGTCTGAGGGAGACCACAGAGGGTCCATCTTCTGCTGCCCCAAGAAGGAAATGAGCGCAGACAGGTTAATAATTTTTATAATTTTTTTCCCATTTCACGGGCCTTGGAAATCAAACAACCGTGAAGCCACCTGGAAGCTCAATGAAAGGAGTGAAAGGTAAGAGCAAAACTCCCATTAGTGGGCCTTAGTGGGTCTACTCATTTTGCTGGCTGGAGGTCAGTGGCTGGGGCAGCTGAGGATCTGAACCACAGCTCTGAGCCGCTGAGCTTTTCCCTATAGAACTGGGGCTGAAGCTCCTACGTAAGACCAGACATGCACGCCTGCCATAGGAAGGGAGAGATCTGCCCTGTTTGGGCCCGTCGGGATCTGCACATAGCATCTTATTAATACCTCAGATGAGCTGCTAGGTGGAAGAATTCAGCTGGGAAGACTTCTCCTGCTCAAAAGGAGAGACCCTGCCCACCCTGCAGGCAGATTTTCTCCACTTTCTCAATAGGCTCTGATGCCCAAAGGCATGAACGTGGCCAGCTGCCTCCCCCCAGACTCACAGTGGAGCCACAGGAAATGTTGCAAAAGGCCAGGGAGTCTTGCTGGACCATGCGCTGAACATGAGCCAACCGTGTTATGCAGCTGCAGAAACAGCCAACCCAGCTGCATCAAGGGAAGTCAACTGCCAAGCTGATCAGAGGTCATACTTCCTTTCTATTCTGCAGCGGCCAGGCCAAACCTAGAATATCCTGTCCGGATTCTGGGCACTGCATTTAGGAAGGACACGGACGGACTGGCCTGAAGGATCCAAACAAGAGCAGCCACGGAGACCAGGCGCCGGGAAAGAGCAGCCCGCAAGGAGCTGCTGAAAGCAGCCGGTATGCCCCTCCTGGGGAAGAGCCATCTGCTGGGTACCTGGTGGTCAGAAGGGGGGGCAGGTGGAGGGCGGGGCAGTCATTCCAGAAGGCAGGACAATTCTCCTAAAGGTCAGGTTCTTCCAGACCCAAAGAGGCTGCCCTGGGGGTCAGTGGATGCTTCTTGGTTGGAGGGAGGGGCGGCGGGGGGGGGAATCTATCCCTGAGGAATACTGCCCTGAAACCAAGAATTTCTCCACAGGGCAGGAGGCCCGGCTGGATGATCTGGGATCCTTTCCTGCCCTTCCATTCTGAGGTCCTGGAGAAGCTCTGGCATCAAATAGCCCAGGAGAACCTGGCCAGAATCCATGGAGAGCCCAGTCAGAGGCCCCTGTGGGTGCCCAGCTTCAGCTGGGTCTTCTGCCAACCGCAAGCAATCCAGGCCTCCCTTGCAAGTGGGCCATCCTGGCTCTGGACTTCCCCGGGGCGCTGGAAAGGGAAGGACCTTCATTTTACTCCAGATCACACCCAGGGCTCCTGCCATGGGGAGCCCCCTCGACACCACCCCAGGCCCAATTGTCAGTGGGGCCGGGGAAGGGCCGTGAAGAGGCTGCCTTGACCCTAGGCAGTTCCCTCTCTGCGAGGGAGAGTCCCGGGCGGGGCATGCCCTGACAGCTTCTCCCTTCCTTCCCCTCCCCTCCCCTGCCCGCCCCCTCCTCCTGTGTCAGAGTTCCTCCCCCCCATCCAAAAGGGTATATTAGATCAGTCCTCCTTCTGCCCTCCTCTCATAGGACCAAACTACCCACGGAGAGGTAAGTGCTCTGGAGGAAGAGGAGGAGGAGGAGGAGCTGCCTCAGTGTCAGAAACAGAAGCAGCCGGGGCCCTGGGGGACCCATGGGCCCCTCTGCCAGGGGCCTCGGTTGCTGGCAAGGCATCCTCAGAGGTTTCAGGGGTGTTTTTTTTTTTTTCCTGCCTTCAAATCGGTGTTGACTCCTGGACTCTCCCTGCAGTTTCTAGGCAAGCTTTTCTGCCAGGGTTCGCCTGGCCTCCTCCAGCCTAAGGCTGAGAGGGAGGGAGGGAGGGAGGAAGGAAGGGGCCCCCTGCAACCCCTCCCCAGGGCTGGGTTTCTCCCCTTGGCTCCAGGACCAAGGGGCACCCAGAAGCTGCCTTACTTTTCTGGGGGCAGGAGATAAATGGGTGCCCCGGTGTTCAGGGGATGCCCCCCCATCTCCCCCATCCCCACGCATCTTTCTGCCCACCGGGTGTTTCCAGCAGGTGACTCCAGCCAGCGTCTCCCCCTCCCCTTGCGGAGCTTGGACTGGTCTTGGCATTTCCCATGGCGGGGGCTCTGGAAGGAGGGGGGCTGCCCCTGAGAAGGCACAGGTTCTCTCTCCCCCCCCTGCCCTCCTCCCGGTTGCTGCTCCTGCTGCTCCTTGGAATTGGCCAAGGGACGGAGGGCAGCAACTCCTCTGGAGGATTCTGGCCGTGCTGGCCAGAACTGGGCTGGGCTTCTCAGCTGAGAGGGCCAAGTGGAGGCCCAGGGACCGGATGACCACCGGATGACCATAGGCATGGAGGGCTGCTTTGGGGCAGGAGGAGGCCAGCTGTGCTCTTCCAGATGAGAACGTTTTTGTACTCTGTGCGTGTGCAGACATATTTTAGCCTGCAATCTGGCAAGGGGTGGGGGCTGCCTTTTATAAATGCCCCCCTTCCCTGGCAGGGGTGGGAGCTTTGCCTGTGCCCTCTGCCTCCCATTGACAGGGGGTTCCACCCTTTGGCCTCCCCGTCTTCTCCCCTGGTTAGAGCCTGGGGATTGCTCGGCCCCTCGGTGAGACTCGGGGGGGGGGTGATGCTCAGGGGAGGGGCTGGGTTAGGGGGAGGGGGAGGGGGCTTCCCAGCCGTGACCTCCCAGCAGCACCTCTCGCCTTCCTCCTCCCCAGCCAGGCCGGCCTCCCACAGACGCCTCTTTGCCTCACACAGATGCTGCTGGGAAAGTGGGCAGCTTTGCTGGCCGTGGCCGTGGCCATGGAGGCCGTGGCCGCTTTTCCCTCCTCACGTAAGTGCCTTCTTTGCCAGCTTTTTCCCGGGGGGGGGCGGGAGGGCCAGGAGCCAGATATCCCGGGTCCTTTGCAGGTGGCTGTGCCCCAAATTCACTCCCTGGAGCCCCCCTCAGATTCCAGGGGTCTGCCCTCCTGACTCGACTGGAGAAGCCAGCATTGCCTGCCCCAGAAGTGGCGGGAAATTTCTGAGAGAGGAAAAAAACCCTCCCTCTGTGGGCAAAGAGGGGCAGAAGAGCTGAGCCACCTCAGAGTTTCTTCCTTTGTCTCCTTGAAGGAAAAACTGGCTTTCCTGCCAGAACTTAGTGAGGGCTGCAGTTCAGGTAGTGACAATGAGCAGCTGGGCGGTTAGAGCCACAGGCACAATGAGGGCTGGGGGGGCTTAGATATGCTCAGGAGAGGGGGGCAGAAGTTGGGGAGGGGGCAGAGGGCAGAGCCAGCCCGCCCCGCTGCTTCCGCACAATTCCCACGAGAGGGCAGCAGGTGAGGAAGGGGGGGCCCTGCTTCCCCCACTCAGGGAAGAAGCACAGAGTGGGGGGGGGATGAGGGGGAGGCCTTCCTGGAAGGACTAGAGTGAGGGCAGGGGGGGGGCGAGACAGGCCCTGGGGCTTCAGGTGCAGCATCCCATCCTCTGCTGCTCTGGGAAACACCCCGTAGGCTTTCCTCACAAAGCCCCTGCACCCCAAAATTTGGGGATGGGGTGCAGCTTAGAAAAAAATCTCTGCCCCCCCCCAGTAATATCCCTGTGTGGGCAGCCCTGAAACCGCTTTGGGGCTAGCAGCCGGCCAGCCTGGCAGGGCCCCTTCCGGCCCCGCTGACTCTCCGGTTTGGGGTTTTGCCCTCAGTGCTGATTCGGAAAGAATATGAAAACCTAACCTTGAACTGCTCCAGTTCCCCTGGAGAACAAGTGGAGTGGAAGTGGAAGGGCGACACGCAGCAGGAGTCAGGCCGAGAGTTTGTCATCTACAACCTGGACTTCCCTTTTGCCGGAAACTATTCCTGCTGGGCCGGATCCCGGCTGCTGGAAAGCTTCCATGTGGCCGTGGGGGTTCATCACAGCTACTTCTTCAAGGCGGAAGGTGAGCGGGGAAGGGAGGGGAAGAATCCCTGGGGGGGCTCATTCCCAGAGCCCCAGCTAAACCCCAGCCTGGTTTTCTGCCCCATTTCCCCACCAGCCTTCTGGCCTGGCCTTCAAATTTGGGGGGGGGGGCAGGCCTGGGCTGCTCTTCTGTCCCTCCACCCTGGCCCCTTCCTGCAAAGCCATCCCAAGCATCCAGGAAAGCACCTCCATCTTTGCTTGCAGGGAACATGGAAGGGGGGCTGTGCCACCAGCCCCCCAGGGAGGACAGGAGCCACTGCCTGGGGATGATGGTGGGATGGGGGATCTCTTCCAGCTGGGCACAAGCAGCAGTGGGGGTTCTCTTTCGGTGCAGCTGCCTTTCCTGCTCCAGATTCAGATTCTCGGGGCACCCCAGTGGGTGGGAGATGCCCCAGGGGGCTGCCGCAGGAAGAGGGGCCTGGACTCACCCTCAGTTCTTTTCCTCTGTTCTTGCAGGAGCAAAGGAAGAACCGGAAGAACCGGCCATCACCTGCTGGGCTACATCGTACAGCGGCACCTTGAGCTGTTCCTGGAAGTCTCAAAACCCGGCAACTTTTCTGGCCCACCTGAAACGCAAGTTAGTAGCCCCAACCCTCCTCTCTCTTCACTGTGCACCGAGCATCGCAGCGAGGAAAAGGGGGTCTCTGAGCATGTGGAGAGTCCCCGTCCACCACCACTGCAGCCAGCAAGGGCTCCACTTCTGCCTTCTCTTTCCAGAGACACAGAGGCTGTGCTGTGCCCCTCCACAGAAGTGGCTCTCCTGGGGAACAGAGAAGTGGATATCCAGTTCAACAATTGTTCCTTCTGTCCTTACGCGGAGGAGGCACCCCTCACCCCCCTCGTCCTGGTGTTAAGGGGGCTTTCTGCAGATGGCGGCGGCTACAGCGAAGTGAACAAGACTTTCCTCTTGCGGGATATCGGTATGGATGGCACCAGCCCCCCCTTCTCATGCAGAACCCCATCCCGGGCCTTGGAAGGCTCAACCCAGCGGTCTGGCCTGAGTCCGCCTGCCCTTGCGTCTGTTTCTACACACACACACACACACACACACTTCCCTCCTGCTCCTGCAGGGGGGCTCTTCCCCAGGCTACGCCCCCACCTGCTGGCAAGTGGCCTGAGACCCAAGGGACACTGCCTGGGGCTCCCAAACGTCCAGCCTTGCCTTTTGTCAAGGTCACTTGGGCAGAGCGTCTTCCGTCATAACTGACACCTCCTGCCTTCGGAAGGAAAATTTGGGGAGAGTCTTTTCAAGCCGAGGCCTCCTTGCAGGCTGGCTTTTCCACCCTTTCTGCTGGGCCTCTGGAGGGAGGGGGCCGGGGGTGGCTGGACGAGCTCCAACAGGATCCCTGCTCTCCTCGCAGTGAAGCCCGATGCTCCGGCCTACCTGAAGGTCACAGGGCAGACGGTCTCCTGGGCTCCCCCTGTCTCCTGGGACCTGCCCGCCACCTACTTCCCCTTGCAGTACAACCTCCGCCTGGAGTCGGCTTCCGGCAGCAAGGAGAACCACCTCCTCCTCGTGAGTAAACCTTTTGGGCTCATCATTCGTCACATTGAAGGCACAAAAAGCCTCTCAGAACCAGAAAGTGTTCAACAGACTTGGCGTAAACCAGGGGTCTTGGGGTGAAGCTGCCAATGGACTATGCTAATCCCCCACCCCCAGCAGCCAGCGGGCCAGGCCCCAGCTGACAGCCCCCAAGCAGAGACCTGGGTCAAGCTGCCCAGCATCGCCCCCCCACCCCACATGCTGGTATACTGCCACTGCATGGGGATGCTCTGCTGAGCTGCTACAGCTCCTTCCAGGGCCGTGTTGTCTGCAGAGCTGCCTAAGGAAGCGGGATCCTCCTTGTAGTTGTGCAGATGCACAATGGGCGCAGATGTCGCCTCCGGGTCAAAGGGAGCAAGGGCAACCCACCTTCCTGGTCAGGCCCATTGGCGCCTCTGCCTGCCCCCCCTTCCCCTGTTCAGCCGGACCCTCTTTCCTCTGCAGGCCGAGAAGGAGCTGACCACGAAGCAGAATTGGAGCAAGGCGCAGATCCGCTGCCAGGACCCTTTGATCAGCTCATCTTGGAGCGCTTGGCAGGAATGGAAGAAATGAGGACATCAGCCGGAAACTCTCCCCCCTCCCCCCTCCCCGTCCTTCTGCAGCTCTGGCTCCCCACCCCACCCCCACCCCTCCCAGGTCCAGGGCAAAACCCACCAAGAGGCTCACCTGTCTGCCCGAAGATTTGTCCAAGGACAGCCCAATTGTGTGGGGGGGGGAAGCTTTTTTTTTTTAAATTTCTTTTATTAAAACAATCAGCATTGAACATAAAATCTTAGTATGCATCAATCATCATAGCACCTGGTATACAACACTAAGTATTAATCTTTGTAAACGTCTGGTTTGATAAACATTTTTCACTCCTCACATCAAGCCTCAACTATACGCCTGTTCAACTATACGCCTGTTGGGGGGGAAGCTTTTGTGAGGAGGGTGAGGAATCACACAGAGAGAGAAGGGGGGCAGGCAAGCAGGCAGGCCTTGCACAGCATCAGGGCTCAGCTGCCCGTCTCAGAGTCTGACTTTGCCTGTTTAACACCAACTTCACTTCCCCCAAAACCTGCTTGGGAATCAGATCCTGAGGGTTTCCCTCCTCTCCACCCCAAGGGGTGTCAGAATCTCTGCCTTTCCACTCTTTGGGGTCTCCCCCTCTTGGAGAGCAGGCAGCCGGTGATCAAATAAAGTTTGGTTCTTGGCCTCAGCTTCTGCTCCTTCTAGTTACTTGGAAGCCTGGGGAGGATGTGACCTAGTTGGGTAATGAAACGTCTGTGCGTCGACCCCACAGTTCAGCCCTGAGCTGCAGAGATTCACTTCAGCTGGAATGGATCTAGCTGCAGGATTACCCTCCACCCCACCACGGCTGCCACCCCCCCCCCCGTTGCAGGCCTGCCACTTTCACCCAACCGAGGGCTTCTGCTGCTTTCTGCCCAGGCGCCCCTTGCCAAGCCAGGAGCCCGGTGCAACCAAGCTTCTCTGCCCACCCAGGTGGGACAGACTCCAGGGGCCAAGCAGCCCCAGAGCCCCTGTCCGAACTGGGCCTCCTCCCCAGCCACTGTCCAGGAGCCAGAACCCCTGGCGTACGCAGGGCTGCAAGGGCTGGGGCAGCATGCTTCTCGGAGACCAGCAGGGAACCCCTAGTCCAGAAGCGGCACCAGCTCGGCTGTTCCTCTCACACACATTCGAAGGGGACCCAGTTTAGCCATTCTATTTTTTAATTATTTGTACAAGAATGTATTTAAGCATGGCATTTTCTGTAAAACGGATAGACAAATCAGCAACTGCTCAGGAATTTGCTTTTCTGTGTGTCATCTTCTGAGCAGAATTGTTCTAAATGGCTGCTTTTAATAGGGTGGCTTTATAGTATTTTATTTATTTATCAAATTTCTATACCACCCATCGCATGTGTGTGCCTATGGGTTGTTTACTAATAAAACAGTAAAAAGCTGTTTTGAAAAACAAGTTAAAAATCACATGGAAACGAAGCTAAAAGGGACAATTGCAACTTTTAAAAGGCAGAACAAGCACCTTCAGCCCACCAACCCCCTCCAAGGGCTGCATGCCACTCTTGGACCCCAGGCCAGGTGGCAGAGCCAGATCTCAATGCCCTTCAGAAGGCAGGAGGGGGCAGTTATTCCACAGAGCAGAGATGAGAGTAGAGAAAGATCCCTTCCTACCCTCTGCCAGTCCACGCTCTTTCACCAAGGGGGTCTGTAACATGCCCTGCCCGCCTGCCTGCCTGCCCTGGTGGGAGCAGAAAATGAAATTGGGATGAGCTGGTTCCATGGGTAACCTGGTCCCATGCCATGGAGGGATAGAAAAGTCAGGCCAACACTTCAGATTGGACTGGAGGCAAACTGGCACCCAGAGCTGCTCACCTAGCGGGGGGGGGGTCACCTGCAACCCTCGCAGCATCCAAACTGCTGACGTGGCCACATTTGGCACCACAAACACCAGAGACTGTTTGTTCACTTTAATTCTCTGGCCCAGATTTGGACAGGAAGGGAGGTGCCAATGCACACCGGCAAGTCCTTCCGGTTGCCCTTCCAGCCTTTCCAAGAAGGCAGCCTCTGTCCCAACCAGGCCTCCTTTCGCTCTCTGCAGGCCTGAAGACTGTCCAGTCCTGCTTCCAGGCCATGTGCCCACCCTGCCAAAGGCTTTTCCGGCTCCTGCCCTGCGGAGCACCCTGAATGGGCCCTCCTGCCCCCTCCTGCCTAGGGCACAGAGCCCTCCCCCCTTGCAAGGAATTCCTGGGGGGGCCCTCCGGACCTAGCAAGACTCCCAGGGCGGCCTGAAAGGACAGCCTGCAAGTCCAGGCTTCTCTTCCTGTGGGCCAACTTGGTTGCTCCCAGCCCTGCGAAGGTAAATATTGCAGCAGTTTACAGCGTCAGCATGTGGTTGCTCCCAGCAACCGGAAGGACGTGAGGCTGAGTCAACCTCCAGCCCACCAGAACCTGGCTGTGGGCAGAGACAGCCTGCATTCTAACCGCAGAACCATCAATTTTATTAATTTACAACTCAAAAGCAATATTTCGAACAGCAGTAAAGAACAAAGACTCTCAGTGGGTTGCCTTCATTTTGGAATTAAGAAGAAAAACGCTAACTTAAAGATTTTTAATATAACACCAGAAAGCTAAACAAGACTGTGTTTCAAGTAAGTTTTAAATGGATAAAGGGGATAGATATTTTAGCAAACAGAATTTATTTTCTGATAAAAAATACTTTTCAAAATAACAAAATTAATTAGATCTGATCTTCATGGAAATTTTGAATTTAAAAATAAATTGGAGAAAACATTGGCATATAAATTGCAAAAAGAAAAGAAAGTGATATTAAAGTTACAAGAAGGAAATAATGTAATTAGAGATGATGCAAATCTGCAAAAAGTGTTTCATCAGCATTATACGAGGGGTGCTTTATATAAAGGACCAGAAATATCCTTGGAAAAAGTGGAATAATTTAGTGAAGACTACAGAGAATCAGAGAAAATATTTGAATGGACATACAATAAGGGAACTCTGTGAAGTTATTAATAAAACTAAAACAGGAAAGGCACCGGGTACAGATGGGTTGCCAGCCTCTTAGTATAAAAGTTTTGAGGATGAGCTTTTAATTTTTACAACAAACAGTTAATATTATTCCACAGAATGGAAAGATTCCTAATAGCTGGAAAGAGGCTAATACAGTATTAATATCTAAAGAGGCACAAAACTGACTAATGAAAAAAATATTGATCAATATCTTTATTGAATAATGACTATAAATTGTTTGTCACAATTTTGGCTGAAACATGGGAGATTATTATACAGGACTTTAATCATGAAAATCAATGCAGTTTTTTATCTAAAAAAGATGATTATCAGAAATGCTTTGGATGTTCTGGACAACTGAAAGTACATAATAAAAACAAGCTGCACTGAAATTCTTAGATACAGAGAAGATTTACAATTTGAATTGGATTTTTTTGTTTAATGTTCTGGAAGATATGAATCTCGAAGATAATTTTATTAAATGGATAATATTGATTTATACTTCACAGAAAGCACAAATAATTGTTAATGGAGAACTAATGAAAACCCATGAGAGAGAAAAATGAGCAAAACACGGATGTTTGCATTCCAAAATTTTGCTCGTTTTAGTTCTTGAGGTATTGAATAGAGATATAAAACAGGAGAGAATCACCAAACTTAAGATTTAAAATGAAATTTATGAAATAAGGGCCTTTGTGGTTGATTTGGTGTTAATTTTGGAAGATCCACTAGAAGGAGGTAGACACATGAATGGGGAAATGTGGTATATAAACAGGTTTTAAGATTAATAGTACATGAAGATGTTAAAAATATAAAATTAGAAGATCAACTAATTAAAAAAATACTTGGATATTACTAGGACAATATGAATTATATGTCAAAATAATTATGTTACAGCTTGGAATTAAATTAAGAAGGACATGTTAAGATGGGAGAAATTAAAATTAAAATTAGAATCAGAATCTTTCTGATAAAAAATGAATGTTTTGCCTAGAATTATAATTTTATTTCAGACAATAAATACCTTTTTTGACTACTGATATATGACAAAAATATATGTGTAAATTTGTATGGCAAGTGAAAGTATAATATAATATGTTAAATATAAAATGTTACAAGATGAGAAAGAAGGAGGAGAATTAGTTCACCAAAATTACTTATTGTTTGGTCTGGATAAAACAATGGGTGCTGCTGAGAAATAAGAGACTTTTAAAATTAGAAGTTCATAATCTGAGGCCTAGAAAGCAAAGATACTGACGGCATGATAAAATTAAAATCAATGTGGGTTTAAAAAATAATTTGATTAGACATGTCATATTGAGAATTTGAATTTGAAATATAATTGTGCACTGATTATGAACATGTAATTGCTAAAATGTACAAACTGTTGTTGAAATTTGAAACGGGAATAACAGAAAAATGTATGAGCTAAGCATGTTGCTTATAATATATAGGTGGATCCATGGGAAAATATGTGGTTAAAAGGACTGAATTTTCCATTTTGTTATGATCTCAAAGAGAATTTTTATAACATGTATGATGTCTGGGTCTTAGGAGAAGGGCGGCATATAAGTTAAATAAATAAATAAATGATTGGTATATAATGTCAGAGAAAATATTGAGGATGTATAAAGGCACTTCAGATAAAATATATATGGAAATGTGAACTACATAAAGGGACATTTTATCATGCTTGGTGTATATGTAAAAAAACCTTTAACATTTTGGGCTGAAATGCATTCAGAGGATTTTAAAGATCAATATTCAATTGGAGCTGGAACTTTTCCTTTCAGGATTAATAGATAAACAGAAAAAATGTTGGAAGATTTTTTTTTTCAATATATAATTCATGTGGAGAGATTATATGAATAAAAATGGAAGGATTTGACTCCATCCACTGGGGAAGACTGTTGGTGAAGTTGATAGGCTTTGCTGAAATGGATAAATACTTTGAATAGAAGAAAAGGCAGTATCTACATGTATTGGTGACTGGAAGGCTTTTATAAACTTGTTGCATAAAAATGGAGAAAGGAACTTTTTATGATTAGACAGGAGAGATGACAGAGAGAAGAGAGACATGATGTAATTTTAGAGAGAGATTAAAATATAATTGTACTTATAACTGCTGTGAAGAATATTGGAAGCCATTTCTTGGTATCTTTATATTTTTCTTTATATCTTGCTCTTTCTGTTTCATTTTTAGTTTTAATTTCTCATTGCACTTTTATGTTACTTCTTTCTTTTTCATTTTTGTCTGTTTTGATTTATTTTATTGTAGTTCTTATTACTGTTCTTAAAATTTTTACTAACATATGTAATAATAGAGAACAGTCATTGTCCTTTCCAGCAGGCACAAACATTCACGCAGACCCTGCAAGACGGGGGGGGGGAGATAATCCTTCTGGTGAAAAGGGGCGACCCAGTCAGGTGTTGAGCCCAGCTCCTTCCTTGGAGTGCCCCCCTCCCCCGGTACTCCATTCTGGCCTCACAAACACAATCGAGGTCGCACTCTCCCCCCCCCAACCCGGCTCAAGGCCACTTCATCCCTCTGCCTGATCCCACCAGAGCCAAACTGACCTTAAAATGGGGGCAACCCACAGAAGCCCCAGCCTTCCCTCCTCCATCAGCTCATGACTTCACAAGGGGCTTCCCCAGCTGGGCTGCCCTCCCGAGGGTCACTTTTGCCCAATCGCAGACCTCAAACCCCCCCTCCCCCGCCGCACCTGGCCAGGACTTGCCCAGCTTCCCCAGACTGGCCGGCCAGTCTGGAATTTTCCACCTTGTAGCCCTCAACCTCCGCAGAAATCTTGGCTTTTCCGTCCTTGTGGTAGAGTAGGAACCCAGTGGTGGATCGTCGCAGTGCGCAGAGTTCTCTTCCTCCTCCTTCGGACTGAATCCACAGCAGCCTCCTCCGGCGTAAAAAAGCGCCTAAAAGCCAACGGCCGGTCCCTGCAGCCTCAAAGAGGGCAGGCCGGTCCCTGCGCAGAGCGCTGGGGCCGCAGAGAAGGGCGCCAGCTCCCTGCGCATCTGCCCTGGTACCAGAAGGCGCAACCAGAGGAGGGGGCCTGAATGAAGGAGGCGGCGCTGCTGCTTCAGGCGCTCGGCCTCCTGCCCAACCGGCTGGCGCTGCGAGCGGTCCTCACCTGGCCGCGCAGCAAAGGTGGAGCGACGCCAAGGTGTTTCTTGCCTCCCAGCTCTCCAGGGGGCGCACCGGCCCCAAGCACTCCGCCTGCTCTGCGCGATCCCTCCAGCGGCCGAGGTCAGAGCCCGCCCCAACCGCTGGGACGAGCTCCGGTCCCCGAAGTCCTGCCTTGCTCCCCAGAGGCCAGGAAGCCGGGAGCTCCGTCGTGGCTCCTTCTCCTGGGCCTCCAGGTTCAGCCTTCGGGTCACCCAGCCATGCCGGGGGGTGGGGGCAACGCCCAGGCCCGGAAGAGGCAAAGCTCGCGAGGAGAACTACCAGCGGCCCCGCGCCCGCCCTCCCAGCCAGGGGCACCAAAAGCAGCTGCGGATTCCCCGAGCGCAGCTGGAAGGAGGGCGGAGCAGAGACTCCGCAGGCAGCAGACTCCACGCTGGCGGGACGGGCGCCTCGGCTGGTGCTTTCTCAGAGGTCCGGAGGGGCTGGGGGTGAGGGGCTGGCGTCCGGGAACGAAGGAAGCCCTCCTGGACGCGACTCCGGGCTGTCTGAGTCCGGCTGCAGAGACGGCGACATTAGGAGCCCAAACTGCAACTCATGTGCCCTTTGCGGTGCGACAGACCCCCGCGGCCGCTTCGGGTCTGATCCTGGGGCAACTCCGGCAGTGCAGCAGGAACGCAAGAGCCAGAAGGGGATGGCAGGGACTGGGGGAGCAGCAGGGATGTGGTCTCTACTTGCTCCACGCGGCTGGCCGGAGGTCGCCTCTGCCTCCCGCGCAGTCATTTTGCGAGCTAGCGCCGAACCAAAAGATCTCACTAATCTTCATCTGGCTACCTGGGCAGGTTCCACAGAAAGAACTGTTCGCTTTGGCGAAGAGGCAGGCTTTCAGAGGGGAGAGGTGGATGTCCCGTTCCCCACTCACGACCCAAGGCACTCAAAAGGAAGGTCGTGGGAAGTGCCGGGCAGAGGAACGAGGTGACCGCCCCCTCCCCATCTGCCTTGCGTTGGGCTCCAACTTCCTGGGCTATCCGTGCAGAGGGCCAGGCAGCCTTCAACCCTCTCTAAGCCCCATGTTTCTTGTGGGTGCGGTCTGCAAGCACCCAAGGCCGGCTAGAACCCGGCTGCCCCTAACCGGGCCACTTGCCACCTGGAGTCTGGGGCTTTTTCTGCCGGGCGGAGGGCTCGGGAGACGCCCTGATGAATCCACTCAGTTCCGAGCAAACTGTTCCCTGGCAATGAGCGGCACGGAAGTGCAGGGTGCCCCTGGCAGCCCGTGAAGCCGCCCCCAGGTCTGTACACGGCTCTGCTCACACCAGGGTGGCGGCTCCCGAGACTGAGGCGACCTCGTGGTTCTCTGCCCAGGGCTGCAGGTTCTGCAGGGCGAAGAGCGAGGCGTTGTGCAAACAGAGAGGGTCCTGCTGCAGCGGCTGCCCCAGACTCTTCGCGAAGGCGTCTGGCTGGAGCTGCAGCATCAACCGGCTGGCCTGCTGGCGCTCCGCTTCGCGGTCCTCCGCAGTCTGTCGCCTGTTGGAGAGACCGGAACGGCGTCAGCGCCTGAAAGCATGGAGGACACGACGCCCAGTTGGCTCCTTGGAACCGGTAAGGGGAAGGGAACTCTGAGCATGAGCAGAAGGGAGTTGAGCTCCCACTGTTCCCACTACGCCCGCCACCGGCCCGTTACCCCCAAACCCTCTGCGGATACTTGGAGCGTCGGCGCCTCCCTCTCCCAACTTAGACCCTCCCGGCCGGGTCGCTGGAAAAGAAGCGCTCTAAGCAGCCATCCGACCGCAGCCCCTAGCAGAGGGAGAGACCCCGCAGCCCATGCCCCGGCGCCTTCCGCGCAGCCCCTCCCGTCGCCCCGGTACCTCCATTTTGTGCGGCGATTCTGGAACCACGTCTTGACTTGGCCGTCGGTCATCTTGAGCGCTTTGGCTAGGGCGGCTCGCTCTGCGGAGGCTAAGTATTTCTGCCGATGGAACCGCTTCTCTAGTTCGCAGATCTGCGCTCGGGAGAAGGACGTGCGCGGCTTCTTGCGTTTGGGCGGAGTGCGATTCTGATACGGGTGGCCGACCCGCCTGGCCACGGAGAAGGGCGGCAACGCGGCTAAGGGCAGACCGAGAGAGCGGAAATCCTCAGGATTCGGAACCCGAAGCAGATCGTGTCGCTACGGAGACCTCAGCTTCCGGGATCCTCCCCAGGATGCGCCCCACGATGTTCCTTCAGCCCCCGAGAACGAGAGAAGGGCGGGTGGTCTCCCTACCGGAGCGGACGGTGAGAGCGATCGCGGCGGTCGGGCTCGCTCGATCAGCGATTCAAGTCGCGCGATCCACAACGCAAAGAGACCGCCGCTTGGCTCCCTAGACTGGTGGTGCTTGGGATTCTTCGGGGGGGCTCAAAGAACCCCACTTTTCTGTCGCAGCCAGGAGCCTGGAGAGCCGGGATGACCCAAGCTCCGCCCCAGCGTCCCCCACCCCAATGCAAGCCTGCTTAGCAAAGACTAGTTGGAGGAAGATAGAAGTGCGCGCTTCCCCCGCCCCAAGAAAGCCGTTCTGGTTCCTCCCGACTCTCTCAAAAGCAGCTTCCTCGGGGCTGCTCCCTGATGACCAGGCCCCGATGACCAGTCATCTCTGCCCTCGCCGCTCCCAAAACTGGTTTCTTTCTAGGGCAGGTTCGGGGGAAAGTTCCAGATTTTCTGCTCTGTATGAAAAGGCTTTGTTCGGCCTGGCCGTTTCCCCTCCGCGGCACTCCGCGGCCAGCGAAGGCCAGCCGTCGTGCGTCGGCTCTCTTGGGAAGCCCTCCGGGCCCGTGTGCGATGGGCCGGGGCTTCACTCCTCCGCCCGTCCCACCCCCCCCCACACCCCGGGCTGGGAATCAACCTGCTTGTCCCGAGTTCTCCTGGGACCCGCAGGACGTGCCGCGCTCCCCACGTTTGCCCGGCGTTTCTGTACAGTTGAGCCCCCGAGCCCCGCGGCATTGGCCGAAGCTGGTGGGGCCAGGCCATCGCCTCCTCGAGGGGCTCCGAGCCGCGAACGCCGCTCACCTGCCATCCGGTCCTTGGTCAGTCGCCTGCTGTGCTCCATCCAAGGGAAGGCGAGACTGGCTCCTGATGGCCGAGGGTGGACGGCGACGGAGGGAATCGGACGGTGCGCGGGCACTCGGATCACCCCGCCGTTGCCGGCCGAGGCCTCCGGGAGGCCATACGCCCCGAGGGAGCACGCGGGGCCGTAATCCGCCTCGTAGCCGCCGCCGCCGCCGCTTTGGAAGTCGGCTTCCCCGAAGCCCCCGTGGGCTGCTGTTTCGCCGGCGCCGCTCTGCTGCGGAGGGCAGCCCAGGATCCGATCGATACCGAAGCGAATGGGCTCGGGGGGGTGCGGCGGTGAAGGCCCCGGCTCCCGCTCCAGCCCCGGGCCTTCCATCCCACGCCCTCAGCAGCTGGCGCGGCTCTCCCCGACCGCCCTCCGGCTGCCCTGCTCTGCGCTCAGGCGCACCGCTTCCCGGGAGCCACGCCCGGAGCGAGGCCACCCCAAGTTCCTAGAAGGCGACATCGTGCTTCGGTCAGGGGCCTTCAGGGGGCCCGTCGGAGGGCCAATGGGACCAACGCAAAGGCGCGGGCTGTTCCCGAGAAGACGGGCCTCCGGTCGCCTCCGCTCGGCGCCTGAGCGCTGCGGGAGATCGCAGGGGGGGGCGGCGCCACAGGCGTTTTTCTCTGGGAAGCCACCTCCGCCTGCCAAAATCCCCTGGCTTCAGCCCTCTGATTGGTGGCCGCTAGCAGTGATTGACAGGCCATTGTCAGGGGGTGGGGGCGGGTCGCGTGTCAATTCCAGGAGGAACCGCCTGTACCTCGGTTATCTCCGCCTATGTGCGGCACCCACCCCCAATAAGGGGACCCGAGGAGGGGATTCTCACTTTCTCAGTCTCTCCAAGGCCACAGTTCCCCCTGCAGACCCAAAGCTCCACCCGGACAGCCAGGCGCTACCATTTATCCGGACAGCCCCTTTTCCCTCGGACGTGGGGCTGGGGGAACCTAACCCTAACCCTCGGCTGCTATCCAGCCTCGCCGGCCCTTTTCTGCCTGGTTCCAGCGCCCGGATTAGCAGCTCTCTTGTCGCGGAGGTCAATGGTCGCTTTTCTTTTCAATGAAGGGAAGCCAACCGGCCAGCCGCCTTCGCTTGCAGCCCGGATTGACTCCCCCCCCCACCCAGCTACGGAAAGGTTCCCCAGCTCAGAGGGCGCTCCCGAGTTAGGGCCGGGAGAGGGAGCGAAGACACTGACTTCCTCCCCCCCCGCCCCTCATCTGCGTCCGATCCCCAAAGCCCCGGTCACGAGTCCTGGCGGCGGCTGCCTTTGCTCCGGGTGTGTCCCTGACGCCCTACCGGGAGGTCCAGTACAGAGCCGGGAGTCAGCGGTTTTAAGGGGCCGGTGATGGCTGGGCGTTAGAGGAAGCTCTTCCCTTTTCTCCCCAACCCGGTGCAAACCAAATTCACCCTCTCCGTTGTCCATGAAGTAGTGACAGCGCAGGAGGGACATCAGCCCCCTCCCCCTTCCGTGTGGTCACCTCGGGCCCTTCATGAGCCTGGTTCCCCTTCCCGGCTGAAGGCAGAAATGGCCAGGAGGGGCCCCTCGCCGCCCTCTCGACCGCTTCGCGTGCGGAGAGAGAAAATTCCGCGCTAGAAACCGCGAAACCTCGGAGGAGGTGAGCGTGGAGCAGGATCGAGACGCCTCGGCCACCTGTCCGTCCAGCAGGCTCCTTTTGCGTTCGGATCCCACCTTTGTTTTCAGCAGCCTGAAATCTCTTTTCCTTGCAAAACCCCACAAAAAACAAAACAAAACGGAACAACGAGTGGTTGCTGGGCGGGTCCGAATCGGCTATGAACTTCCTGACCGGTTCAACATCCGAAACTTTATCTTTATTTCGACTTATATGCCGCCCTTCTCCCCAGACTCTGTTTTTTAACCTTGGAATAAACATTAGGATCAGAACAGCAGCGACAAAACCGCGCGAGGCATGACATGAGAGGCCCCAAAAGGTCATTCGGAACTCCTCGCGGTCGGAGAAGTTGCCCGCCTTGGAAACCCGGGTCCTCAAGTCGCCACAGAAACGCGCATTTGAACCCTTGAGCGGCCGGAGAGGCCCCAAAGGAAGGGGCTATCAGAACTGAAGAAACTTCTTGGGTGAGAAGCGAAACGTCTTCAAGGAAAAACAAAGTCCAGTCGCCTCTTGAAAAACCCTCCTTGGGACAGCCCTGACCCCGGAGGGCGGAGAGCCCCCACGGACACTTCGGAACAAGCAGGCACAGCCAGAGGAGCCCCGGTAGGCATCGCGGCAGCGGTCACCCTGAGGTTCCGAGTTTGTCATTTACGTAAATGTTGAAGCAGTTTACAATAGTGCGGGTAAAATACGGAATAAGTAATCAGTAATAATGAAAATGGTAATAAAAATAAATCCGTTGTTAGACTAATTTTGATCGGAGCCCTCGGAGTCATAATTAAAGGACTTCCTCGCTATTTGGAAATACTGAAATTATCAACATAATTTTACAAAACTAATATTTTACAAAAAATAACCCACGCTTCCTGGAATATATATTCTTAGAGGGTCCTCGGCTGGGACTTGACTTACTAAGTTTCCTCCAGTCTTAGACGGCGAATCTAACTGCAAAATAACCGCCAATAATTACAATCGCAGCGATCTTTTCGTTCCCCGGGTTTGCCAGGAGAAGCCGCCGAGAGCCCTGTGCGCCCTCCCCGCGCCTTTCTAGAGCCACTCTCGGGCAGCCGAGAAAGAGGGAGGCTGCGTTCAGTAGCGGGCCCACGCGTGCTTGGAGGGAAGGACTGGCACGGGGAAGGGGCTCCGAAAAGAATCCAGGGAGGGCCGGAGGGGGAGGCGTTTTGGGCTGATGCAGCCTGGCCCAGCTCCTGCTCCTCCCTCAGTGGTTTGCGCTAAGCCGGGAAAGGTTGTTTTCTCTTCCTGTCGGCCCGTTCCGTTCCTGTTTGGCGATCTTGTGTGCCCCTAACTAGACAGGTAAAGTATGCAGGAAGATGAGGTCTGTAGCCAACAGTCTTCTTGCGCGGGGGGGGGGTACACTAGTACAAAAGGGGCAAGTCTGTGGCTGTTGGTTTGCAATTAACGGGTTAATCACCATTCATTCCCCCCCCCCGCACCCCAGAGCAAGGCAGAAAAAGGAGTGTCAGCAGGAAGACAATTCGGGAAGGCGCGCTTTGCCGCGGTTCTCCCTGCAGATCAGCAAGGGAGTCACGAAAAGCAGAGGGAGGAGAAGCCCCCTCCCCCGCCCCTTCCAGGGCAGGCCAAGACTGTTGCGGACATTGGAAGAAGAAGCCCTTTCTTGGCTATCTGGGACTTCAGTGGGCCCCGACCATCGGATGCCGGCCTTCTCCCACCCTTGGCCCAGCTCTGTGCTGAACAGGCCCTCCTCCCCCTTTGGGAAAATAGCCGTCGCCATCCACGGTGTTTCAAGGACCTTGCGCCACAAGAAGGGCGAGGATGGCTTCTTCCTGCCAGTCTTCAGCTGCCTGGCATGCAGCAGCGCCTCTGCCCCCCCCCCCCGGCGGTGAAGTCCTCCTTCCTCGAGGCCATGGCCTGGATGGAGAGGCGGCAGCCCTCGGGGAAAGAGCCCCGGGAAGCCCAGAGGGTGAGAAAGGCTGCCCTGTTTCTGGAAGAAGAGGGAGGGAGGGAGGGAGGGAGGGAGGGAGGGAATGAGGGAGCCTGGCAGCCTTCAAGGGCCTCTTATTAGGGTGACGAATGGAGTCGAGTTCTGCTGCTTCTTGCCATGTGCCTTTCCTCCTTTCAGAGGGTGGCTTCCTTCCGTCCCTTTGGCCTTTTTGGTCGGTGTCCAGTCACCATAGGGTCTCGAGCAGCGAAAAGGGCAAAGAAGGGAGGGCGCAGGGGCTGTGGAGCAAACCACCCACTTTTGGGGCATCGACTAATGAGCAGTGATTCCAAAACAGGTTTTGTGTTTCCTAAATTAAGGCATTTCCAAGATTTGCAGAATGGCACAAAGAAACTAACCCACCTAAGCACCGGAAGGGCCCTTACTAAGGAAACAGTTGTGAGCCCCGTTTCTGCCACTGGTTGGAGCAGCATTCAGTTCTCACCCAGATCCCTGCAGGGCTGTGTCTGGTGCTGCAGCTCCCCACTGCAGCTGTCGCATCAAGCCTGTGGCAGGGCAGCCCATAACCACCTGCCTCGCCTGCTGCAGTGGAGAGCTTCCTCTCTCCAGCCTCACAAGGACCGCAGCTGTTTAAAACAGTCCATTCTGTGCCCAACAAGCACGTTTCCCCTGAGTAAAACAGAGGGGGAAATGGCTGAGCCGAGTCCTCTTCTTATCCAGGGCAGTTTGCAATGGTCTTTGGCTGGTGTGACAAGGGCAGCCACCCAAATGGCAAATCCATATCCACAGCCCGGCTGTTGAAAACTGTGTGTGAAAGTCAGGCGTGGGGGGGGGATCAGTTTTTCAGCAGGTTATAAAAACATTTGAATTTTGAAAGTTTTTTCCCTTAAAAATTGATTTTATTTGAGCTTCTTTCTTCACTTTCTACCTGATTGTGTGCATATGATATGAGGAGCTGCTGGTCTTCTCTTCTTCGGCGTTCGAAGGGTGAAAGTTTTCCTCATCTGCTGCCAACAGCAAGTGAGGTCAATTCACTTTCCAGCTTGTATTAATTTGCAAGCCAGCTATCTGCAGGCTGTGAGCATTTGGAAGCAGGTTTATCGCAGTCTAAGATACAGTTTGCTTTGAAGGTTTGCCAAAGTTACCCACGGACGTGGCTCTTTTCTCAACCCTCTGAAATCAATCACGGAACATTTTTTTTCTTGTAAAGTTTTCTGAATCTTTATGTCTTTATTGTTTTGTATTTGGTGCAAATATTCATCACTCAAACCGAAGGATTGTATTTGTTCCCTTATTTTGCTAAAGGCAATTAAAATCCAAGCTAAAATCTTGTTTCGGAAAACGCGCGTTGATCTCCTTGTCATATATTCTCATTGATGCCTCCGTTTTTCTCGTGGGCTGGGAGGCGGGGGGGTCTCGGGGGCTCTTTGACCAACCGCCTTGCGCCGCAATTTTTCTTCCACTCTGCTTTGTTCAAAAGAAGGAGGGCAACGGTGACCAACAGGTGTTCCTGGCCTCCCCACCTCAGTCTTACCGGAGATCAAACACCCGGTGCAGAGAGCGGCCTTCAACTGCCCCCCTAACATCCCTCGGACGAGGGGAGCGGCGGCGGCCACCAGCGAGAACGGCGGCCAGGAGGGGGTCGGGGGATCGTACAAACGCTCCCCTGAGTACCTGCTCACGGGTGACCGTGATCCACAGGTGTCCCGAGGCCTCTTTGTGCTGCCAGCTCTCCCACTGGAAGCACTTGGTCAGAAAACCGCAGTCCCGGCCAGCCGAGAGGCTACCGGGGGTTTGGAGTTTGGGGGGATACCAAACCTCCCAGGCTGCTCTCTCTCTCTCCCAGTGGACCGCCCACAGAGGTAGCCCCGGGGGAGCCCTCTGCTCGTGAAAATACCACGCGCCCTTCTTTTCCTTGCAAGTCGGAGGACGGCCTTCTTCATTATTCTCCGGACGCAGAAATCATCCACCCCCTCCCCGCAGGCTTCTTTGCGATTTTAACCCCGAAGGAGCTAGGCCGAGTTTCGGGGTCGCGGCACTGAGTTCCCCTCTCCGAGGCCAAACGTTGACCCGGCGATGCCGAGCGCACCAGAAGCCACATGGGCCCCTGCAAAATCCAGTGGATTTAAGCTTCCCTGCGTTGAACTTTCGCTCCACCCCAGTAGAGAAGCTGAGCGGATTCTTTCCGGGGCTTCGGGCTCCACCCTTGGAAGCAGGCGGGACGCTCGGGAGGTCGCCTCGTTCCGGAGCACGTCGAACCAAGCAGCGGAGAGCGGCGCCTCTCTTGGCCATGGTCGCCGAGGGGAGAGCTCGCCTACGGCTGGGTGCGGGATTGGGGTGCCGTCGAACAACCCATTAAAAATTGCGCGGAGCCCCTGCCCTGCAAGGAACGGACCCTTCCGCTCAAGAGAAGGGCCGGTAGGGAAGAGAGGGTCCAGGGGCACCGGCTTCTGCCCCACAGCAGGCAACCGTCCACTCTGGCCCAGAAAAGGCCGCTTAAGATTAGCCACCCTTTCCTTCCCCCCACCCGCCCCATAGTTTCCCTTGCAAATCTCCGACAGAGACTGCTCGGCCGCGTCCACACAACACCGGGCCAAGCGAAGGCCATTTCTGCGTCCTTCCCCAGAAGACCGACTCCGCGGAAGAGGTTGCCCATCCCGGTAACGAAACGTTCGGAAACCAACCCACAAGCTCGGAGACGAACCTTCACCCTCATCCCACACCCCAGCTACAGACATTCGCCACTATTACAAGCAAAGAAGCCTGTTCTGGTTCGCACGTAAATCCTCGCAAGCAATTTCACGGATCGTGGGAACGCAGCGCCGGCAGCAGAGTACCATGCCAAGGGAGCGAGGGATCCCCGGACAGAAATGAAAATAGTTGTCGGGCGCAGCTGGGAAAGAAAGGCGGCTGGCGGGCGCAACTTTCAAGGACTCCCGGCCTTGGCAGTAACCACGCGGCTCAAACGGGAAGCCAAAGAGCCGGGAACAGGGCGAGAGCGCCGGAACCAGCAAACGCGGCGGCGGCGGGGGGATTCGGCCGCCTGGACTCGCAGACCAGGGCGAGCGGCGAGCGGGGGGCCAGGCGCCTGCCGGGAGGGGTCCCGGAGCTCGCCGAGGCTCTCCTTCAGCCAAGCCTGGCGCGAGCCTGTGCTCCCAGGAGGCAAGGGCGAAGGTTCCCTCGGGCCTCACCAAGTTCCAAGGGGCCTCACCGAGAAGCCGGCCAGACCAGCCGGCCTCCTATTCGAAGAGAGGAACCGGGAGACGGACTTTCAGAGAACCCGCAGTCCGCAACGGCCCAACCCCGGGAGGCTGTCCTGCCTGACCCCGTCAGCTCCTCTGCCGGGGGTAGCGATGTCTTTATTGGCCAAATGCGGAGGGGCTCAGACAGAAGAAGGACCAGCCTTAGCCCGGCTCTACTCCCCGACCAAACCCGCCAAGGCCTTAGGGGCACCTCTCGGTCGCCTGTCTGGGCGAGGCAGCGGAGGGAAGCGCCAGGGCGGCCCGCTTGCTCTCGGCCCACTCCGGACGTGGCCAAGGGCGCTCCCGATTTCGGGGCTCTCTTGCCGCAGAAGTGAGGGGAGAGAGCACCCCTTCCCCGGGAATCTCCTCGCCCCTCCCTTCCTCCCTCCCCACGGGCAAGCGTGTTGCTGGGCGCCTTGGCTCTCTCTCCTTCGCTGCTTTGCTGCTGCTGCTGGGTTAATTCGAGGCTAATTGAATTGCCGCGGCCGCAGATTGCATTAGCCCGGCCCTGTGCGGGGTCCTTGCCCTCCCGAGGGAGCGGCTGGCGCCTCCTGCCTCAATCAGACACTTCGTAACTGCAGGAAGCGCCCTGCGCCCCCGCCCAGCAATGTGCGCACCCGGCGGGTACCCTAGCAGATGGAGCCGCAGCGGGGCGGGACAACCTAAAAGCTGGCAGGAGGGGGGGCTGGTCTGCCCAAGGGCCCTGAGCCTTGTTCGGGATATCTGGTCGCTGTAAGCCTGGCCCCTGGCATGGCGCCTCCCCCCCCCATTGCCGTTTCCGGCCTCTTCCGCCCTCTGCTTCTGGTCATCAAGTCCAGACCTGCCCAATGAACAGGGTCCGGGGAAGAGCCATCAACCAGAGAATGGCCGAGCTGGTGGAGGGGGCTGCTCGAGCGCTCCTCCGTGTGTGCGGCAAGAAGTGTCCGAAGTGGAGTTTAAAGGGGGTCTTTAGTCATGAAGATCCTTGGTAGGGAGTAGGGGGGGGGTTCTGTTTTTGGCTTTGCGCTGGTCACCAGCAGGCTTCTACCGAATGTCAGTTACGACTGACAAAGCTCTACGGCCCAGGGCTTGTAGACAGAGGCTCTGCCAATCTCCCACCAGGCCAAACACAGTTTACTTGCAGCCCTCGATGTATTCCGGGTAAGCTGAAGTCCCTTGTACTTTAGCCACCTCACAGCTTAGCTTCTTCGGGGCTTGTTTTGGGAAGCTGCTCAGTTAAGCGACCTGAAATAATTTCTGCCTCCGAAGGTGGCAGACTGGCTCCAGCATGGGCTTCTCTGGTGGACCCAGCATTAAATTCAGGAGTTTTCTGGGGCAGCCAGCTGAAGGCTGGTCGGAGGCCTCCTCCGTTCAGGTTTAACCCCCATCTCCTTTTCAGAGAAAGCTCTCTGCTCCTCCTGGCCTTTCCCCCTTTCTCTCCTGGGCAGCCCAAGGCTGGGAGACGCGGCCCGCCTGGTGGGGGCGTAGTAACCCCAGCTGCTCCTCACCCTCTGCTTACAGACGGCCTCCTCCATCTGCGGCTGTTTAATGAGTTTCTCAGGGACGGTCCCGGGCAGAGGAACGGCAGCTCGTCTGGAGCAGCTCGCTCTAAAGGGCCGCTGGGGGCTGCAGCAGCCTCGCCTGTCAGCCAGCGCCGGAAGAGGGACGGGAGGGCAGCCTCAGTAGGAGGTATTTATTGGGCATGCACTGCGCCAAATGAGAAACCCGCCAAGCACTCGCGGCCCAGGATCTTCCCCTCTAAGGCTTTCCCCGCGTGTGAGGGCTCCAGCCGCAACGCTTGTGCCCCCCCCCACACACACACCGGGCCCTGGCACTGCAGGCCGCCTCAATAGGTCCGGTCGCCGGGCGGGCGCTGAGCCGCGGGGACTGCTCCGGCCCTTCCTTCGGGATCCACCGCCGCCCGAGACCTGCGCGCCGCCTGGAGCCGCGCTAATGGCCCTGATTCGATCAGGCCGGCTAATGCGAAACAGGCCTCGTTCCTGGCTGGAGCCGGTCCGGAGAGAGGCCGCCTGGCGGACCAAGTGCAGCAGTCTGGCCTCCCAGGACCGCTCGGGAAGCAGCCCGTCCGCCAGCAGGGAAGGCGAAGAGCGAGGGGCGAGGGGTGAGGGAATGGGGAGCTGCCGCCGCTGCTGCTGCACCGGGAGCGGCAGGAGAGCCGTTACGCGCGGATCGTGAGCGAGGACGCCCCTGCGGTCCAGAGCAGCAGCGGGATAGCGGCGATGGGCAAGTGAGCCGAGAAGAAGGCAAGTCGCAGTGCGCCGACCCTGGCGAAAAGGGCCGCCGCGGGGGCTCGGGCACAAAGGTCCCTTTCCGGCCCGGGGCACGGAGAGCCAGCCACTCTGCCCCGGAAAGCCCTTCGCATCGGGCGAAACCAGCAGAAGAAGCCCGCGTGGCAAAGACGGACGTTGCCGAGAAACTGCGCCCTCCCGGCCATTCTTTCCGCTTCGCGCGCACCGGCCGAGCTGAGGAGAGCAGCCCGAAGCTCAGCAGGTGCTGCGGGTGAGCTGGTGACCCTTTCCGTGCCCAACCGGCCAGCCAGCCTTTGCTTGCTTGCTCCCCCGTCTGGAGCCGACCGTGAGGGGGAAGAAGGCCTTGGCCACCCACCCGAGCAGAGGGCCAGAGAGGGCTTTGAAGCTTTCTCTTAAGAGGAGAAGGCAAAAGTTGATTCAAACTTCTTGATTCAAATTTATCCTGCCGCTTCTTGCTGCTCTTACCAACCTCTCCTGCATGCCTAGCGCCTTCCTGTGCAGGGATCTCCCACCGCCCAAGGAGAAGCCCAGCGCACAAGCAGCACCTCTGCCTTGCTTGGGTCAACTGGAACCTGCCCTCTCCCATGCAAGCCCCAGGAGAGACCGCCCACAGGCCTCCCGGCTCCAGACCTAACTGACTGAGTGACCTCCTGCTTCATATTGATGCAGGCTGACTCCTGTGGCCCGCTCTAAGTGGGGAGCCCCTGGGCGAAGAGTCTCCTCCAGGCTGAAATCATTCACAGAGGAAGGAGAAGAACCAGCACTGTCCTAAACCCCACCAACCTGCCCTGGCCTTCCAGGAAACCCCCACCCTTGATAGCCTCAGAAACTGTAGACAGTGTAAAGGACCCAAGAGAGTTGCGGCTGCACATCCAAGTCTCAGGAGAGCCACCAGGGCAGTCTGAGATGAAGAGGGCAGCTAACCTGCTCCCTCTGGCCTGCTGAGGAGCTGATCTGCCACCAGAAGGGAAGGTTGGGGATCAGAGGATAATTACTCAAGAATGCAGAATCAGGAGGCAGCCTCTTCCACCGGGAGCACCCCAAGGCCTCCAATGCTTCCTTCAAGGCAAAAGAGGAGCTCCTCAAGTTAAGCAGCAGCCACAATCTCAGAGGCCCACCTGGTCATTCCTCTGCCTGCTCCCCACAGCAGCGGATTCCCTTGAGTACCATTTGTTTGGGGGTCAAGGGAAAGGGAGGGTTTTGCCTTCTCTTTCTGCTCAAGATCCCCATGTACAATTGGTGGGCCACTGTGTGACACAGAATGCTGGACTCGATGGGCTTTGGCCTGATTCAGCATGGCTCTTCTTATGTTCTTATGTTCTTATGGGCAGCACTCCAAAATCTCTAGGGCAGAGGATAATCTAGATCCCTGGTGGCCACCCTATGGCACACGCAACTTCGCCCCAGTCAGGCCTCCAGCTGGCTTTTACAAAAGCTGTTCTCTTCAGGCCTCCCACACTGTGTGCAAAAAAAACAACAACCCTATTCATAGAGCAGGCTAGAAAAATCAGGGCCTTCCTAACCATACCCCACTATTCCCAGTTTGTTGGTTATATGAGTTCATGTTGACCTCACCCTAACCCTAAGTGGAATTTTCCTCCAATGGGATTTTCCCATGTATTTTACCAGGAAACATAGATAGGGCAGGCTAGAAAGGTAATTGCCCTCCTAGCCATACCCAAGCACTCCGAGTTTGTTGGCGATGTTCATTTTGCTCTACGAGTTCATGGTGACCTAACCCTAAGTGGAATTTTCCTCCAAAGGGATTTTCCCTTTCCCCCCCCCAGGAAACATAGATAGGGCAGGCTAGAAAAGTCAGTGGCCTCCTAACCATATCCCACTATTCCCAGTTTGTTGGTTATGTGAGTTCATGTTGACCTCACCCTAACCCTAAGTGGAATTTTCCTCCAATGGGATTTTTCTATGTATTTTACCAGGAAACATAGATAGGGCAGGCTAGAAAAGTCAGTGCCCTCCTAACCATACCCAAGCACTCCGAATTTGTTGGCGATGTCCATTTTGCCATATGAGTTCATGATGACCTAATCCTAACCCTAAGTGGAACGTTCCTCCAATGGGATTTCCCCATGTATTTTACCAGGAAAAATAGTTTTGGCAGCCTAGAAAAGTAAGTGTCCTTGTAACCATACTGAAGCACTCCTAATTTGTTGGCAATGTCCATTTTGCTCTATGAGTTCATGGTGATGTAACCCTAACCCTAAGTCCATGGTGGCAAACTATGGCACTGCATGCCACAGGTAGCCCGCAGAGCTCTCTCTGTGGGCACTCGTGCCGGCGCCCCACTCCTAGGCTTTCAGCTGGGTTTTATAAAACCTTTTTGCTTTAGGGCTCTGCCACCGTGTGCCAATAAAAAAGTTTCAATCAATTTCAACTGCTCATGGGGAAAAAAAAGATCTCGCAAATTTGGAATTGATTGATTGAACTTTTTAATCCCACCCAGTCTACTGTTACCACCACAACCACGCCCACCCAATGGGCCATGCCCACTTAATTGGCCACACCCACCCAATGGACCACACCTAACCAGCACGCGATGATACATAAGTTGATTTTGGGTTGCAGTTTGGGCACTTGGTCTATAAATGGTTCACCATTGCTGGTCCTTTGGGGTTCACGTCCCAGTTACCACTAGACTGGGCTCCTTGGCGCTCTCTGAGCTTGGTTGTTTTCTTGCAGATGTTTCATTACCAAACTAGGTAATGCTGCAGTAGCACTGAAGATGTTACATACTTTACTTTCTACTTTATTTAAATTTCTATGCCGCCCTTCTCCTAAGACCCAGGGCGGCTTACAACAACAATACAATAAAATTGACCTACCAATAACAATCAACCATCCCATCCAAAACACATTCATACAGCATACAATCACAATCAGCACACAGTCACTGATGGAGGCACAATTCGTAGGCCCAGGGGCAGAGTATAGTTCATAGGTGGATAATGAAACATCTCAAAGAAAACAGCCAAGCCCAGAGAGCGCCAAGGACCTCCATAGTACAAACCCAACTACACCCATTCTCTTCCATCAATATGATGGGCCCTTCCTACATGGTGTCACTTCCTCTGTGAACCCAAGTGACTCTGCTGGCAAAGGGCTGTGCAAATAGCTCATCTCCCATAGTGGCTATCATTTCTGGTTGGTCAACTCAAGAAGCATTGGAAACACTGAAAAATATGATCATAAAAGCCCAATTCATCACAATACCACTGAAAAAGAAAAACAAGAAATCCAAAAAGAAACCAGCATGGCTGCATAAAAATCACTCTGATAAAATGAAAGACAAAAAAGATACCGTAAATATAAAAAAATGGAAAGAGGGACACATAACTAAGGCAGAATATCAACAGATAGCCCAAATCTGCAAAAATGAAGTCAGGAAAACAAAGGCTCAGAATGAACTAAGATTTACCAAAAAAAAGTCAAAGATATAAAAAAAGTTTCTTTCAACATATAAATAACAAGAAAAAAGTCAAGGAAACAGTCAGGCCACTAAAGAGAAAAAATGGCAAGGTAATAACAGGCAGTAGAGAGGAAGCAGAGCTGCTTAACTCATACTTTGCATCAGTCTTTACACCAAAAGAAACTCTAGCCCAACCTACCAAAAACATAACAGGGGCATGTGGGGTGAGTTTGAGGCTGTTACGCCTGAGGAAGTGGACAGGGCCATTGGAGCTGTGAGTTCTGCCACCTGTTTGTTGGACCCGTGTCCCTCCTGGCTGGTTTCGGCCAGTAGGGTGGTGACACGTACCTGGATCCAGGAGATTGTCAACGCTTCTTTGAGGGAGGGGTCCTTTCCGGCTCCTTTAAAGGAGACACTTGTGCGCCCCCTCCTCAAGAAGCCTTCCCTGGATCCAGCAATTTTGACCAACTATCCTCCGGTCTCCAACCTCCCCTTTGTGGGGAAGGTTGTTGAGAAGGTGGTGGCACGTCAGCTCCAGCGGTCTCTGGAGCAAGCCGATTATCTGGGCCCTCTGCAGTCGGGGTTCAGGCCCGGCTACTCCACCGAAACTGCTTTGGTCGCTCTGATGGATGATCTCTGGCGGACCCGGGATAAAGGCCAGTCCTCTTTCCTGGTGCTCCTTGACCTCTCAGCGGTGTTCGATATCATCGACCATGGTATCCTTCTGCGCCGGCTGGAGGTATTGGGAGTGGGGGGCACCGTGTTACGGTGGTTCTCCTCCTATCTCACTGGTCATCGGCACGGATACCATCAGTACGCTGATGATACTCAGCTGTACATTTCCACTCCTGGCCATATCAGTGAAGCGGTTGAGGTGATGTGCCGGTGTCTGGAGGCTGTGAGGGTTTGGATGGGTGTTAACAGATTAAGGCTCAACCCCATAAGACAGAGTGGCTGTGGGTGATGCCTCCCAAGGACACTTCTATCTGTCCTTCCATTACCCTGGGGGGTGAATCTATAAACCCCTCGGAGAAGGTCCACAACTTGGGAGTCCTCCTCGATCCACAGCTGACATTGGATCATCATTTGTCGGCTGTGGCGAGGGGGGCATTTGCCCAGGTTCGCCTGGTGCACCAGTTGCATCCTTACTTGGATCGGGAGTCTCTCCTCACAGTCACACATGCCCTTGTCATCTCGAGGATCGACTACTGTAATGCTCTCTACATGGGGCTGCCCTTGAAGAGTGTTCAGAGACTACAATTAGTGCAAAATGCAGCTGCGCGAGCAGTTGTGGGCCTTCCGCGTTGTGCCCACATTTCACCAAGTCTCCGCATGCTGCATTGGTTTCCTATTGGTCTCCGAGCCCAATTCAAGGTGTTGGTTATCACCTATAAAGCCCTTCATGGCATGGGACCAGGATACTTACTTACGGGACCGCCTTCTGCCACATACTTCTCTACGACCGGTGAGACGGGTCCCGTCAGCGAAACAATGTCATCTGGCGGGCCCTAGGGGGAGGGCTTTCTCTGTTGTGGCGCCCGCCCTCTGGAACCAACTACCTCCTGAAGTCCGCGTTTCTCCGACTCTCCCAGCCTTCCGGAAAAATCTAAAAACTCATCTTTGCCGGCAGGCCTGGGGATGATTGTGGTTGATTGTTGAATTGAATGTGTGTTTTATTGTATTTTTTAGATATCGTTGTTTGGTTTTTTTAATTGTAATTTATTGTTATATATATATGTTGTTAGCCGCTCCGAGTCCTCAGAGAGGAGCGGCATACAAACCCAAATAAATAAATAACTGTAAAAGACAGACTAGAAGTAAAAATCAAAATAAACAAGATGAATATAAATTATAAATAAACCTTGATGAATATAAATTACCAGGACCTGATGGATTACATCCCAGAGTTCTGAAGGAGCTGGCAGATGTTATCTCAGAACCGTTGTGCCATATCTTTAAAAAATCTTGGAGCACCGGGGAACTACCAGAGTATTGGAAAAGAGCTGATGTGGTTCCCATCTTCAAGAAAGTTAAAAAAACAGACCCAGGAAACTACAGACCAATCAAACTAACATCAATACCTGGGAACATACTGGAAAAGATAATCAAAAAACAGATCTGTGAACATCTAGAAGCAAATAAAGGTATAACTATTAGCTAGCATGGGTTTGTTAAAAACAGATCATGTGAAACCAATCTTATTTCATTCTTTGACAAAGTGATGAAATTAGTAGAACAGCGAAATGCTGTGGACATAGTATACTTAGACTTCAGCAAGGCATTCAACAAAATAGACTACAACCTACCTCTTGGTAAGCTAGTAAAATGTGAGATAGACAGCATCAGCACCAGATGGATTTGTAACTGGCTGATGAACTGTACTTAATGAGTTGTCCTTAATGGTACTACGTCTACATGGAGGGAAGTAAGCAGTGGAGTGCTACAAGGTTCCATCCTACATCCAGTACTCTTCAATATCTTCATAAATGATTTAGATGGAGGAATAGAAGGGGAACTCATCAATTCTGCAGCTGACAGTGAGCTAGTAGGAATAGCCATCACCCCAGAAGACAAGCTCAGGATCCAAAAAGATCTTGACAGACTTGAACAATGGGCCCTGTCCAACAGCATGAAATTTAATGTGGAGAAAAGCAAAGTTTTACACCTAGGCAGGAAAAAACAAAGGTGCAATTAGGCGAAACCTGGCTCAAAAACAGCAACTGTAAGAGGGAACTTGGAGTCCTAGTGGATGATCACTTAAATCTGAGCTAGCAGTCAAAAAAGCTAGTAGAATTCTTGGTTGTATAAACAGGCATAGAATCAAAATCACGTGAAGTATTATTACTGCTTTATAAAGCCTTAGTAAGGCCACATCTGGAATACTGCATCCAGTTTTGGTCACCACATTACAAAAAAGATGTTGAGACTTTGGAAAAAGTGCAGAGAAGAGCAAGTAAGATGATCCAAGGCCTGGAGACGGAAACATATGAAGAACGGCTGCAGGAATTGGGAACGTCCAGTCTAGAGAAAAGAAGGTCTAGTGTGGACATGATAGCAGCCTTCCAGTATTTGAGGGGCTGCCACATAGAGGAGGGGGTCAACCTGTTCTCCAAAGCGCCTGAAGCCAGGACAAGAAAGAACAGATGGAAACTAATCAAGGAGAGAAGCAACCTGGAAATAAGGGGAAACTTCCTAACAGTGAGGACAATTAACCAATGGAACAGTTTGTAACTAGAAGTTGTAGGGGCTTCATCACTGGAGGTTTTTAGGAAAAGACTGGTATAGGTATAGGGTCTCCTGCTTGAGCAGGGCGTGGACTAGAGTCCCTCCAACATCCCTTCCAGCTCTATTCTGATTCAGTTTCATTAAATCAAGGCACCAAGTAGGAACTGAATCTAGAAAAAGGCCGCTTGGGGGCGGTAGAGATCCAAACTCAATTCACCTCCTGATGTAAGCAGTCCACCAGAGACTGAACTGAAATTCTTACTGGAAAGACCCCAACTGCCCACAGGAAGCATTAGACACCATCTGTGACTGGATCAGGAAACGATCGGACCATAGCAACCAGGTAATAAAAAGTCCATCCATTTCCAAATCACTTAACAGAATAACAGAGTTGGAAGGGATCTTGGAGGTCATCTAATCCAGGGCTTTTCAACCTTTTCACCCATTGTACCACTTTTAGGATATAGCAATATCCAAGTACCACCAGTCGCCTAGCAAGGTGTCAAAAACTTAATGACCCCCCCCAAAAAAGGGGAAAAGTGATGAAGTACAGGTAGTCCTCGACTTGCAACAATTCGCTTAGTGACTGTTCGAAGTTACAGTGGCACTGAAAAAAGTGCCCCCCAAGCCACAGCCGAGCAAGACACCTGCCTGCCCGCCCGGCAGTGCTCTTCCTCCTGCCTGAGGTTTTCATTGTTGTGAGCATTTCTGTTGAGGATTTGCAGTGGGGATGGGGTGGGGGTGTTTGGTTTTTATTCCCCCGCCCCCCACCTGTTGGGTGGTTGCAGCAGGTTTTGATCACTTCACATGACCCTGGGACACTGTGACCGTCATAAATATGAATCAGTTGCCAAGCATCTGAATGTAAATCACGACCCTGGAGATGCTGCAACATTCCAGCTGATCGGCGCTTCTTCTGGGCTCAGTGGAAGTGCCAGGATCAGTGCCGAGCTCCAGCTGGAGCCTGGCGCTGATCCTGGCACTTCCGCTGACCCCTGCAGCTCCAGCCATCTCTCGCTCAGGCTTGTGCGGTGCTGCCACCGGTTCAGCTCATTCCCCTCCCCCGCTACTACTTTTCTAGGATGGTCGCATACCACCTGCCAGGTGCCAATGTACCACAGGTGGTACCCGTACCACTGGTTGAAAGGCCCTGTTCTAGTCCAGCCCCTTGCTCATGCGGGAGACCCTATACCATTTCGGACAAGTGGCTGCCCAATCTCATCTTAACACAAGGTCTAAAGTAGGATGTCTCTAGATGAGCCCATGATTGACACGGAGGCCACGAAGTCCCTTGCCAGAAGCAGCTCCCAAGGCTGGAGAGTGTCACCGACAGCCAAATGAGAGGCCACTCCATCAGCAGCTGAGAGGCCACTCCGCGGTCCCTCTGGCTCCTCATCAATGAGATTCAGGACTTCAAAGCGATTCTTGATGTTCTTGAAAATGGTGGATAAAAGTCGAGATCGTATCACAGACACTGGTTGGCGTTTTTTTCTTCTTTAGCTTAACTTGGAACTTGGAAAGGAGCATCTCGTGATTTGTTCCACGGTCAGCCCCCCCTCCGATGACGTATTTGCCTTTTTTTAACTGAGGTTTTCCGTCTGGTGATACCCACGATTATATGCACCACTTGGGCGGTTTGAAAACTGTTAGCAATGAAGGACTAATCGGCCGAAGCTAATAGAGGGTCCCCCTGCTTCATTTCTCTTTCCTAAGCCCATCGAGTCCAACTCCGCTTCCCTTCGGCCGGGCACCCGCACGAGGCATTTCACCCGGCGAGGCAGCTTCTCCGGCGGCAGAAACCCCGTCCTCCCCCCACCACCCCCAGACTCGCTCGGGAAGAGCTCCGGCGGCGACGAAGCTCTCCTTGGCCACCGGAGGGCGCCACACCCACGCACTCAGGCAGGGAGCGCCTTTGCCTCCCGCCTCCTCGGGCGCCGCCGTCCTCTTGCCCGCCCCCCCCCCGGCCGCCAGGACCCCGGCCTCCGCTCCAGCGCAGCAGAAGGGCCAGGCGGGGGCGGGCGGGAGGCGTCGCTAGCGAGGAGGGTACCGAGCCCATTCGGGTGGGCGCCAAGGAAGAGGAGCTAACGTCACCCCCCCCCACCCCCACGCGCGTTCACGAGGCCGCGAGTGACGCCCCTGAAGAAAAGGGGAGCCGCCGACGGGCCCGCCGAATCCCCTCCCCGCGGTTCCGCCCCTCCCCCAGCAGCCTCACAGCCGGGCGGGCCGCGCGGCACGCCGGGAACTGTAGTTTCTCGGGCGGTCACAGGCCCCGCCCTCCTCCACCCGGAAGTGGGCTGGCGGCTCCAAGATGGCGTCTCCTCCCGCGGGGGGCCCAATGGCGATCGCGATGCGACTCCGGAACCAGCTCCAGGCCGTCTACAAGATGGACCCGCTGCGGAACGAGGTGAGGCGGGGGGCCGGGCGGGGGCTCCGCTCGCCCCGTGGCCCCCGCGGGCAGCAACCTCTTCCGCGCCGCCGGCGGTGCTGTGGGCGCGGGGAAGCCGACCCCCGGGGGCTCCGGTGCCGGAGACGGGGCGGCCTGGCCGGGAGACGCGGGGAGTGGGCGGGTGTGGGCTGCGGGGAGCGGCTCTGACCCGGCTGGCCGCCCGCCCGCAGGAGGAGGTGAAGGTGAAGATGAAGGAGCTGAACGAGCACATCGTCTGCTTCCTCTGCGCCGGCTACTTCATCGACGCCACCACTATCACCGAGTGCCTGCACACCTGTGAGTGGCCCGGGGGGGCGGGGGGGCAGGGAAGGGTGCCGGGCGAGGAGGGGGCCAGATGCCTCTGCCTCCCCGGAGAAAGCGGGCGCCCGAGAACCGCCGGGGCCCCGTCTCTCTCTCTCCGCGGGCATCCGACGCTGCTCTCCTTGGGTCTTCGCTGTGCGTTCCTCTCCGCCCTTTGGGGCAGGCGCCGCCGGAGCATCTGCGACGGGCCCCTGCCAGGGAACCCCCCCTCCCTCCCCCGCACAGGAGAATTTGCCCCTCTCAGAGTCAGGAAGTTCCCCCAGAAGCTGCCTGGACCTGGTAGTCTTCACCCGCTGGCTTAGTCGGGGATGGTCCGATATCTGAAGGCTGCTCTCCCACGACTCCCTGCTCCGGCACCTGTCAGCTGAACGTACCCAGAGGAAAGAGTTGCCAACTCCCTTTGCCGTCTTGGTCCCCCTCCCTGATCTTGCCGCTTGAGTTTGGCTGCTCTGCGCTGCCCACAGGACTCTGCCCTGGGCCCAACAAGGCAGTGTGGAGGTGGACAGCCCCTTCTGCGCTGTGGCAGCTGCACCCCCCCCCCTGCCACCGCTGCTATACTGGATGGGGCCACCCGAATTCCTTGCATTGCAGTATTATGAGCCAGGTTCTATCAGCCAGGCGGAGATTGGGAGAGACTTGGATGAAAAACAGCCACTGTGAGAGGGACCTTGCAGTCCTAGTGGGGGGTGTCACTTGACTATGAGCCAGCCCTGTGTGGCAGCAGCCAAAAAAGCGAATACAATCCTGGGTTGTATAACCAGAGGCATAGAATCAAAATCACGCAAGGTATTATTACAGCTTTGTAAAGCCTTAGTAAGGCCACACCTGAAATATTGCATCTAGTTTTCAGTCACCACATTATAAAAAAGATGTTGAGACCTTGGAAAAAGTGCAGAGAAGAGCAACTAAGAGTATTAAAAGGCCTGGAGATAAAAACATATGAAGAACGGTTGCAGGAATTGGGTTTGTCTAGTCTAAAGAAAAGAAGAAAGAAAAGAAGAAACAGGGTGACATGATAGCAGTAATGCAGTATTTGAGGGGCTGCCAGAAAACCTCCTGATAGACCCTTCCCAATAGTTCGATTAAAACTGAACAGCTGCTCCTGAGTGTGGTCATTTGGCCAGCCAGGGGTCTATGTAACATACCCTCAGTTAGCCCGGATTTGGCTATTTCTTTGAAGGAGGATCTCGTGAGTCCAGATGCTCCAGGTGTTTGGCATTGCCCTCGTCTGCTAAGCCAGAGACTCTGTCGAGGAGGAGGAGGAGGAGGAGGAGGAGGAGGAGGAGGAGGAGGAGGAGGAGGAGGAGGAGGAGGAGGAGGAGGAGGAGGAGGAGGAGGAAAGTCAGCCGTCCAAATGCTCTGGGGTTTATTCATTCAAACTATTCACATGTTCTCCGGCACCTGCTGCACAAAGGGTGGCCTACTCTTTGGAAGAGGGGAAAAACAGCATTGCCCTCTCCACTTGCTAGAGGTCGAACGCAGCACTTCGGTCCTGTCCCTGCGCGTCCCCCCATCCCTCCAGTGCCAGCTGCATGAGCCCTACTGGTCAGGGAAGGCAGAAGCGGGGCAGGATCCCTTGGTGGCGGCCAGCCATGGCACCTCTTTCCTCCCGCAGTTTGCAAGAGCTGCATCGTGAAGTTCCTGCAGACCAGCAAGTACTGCCCGCTCTGCAGCACCAAGATCCACGAGACTCAGCCGCTGCTCAACCTCAAGCTGGACCGTGTCATGCAGGACGTTGTCTATAAGCTGGTGCCTGGACTGCAGGAGAGTAAGCGGGGGGGGACTTGCGGGGCTCTCGGCCCACCCATTCTTGGGGGGGGGGCTTCCTGGGGAACCTGATGATGGCCAGTGGCGGGAGATTCCTGGAAGGCCCATGGGCAGCAGGGAAGCCCCCCCCATGATAGGAAAGCTGTTCCAGTCACATGCAAGCGGCAGGGGGGCTACAACCTGCTGCCTGTGTCCTTCTGTGCAGAGGGTGCCAAACATCCCCCTTGCCTTGCACCTCCCCATTTCGCTGGCTGTGCCCCTCCCCACCCCTCATCCCCAGGGAAGGCAGCTCCTCTCCTGAGAGAGAAGGGGCGATTCTTCCTATGCTGCTGTAAGGAAAGGCCCTTGGTCACTGGGGGGGGGGAGAGTGCATGAGTCCCTCCTGGCAACATGTTTCTGCTGCTAGGCATTTTTAGGTTTAGATCCAAAAGTTATTAAAGGCGTAACATCTTAGAATAATTTTGTGCTTTTTTTCTGAAGATTACTGTAGAATCTTATTTAACAATGTTTATTGTCTGCTTAAATCATTTAGGAAGCTTTCGTGAAAGGCTGACTTAAGTAGCCAACGGATCACAGCAGCAGCTCAGCAGCACTTCAGCCTCCTCTGTTAAGGGAGCCAGGCACAGGCAGACAGGCAGACAAGTGTCCCGGGCTGGGCCAGCAAATTGCACTTCATTCCTTGCCTCTCTTCTTTCTCTCCCCCCCCCAAATACCACAGGTGAGGAGAGGAGGATTCGGGAGTTCTATCAGTCCCGAGGGCTGGAGCGGGGGAGCCAGGCCAGCCACGAAGGTAAGACTTGCCCACTTGCTGTGTGCACAGCCTGCTGTAGAGGGGATTTTGGGGGTCCAGAGCCAGTGACTGATGTCCTGCCTTCCATCCCAGACCCTGCCTCAGACCGCGTGGGCCTGCCCTACACCACCTTTGACCATTCGCGTGCTCACTATTACCGCTTTGATGAGCATGTCACATTGTGCCTGGAGAAACAGAGGTGAGGAAGGGAAGGCCAAATTCAGCTGTGGGGAGGGGCCAGGACCCTTCCCACTGGTCTGCCTCCAGGGCCTTTGCCAGGGAAAGAGTGGAGGACAGAGCAGGCTGGCTTGGCTGCCAAGTAGCTGCAGCAGTCATGGGGGCCTGGCTGGTTCAGAGGCGGTGGGAAGGGGGCGGGCGTCCTGCGGGCGATGGGTTGGGTTTTCCGTCATTACTTCCTTGCCAATTCAGGGTCCGCAGATTCCCTGGGGGCTGCTGGCAGGGGCTCCCCTTCTCTGGGCGCCTGAGCTGCTCCCACACTTCCCTCCCTTTTGAGGCAGGCCGGATTCAGCCTCTCCTGTCTTCCCCTCTTGCAGCTGCTCTGGGAAAGAGAAGAGCAAACACATCCTGCAGGTGAGGAGACCGGGGCATGTGGTGGCTTTGGGGCTGGTTCCGGCCCCCTCTTCCCGTGTGGGTGAATCCTTGTATGGGAAAGGAAGGTGCTGGCAGCCCCTTCCCACCTTTCTGGAGCAAAGAGTATTGAAATTGCAGGAGGTGCTGCAGGGCTGAGCGTCTCCTCATCCTGCTGGCTTTATCACCTTCTCTCTGTCCTCCTCTTCCCCCCCCCCGCAGCAAAAATACGTACGCTGTTCCGTGCGGGCCCAGATCCGCCACCTCCGCCGGGTTTTGTGCTGCCGACTGGAACTGGCCTTGCAATATGTGAGTGAGGGTCCCATCCAGTGCAGGAGGGTTTGCGGGCCATGTGCCAAAGCCCTGGGGAGTGGGCTTTCTGGCCCCTGCTAATGAATGTGCCGCGCACCTCTCCCACCCAGGTACAGATCCTGTTTGACAACGAGGTGCTTCCGGATCACCTAACTCTGAAGCAACTTTGGCTCACCCGCTGGTTTGGCAAGGTGGGGGCACATTCCCGGGGCGGGCTGCCCTTTTCCCCGCCCCCAGGCAGAGCACTCACAGGGCTCTCTTGTCTTCCAGCCGGCCCCTCTGCATCTCAACTACAGTGTGAAGGAGAAGAGGAGGTAGGGGGCAATGGACGGTGATGTCCCCTTCCCAGAGCTGGTGCCCCCCCCCCAGCCCTTTAATTTAAGGATCTCTGCTCTTCCACGGGCATTTATTTTTGTAATAAAAAGACTGATGATGGTCTCTTGGGCTCCAGCATTTGGCTCCTGGAATGAACAGGAATCTCTTTGCAGGCGGGGGAGGGTGGCTGTCGAAGTAAAGCTGCAGTTCTGCAGGCTGGCCAGCTGGGGGCAGGGCCAACCCTAGCCCGCCCTGGCCTGGAGGGTGGATTCCCCCTCCCTGTCCCTGGGCGGTGCTTTAATGTGCCTCAACTCGATCCCCATCAAGCCCCCCCCCCTTCCAGGAGAAGGAGTGAGGAGAGAGGAGGAAGGATCTCCCTGCAGTTTGTCTGCCTCCCTCTCAGTGAAGTCTTGAGGCTGGTCTGGGTGGACTAAGGCCTTCCCCCAGACAGCCACTTAGGGCCCATTGTTTGGGCAGCCCTGACCCCCGGCACTTCTGCATTGCCCAAGCCTGGCTGCTGTCAGGCCGGAGTCTGCAGCCACTTTGCCGGGTTCTGGTTTCCTGGGGAGGCCGGCTGTTTCGATTTCTCGATTTCTCAGGCGCAGGGGGGGGAGGGGGCTTGGGCTGGGCTGCTGCTCCTCCTCCCCCCTGGGAAGCCCCCACCCTTGCCAGGGAGCTGGTGAAATGATGGGGATCTGGGTGTGGGCGTCTGTGTGGGGGGGATGCATCTCCCAAACTGAAGAATCGGCCTGGTTTTTGAGGGACCCTCTTAGTTTTATTGCGCCAGAGGCCAGAAATAATTTTATACGTGCTCAGGGAAAGTCTGCTTTTTCTTGGATTGGAAAGCTGAACTCTGGAAAAATTTTCCTTTCTGGCGGTGGGGGGGGACCTCTTTCCCCCTTTCTGGAATGCGCGCTATGGAGGGGAAACCCGGGGCGAGCGATCCGGTCATGCGGCTGGGCTGCTAATAGCCAGAAGGTAATCCGAGCCGCCTTTCTTCCCCTCGGCGGAGCAGCCTGTGGCGGGAGGGGGCAGGGACGGGGGGGCACTGCGTGCTTCCCAGCGCAAAGCAGCCGGGGCCGGTCGGGGCAGCTGCCACATCACGCCCGAGCACACGTCAGCAGGTGCGTGCTGGGTGCTTCTGCTTCTCCCCGAGGGCCGCTGCTGCTGCTGTAGAGCCCCCACCTCTCCCAGAGACCCTGCTGGGGCTTGAACTTTCACCGGCGGGCTCCCCCGCTCACCTGCGGGCATTCCCGGCATAAGGGAAGCAGATCGGGCTGGCTTAGTCCGGCTTAGCGAACTCCCCTCGGAGCCCCAGGCGGTAATTGACGCGCCGGCAGTATCTCGACCCTCCCTCCGCGACCCTCGGCCGCCCGCCAAGAACAACCCCCGGTTTACGGAGGGCCTCAGCTTTCCGGACTCTTCCGAATCGAGAAACCGGGGCCCCTGCTCTTAGCTCGGCTTTTGGGTCAAGACCCACAACTTTCCACCCTTCACGCCCACGCGGAGAGACTTCTAGCTCCGTGCCAACCCGGGATCTCCTCCAGTTCTCGGCCTTTCGCCTGCTGGAAAGCCGCCGGAATTGCGGGCATAGCTGCTGGCGTAGCTGGGAGGGAGGAGGTGAAGCCCAGAGAAAGGAGATGGAGGGTTTCAGCGCAGCGCGGACGCTCCGAGCCCCGAGCCGCCGACATCCCCGAGCGGGAGTTCCTTTTGCAAAAGAAACGGGGCGGAAGATCAGCAGCTGGCGGCCCCATAGCGTAAGTGCCGGTGGCTTCACCGTGGGGCCGCCGTCTGTGGCGCCGCCCTTTCCTCGAGGAGCAGCTGCTGATTGCCGTGTGGCGCCTTCGGAACTGGCATTCCTGAAGTCACACGCGCAGGCGCGATCTCCTGAAGAGTTAACTTAATCCTGAAGAGTCACAAATGGGCCAGTAATCTGGAAAACCGTTGGACTCTGCTCCAGAACATTCGGCGGCGGTGTCCCCGAAGCGAAGCTAGGAGGGGAAATCCCTGCACTTGTCCCAGTGGGGAAGCGGGGAAAAATGGCTCGTCAGCGACTTGGGGGCGTGGGGGGAGGGGGGAAGAGAGGCATTCGGTCTTTTGGATGCTAGGAAAGGGAAGCCCCTTCCCGTCCTTCTCTCCCTGTTTTTCCTGCCCACAAGAGTTGGCACTTTCAGTAGTCCCAGGTGGCTCTTGGCGCAGACCAGGTCCGAACCCCCAGACCATCCTCAAACCATGTGCGGCAGATGACCCTCTGGCACAACTGGTGCCAGCAGAATCTGAGAAGTGGGACTCTGCCTTCCAGTCTTCGGCACCGACCAACAAGTGAGCATCTTCAGACACCATCCGACCAAGCATGGCAGAAGGATGGATCCCTGCGTGGCCTTTGCAGATCCTCCAAGGTGTTGAGCTGCCTTCTTCTTATGCCAGCTTAACCTCCCCATCACCTGGCAGGAAGGGCCACCTGACACTCACCTGCCCAGAGTCGGGTCCAGATATCAGTTGAGGATATGCGGGGGTGGGGGTGGGGGGGAGAAGATCTCCAGGCAGGCTGCCCCGAGCAACGCAACGCGGCCTGGCTGAAGAGGAGCTCCTAGAGGCCTTAGAGGCCAGGTAGGTGCAGACGCTCCTTCTTCCTCCTCAGGGGTCGGGAAGAACAGGTGAGCCCTGGCTTCATCCCATAGAAAGGCAGCTTAGCCCTGCCCAGCTTCGTTTGGCGCTTCCCCTCCCCTCCCTGGCAGAGGCACCACCGCGCGGCCTTCAGGGGGAAGGAGCTGTCAGAGCAGAGCGGGATGGAGGCTCCCCATAACGAGCTCACTGGAGACTAAGCTAATGAGAAAATCTAAAGGTAATTTTGTCAGAATGTTGCCCGATTGGCAGCAGGCAATGACTGTGCGGGAGCAGCCTGAGCCAACGCAGCCATCCTAGCTGCGGGGGCGGGGGGCGGGGGGCGGGGGGCGGGGGGCGGCCATGGCTCAGCCCAGGACAGGTCATTTCGGGTGGACAACCAAGCACAAAGGACCTCAAGAACCTGAGGCTGGGAGAAGCCCCGCACAATGCTTGTTATTACGCACTGGCCACCAGCTCTACGGCCAAGGAGCCCCACAGCCCCACGCACGAGCAGAACGACACTCTGTGCAAAGGAGAGGCTCCTGCAAGCGGCCCCAACGGAGGACGCCATTTTCGGAGACCTACGTGCTGCCATCTGCATCACTTGGGGAGCGGGGATGGGCTGTGGGAACAAGCCTGACTCATTCCGCCTGTCTAGTCTTGGAGCTTCCCCACTTCCCTAGCCCTCCCCAGGGAGCCGGGCGCTGCGAGGACGGGAAGAGCCCAGTGCTGGGCTTCCTGCACGCGTCCGGGAGGATGCCGCTCACAGATGCCGGCACCGTCTCTTCTGGCTCCCGGTGCATCGTTTCTCCAGGATCTGCAGGGCCGGGGGCAGGATCAGGAAGCCGCTCGGGCCAGTCCCACGTCCGAGGACTTGGCAACTGGACCTGCTAACCCAGCCCAGCCCTGCTGTGCGTTCCTGGCCAGGAGCCTGTAGGAGAAGCGGAGAACGCGGCGGGCTTCAAAGGAGCCAGACGCGTCTCATGGATGCGTCCCCAGGAAGCACAATTGTCTGGACACTTGCACTGCAGGAAGGGGAGGCCGGGCTGCTGCTGACCCAGGAGACGGGCCACATGGCCGCCAGCCAGCCAGACTGCACTAGGACGTGGGGTGCTGTCCAGCAGGCCAGAGCACACGGGGGAGGGGCTCACGTGGGGGGAGCAGTGTCAGCAACCCCCTGCTTTTTTCCGTGCTGGCAAGGCAGAGACCTTTCCTGCTATTGTGAGTTTATCTTGGTCAGCAAAGTATACTTCAGGAATTCAGCCATGCCTTCCTTGCTCGAGGGGCACAACCCACGCTCACCGAGGCGCGGGGGGGGGGGCGGGGGAAGCGAGAGTCTTGAACAAGGCCACTCAGACCTACTGCTTAAATGTCTCCGGGCAGCTTTGGCTTAGTTTGTTCTTTCAACCTGACACAGGTCAGGAAAGCTGCTTTGACCCATGGCGGAAAAGGCTGGGCAGAGGGGCCTTCCTAGAGGGCTGAGGGTGGAGGAGGGCAACCTCGTGCATTTCTGCCCTTGTGCAGTGGTCAGTGGCCCGTATTCATGGGGGAGAAAGCTGCTCATTGCCCTTGACCAATGTCCATGGTTGAGGAAACCAGTCTCTTAGTATGAACCCAGTGGGTTGTGTGAATGAAGACAGACGCCCCACTCCAGGAACAGGCTGGCCAGGTGCTTCATCTGAAAGTTGTCTGTCTCACTTTCTGTTTAAACAGATTGTTGTACATCAGTTTGTCTGGGCGGATCGAAGGACGGATGGACTCTCCAGAGGGCACCAGAAGAGGCAGCTGATTCGATCTCCTCCCTGGGCTGTGTGATCGAACCGAAGCTTTACTGAACGCCCCGCCAATCCTTCCATTTCCCCAGCAAAGAGGTTGAAAGGAAGCCACAGTCCAGGCTCGCCTGCACCCTCTTTTCTGCTCAGCCAACATTTCAGAGCAGTCACGTGGGGAATCCCACTCCTGTTCGGCCAGCGCCAGCTGACTCCTTCCGGTCAGCTTTTGCTGGCTGAGTTGCAAGATCTTTGGGTCCGGCCACCAGGGAAGAGCAGAGCAGAGCAGAGGCCACCTGCCATCTCCAGCATTGCCCGGGACCAGTTTTCTGATGCCCCCAAGGAGCCCCTGGCCTCTGATCGCAAAAGCCAGCCGAAGCCTCTTAGACAGGATGTGAAGTTGTTAAATTTCTCTGGTCCCCTTCGTGGGGCAGCTGGGCTGGTTGGGGGTTTTCTTCCGGGGACGCACTGCAGCTGGTCTGCCACTGGTTCTCTTTTAAGAAGAAGCTTTGAAGGGCATTTAAGTGACACTGGAGAGCTATTTTATATCCCGCCTCTGGACAACATGAAGCCATCTCAACCATTTATACCAGGGGTAGGCAACCTTGGTTCTTTTATGACTGGTGGACTTCAACTCCCAGAATTCCTGAGCCAGCCATGCTGAGGGAAAAGGGAGAGGTTTCCAAGCTCAGCCATGCTGGCTCAGGAATTCTGGGAGTTGAAGTCCAGCAGTCATAAAAGAGCCCAAGTTGCCTACCTCTGGTTTATACCAACAGAAAGGTGGGGCACACATTCAGCAAGAAAGAAAAGGAGACCGCGGGGAATCTCTTTTGGCTCCCAGGATCAAGAGCGGGAGGGGGGTCTTTGCCTCCTCCTCCTCCCCTTCACCACTGGATCCCCTCTGCCAAAGCTTCGCAGCCTTTTCTCAGAGAGGATTTTCTTGAACCCATCAGAGATTGCATGGTATTTTGTACCAGCTCTGCGAACTTTACCTGCGGTCGAATGGTTGAAGGGGGTGACCAGGGGTCTCCTCAGTCCCACTTCAGGTAATGGCTGCCCCGGCCCCCACGGCTCCTGTGCCGCTCTGGGCACGGGGCAGCTCCCAGATGCTGCTTGAAGGCCCAAAGCCTCACCAGGCAGGATCCGCCCTTGCCTGTCCCTCTTCGCTCCCGAGCTCTTCTCTGCCGGGGGTGGGGGGCTTGCCTCGCCCATCCTTGGAAGAGAGGCTTGCAGCTCCGCAAGGGCCAACGCTAATGCCAGTGTCGTTTTGCCCACCCCACCCCCCCTTTGGGTGCCATTCTCCCTCCTCAGCCAGAAAGCTGGGGCTCGCTGGGGGAGAGGCGCAGCATCCGCCCGAGATTCCCTCCATCTCACCGTTTCTGAGCGGCCAGTTCAGGCATCAGCATCTCTCTGCAGCCAAGCAGAATCGAGGCCATCGCAGCTCAGCCCTCTTCTCCGCAACGGCAGCGCTGGCGAGCGGCCTTCTTTGCTGGCCCACAACAACGGGAGGGGGCATTCACGGCGTCGCTCCGCGAGTGTGGTGGACCAGCTCCCCTCCAACCGCCACCCCCCCACCCCCGCGCGCCTCTTCCAAGCATCGGCCTCCGTCAACCCGGCGCGGAGAGCGCCTGCCGGGGCCCAGGGGCGCCGCTGCTCCGCGCCTCCGGAGTCCCCGTGGCCGCAGTAGACCAGGCGAGGGTTGGGGGCAACTCAGCCCACCCTCCGAGGACACTTTCTCTCCCAGAAATTGGCTCACTGGGACCCCGAGGCTTTGGCGGCGGCGGCGGCTGTCCTTCCCTGCAGTGCCCTGAAAGACTTGGGGAGACTAGGCTGGGCAGGGGGAGTCGCTGGAACCGTCCCCCTCGCCTCGAGGCGACGCACGGTCCTCCAGGGGGCTTGCGGGTTCTTGCACCCCGCCCAATACTCACATTGGCCCCCGCAAATGAAGAGAGGGAGGGTCCACACCTGCCCTCCCTCTCCCCTCCTTGATTGACAGGAGAACATGAATAATTCAGCCCTGAGGCCACCTGCCTTGGGAAGCGTCGGCTGCAATTAACTCCCAGGCGAGGAAGGAACATTTCAATAAGGAGGAAATTGCTTTAGGGAGCGCCTGAGCGGCCCCGAGGACAGAGCCCGGGAAGAGGATCCCCCCCCCTCCAGCACAGACTGGCCTGTCTGCTCCGGTCGGGCTCCCACAGCCTCCTCCTAGACGGGAGGGGGCAGGCAGGGACCTCTTTCACCCTCAGCTGCAGCCGCTGGAGCTCCTCTCTTCCCTGCGAGGAGAGAATTTGAGGGGGGAGGGGGGAGGGCCTTTGGAACCCAGCATTTCCTCGCTGATGTCCAGACTCCCTTCTGCCCACCTGCCCTTTCCCACGCCAAGGCCTTGAGCACTTGGGGGTTGGTTGGGCTCCTTCCGATGAAGCGCCCCCCCGGCCCCCAGAGGACCTTCTAGGGTGGGTCCATGTCCCTAAGGGAGAAGCTTCTCTTGCAGGGAAGCTGCCTTCAGTCTGAAGCCAAAGAGCAGGCTGGCTTTGGAACTAGGGGCAAAGGAAGAAATAGAGTGGCTCTGGCCACGTGCAGAGTGCTTTCTCTCCCTGTTGCACATGGCAAAGGAGCTTTGGTGAGCTGTTCCCCCAGCCCAGCTGTCCTTCCTGTCCATCTGGGCCAGGAGGAGATGGGAAGACAAGAGTGAAATGGAGAGAATGAACTTGATTGACAGCTCCTGGGTCTACTCCCATCTCCTCCCCTCCCCCACAGACTGCCAAGCGTCAGTGGTCCAGAGTAGTTAGCTGAACTTTTATTTTTAATTAACCTCTTGGTGTTGCAACTCGGCAGCCTTGTCGGGGTTAATGGTGTTCCTGACCCGCTGCACAGATTGATCAATACCCTGCATTCAGAGCTACGTGTTTCTCCTGCCAGACTTCTGGAAAAGCTGCTTATTTACCGCCTGCCCTGTGGTGTGGGCCTCCTCAAAGAGAGGCAAGGCCAGGCCAGGCAGGGTGAATTTGGGTCCAATTTACGGCAGGCGAGAAGACCCGTTCTCACAGAGGTCACCCATGGGAAGGCCAAGGGTGTCCCCAAGGGAGGGGCAGTGCTCTCTGCCACCACCTCCACCCCAAAAGCCACTGCCTTTCCCAGGCCCTGCTCCTCCCAGGGGCCCGGGGTGCATTCAGGCCCAGAGAGGGGGCGTCCCTTCCTTTCATGGTGATAGTGGAAAGCAGCTGGGCTCCTCCCCACCTGTCTTGACACACCTGACCCAGGTTCAGAGGCGGGGAAGGGCGCCCCATTCCAGGGAGAGCCCAGCAACCCCTCCCCCCAGTGATAGAGAGACGGGGCGCAGCCTTTGAAAGCAGGAGGTCAGGGTTAGGTTCTCTCAGAAAGGACATTGGCTACAACCATGGAAATAATGGAGACCAGCTGCATAAAATACATCAGGGCAGAAAATAGAAGGGGCAGGAGGCAAAAGACACCAATTGGGGCTCTGCTGGACCAGTTTGCCAAAGAGCTGCTGGGCTCCCCTCTCGACTTCAAGACCTTGCAGGCAGCGCCCAGGTGTGCCAATGGGGCAGCGGGCAGGAGGTCTGGGGCCCGAGGGAGGCTCCGCTATCAAGCTGTCCTGAACCCCAGCAAGGGGGCTCTGCTGGGAACAGGCCTGCGTGTGTGTGAGGCCCCCTCCTTCCCCATTGCTCTGAAAACTTTACCTGTATCTGATGGGCATTGTGACTGTAGCATTTAAAGTACACAATTGTGCCTTCAAATTACAAAGGGAAGCTCCAAAACCTGCAGATGTGTGGACTAAATAACAGGCCAGATCAACTTTCCTTGTTCTGACCAAGGAAAAACTCCTCAGGCCCCTTTGTGCAAGTGGGGGAGGGTGGGGACTCTTCTGGCCCGTGTCCTCAGGTGCCCTCTGAGCAATACCCTGCAGGCAGAATGCAAGCATCAAACCAACTCCTGTCCCCAGGCCTGGCTTGGCTTGACATCCTCGCACTTTTCTACCAGGGCTCCCCTCCTCCGGGCAAGGTTACCCCGTCCTTTACAATATTTGGGAAACCTCTCAAGACACAGTTTCACAGGTAGCCTCTCTGAGGACTGAAGGAGCTGCTGGCAAATGGCAAGAGGCTCTTCCCTGGCCCTGGAGCTCTGTGGCCGCAAAGGGGGCCCTTACAGCTCCCTCCTCCCTTGGCTGGACCTGAGCCACACAGACCTCACAGCAGCCAATAACAGCATCTGCTGGGAGGCCCCGCCCCTGTCCTTGGGTCAGTGAGGCTGGGCTGAACCCACAAGCTTTGATGCTTTGCCCCACCTTCCCATTCCTGCCCTGCCCAGCACGGATGGATGGCTGCTGCCCCTTGTTCCAGCTGACGTGCTGACACAGGCCCCTGCAGGCACGTGCACGCGCACCCACGAATGCAGGCACACACTCTCTCACACACACACAGAAACCCGCTGGCCCAGGGGACTTGAAAGATGAAAAGAGATGTTGACTTTTGCCACCTGACACTTAACCCCAGGCAGGCCTTCCGGCCTGGGCTCCTCAGGAAAGGTCACGATTAAATAACAGTAAATCTACAGTGAGCAAAAGAGGTCCCCATTTATTGTTATTAACTCCTGCTGCCCCTGGGAAAAGAGGCAGAGATAAATGAGTCTGGCTGGACCTGGAGCAGTGAGGGGGGAAGGGGGGGAGGATGGAGGGAGGAGGGGCGCTCCCACTGGCTTGTGCTGCTGCAGCAGCAGGCTCCCTCCAGGCTCCCCAGGAGGAGGGGGAGGATTTGCAGGGCAGCCAGTGGCAACCCAGAGCAGCCCTCCAAAGCTGGCACTGTAGAGCTGCCAACTCAGGCACCAGGAGCAGCCCCTGATTTTGGAGCTCCTCCAGTTTGGCCGGTCTAGAACTTGGGAGGGCAGAACTGCCTCTTGGTAGCCTGCTTGGGGAGTTCCCCCCACCCCCAAGCTGGAAAGGGCGGAAGAGCAGAGCCAAGGACAAGGGCAGTTTCTGCACTTATTTCAAAGTAAATGATTTTTACCTTGCCTTTACTGCTGATCAACTCAAGGGGATGTAGATACCTGACACTCCTGCTTCTTCCTTTTCCCCCACCACAATGATTCCGTGAGGTGGGCCTGGCTCAAAGTCCCCCAGTCCCCTAAGGAGCCTAGAACCCAGACTTTCCCCACCTTGGCTCTCTGACCTGCTGCCAGGCTGAGCTGGGCAGCTGCCTCGTGTTGGCAGCAGCTCAGGAGGACAAACAAGTAACAGGTGATCCTCCAGGTGGGAAATCTTTGCCTCAATGCCATCCTTAACCTTTGGAGGATGGGCAATCCCATATTCAGGTCAGGAACAGCTGTGAATTCTGCTTCCAGATGCAACAGCCCAGTCACAGCCCCTGAGACAGCAGCAGCAGCCTCAGGGCACCCTGGGAAGCTCAGTGGGCTTCCCTCCCTATTACTTTAACTCTCAAATTGCCAAAATGAGGAGGTGGGAGGAGGGTAAAGACAGAAGGAGGGGGGAGGAGGAGGAAGGGGGAAAGAGAAGGAGGAGCGGAGGCAATCTGCACTTGAGAGGCTAGGCAAAGTAGCAAAATCATGACCTTGCACAATGACAGAATCTGCTTTCTATAGCAACGTCCCCATCAGCTAGAGTTTCCTTGGGCTGAGCAGGTGCCAAAAGGACTGGCACATCCTGGACTCCACAGAGTCTTCAGGGGGAGGCAGAGAGTGGCGCAGAGAGACCCAGTTGGTGCTGGCATTGCTTTTCACCATAGCCAGAAGGGGAGTCCGAGGAGAAATAAATGACCAGGGCACTTGGAGCCCCCTTTGGCAAGCAGAAGGCCTGTCCCACTCACTGGGACAGCCATGACTGGACGATGCCCTAAGGCCCTGGAGGAAATCTGCTGTGGGTCCAAACTGCAGCTGGTTGGTACAAAAGTGGACCTGGCAAGGTGTGTTCAGGAGCTCCTGATCTGGGATGTGACTTCCTGGCCTGGCTCCCCTTCTGGTGGAAATGCTCACTCCCACCGTTCCTGTTTAGGGGTAAGGAGAAAGGCCAGGGATGCCAACAGCTGGCCAACAGGAGCCTCCTCCAAGAAGCTCAACATATAAGGAGACGGGGAGTAAAGAGAAAGAAGAAGGAGAAAAGGAAAAAGGCAGTGAAGCAGAGAGAGATGGAAAGGATGGGAAACGCAGATACAAAGTAGGAGATATAAGGAACATAACCAAGACCCACAAAATGCTCAAATGACTATGTACTAATGCTCAAAGTTTAGGGAACAAACAGGGTGAACTTGAAGTATTACCGGTAGCATATGAAGGCAAATATGATGTCGTTGCCATTACTGAAACTTGGTGGGATGAAACTCACCACTGGAATGTATTGACGGAAGGATACAAACTATTCAAAAGAAACAGACCTAACAAAAGAGGGAGGTGGACTTACATTATACCTAAGGGATCACTACATTGCTACAGAAATCCACAAAACTAAGGATGAAAACTCCTAGAATCCATATGGGTCAATATAAAAGGAAAAAGAAACTGAAGCCCAACCTACCAAAAACATAACTGTAAAAGACAGACTAGAAATAAAAATTAAAATAAGCAATAAAATGGTTAGGAGAACACCTCTCTCACCTTGATGAATATAAATCACTGGGACCACACGGATTACATCCCAGAGTTCTGAAGGAGCTGGCAGATGTTATCTCAGAACCATTGTGCCATATCTTTAAAAATTCCTGGAGCACCGGGGAACTTCCAGAGGATTGGAAAAGAGCTGAGTGAGTAAATTAGTAGACCAGCAAAATATTGTGGACATAGTACACTTTCCAACAACATGAAATTTATGTGGAAAAAGGCAAGGTTTTACACAGGCAGAAAAAACAAAGGTACAAGTAAAGGTTAGGCGAAATCTGGCTGAAAAACAGTAAACTGTGAGAAGGACCTTGGAGTCCTAGTGAAGGATCACTTGACCATGAGCCATCCCTGTGTGGCAGCAGCAGCATCATGGTTTCTTGACCTCCTGCTGTTTGTAACATGTGGAAGGACTTGGTGAGGCTGTGCTCGGCTGCCAGGATGTCATTGTCTTCCATGGAGTCTCCTGTGAGCCTCCTTGCCTTGCTCAGGATGGATGTGGGGATTCCAAGCAGACTCAGAAAAGCACAGAGGTGAGGGAAGCAGATGAGCCTCGCCATCGGGTCGCTCCGTGGAAGAGGCTGGGCCGCATCAGGGCAGCCTCCAGCGCAGGGGTGCCCAGCCTGTGGGCCGCAGGCCACTACCGGTCCATGGCCTATTCTTAACTGGGCCACATGAGTGGCTGGCTGATACATGCAGTAAAACAGTGACTGTGAGAGGGACCCTGGAGTCCTAGTGGACGATCACTTAAATATGAGCCAGCCATGTGCGGCAGCAGCCAAAAGAAGCTAATACAATCCTGGGTTGTATAAACGAGAAGCGTAGAATCAAAATCAGGTGATGTATTAGTGGCACTTCATAAAAGCCTTAGTAGGACCACACCTGGAAAGCTGCATTCAGTTTTGTTCACTACGTTACAAAAAAGATGTTGAGACTTTGGAAAAAGTGCAGAGAAGATCAGCTAAGATGATCAAAGGCCTGGAGACTAAAACGTATGAAGAATGTTTGCAGGATTTGGGAATGGGCAGTCTAGAGAAAACAAGGACTAGGGGAGACATGATAGCAGCATTTCAGTATCTGAGAGGTTGCCACAAAGAAGAGGAGGGGGTCAACTTAATTTATCAAAGCCCCTGAAGAAGGCAGGACAAGAAACAATGGATGGAAACTAATCAAGGAGAGAAGCAACCTGAAACTAAGAAGAAACTTCCTAACAGTGAGGACAATTAATCAGTGGAACAGCTTGCCACCAGAAGTTGCACGTGTTTCAACATTGGAGATTTTTAAGCAGAGACTGGACTGCCACTTGACTGAAATGGTATAGGGCAGGGGTGTAAAATTGGTGGCCTGCAGGCCGGATGCGTCACAAGCAGGCCACACCCACCACGGCTCCACAAAGGCAAAAAATGTCGCAATATGTCCCTTCCAGCTTTATTCTGATTGATTGAAAATTCCAAGCTTTGTGCAAACACACCTGCCCAAAGCCTCAAGACCCCTTGCTCTGTGCTGCAATTGGCCGTTTCTCTCCAGGGAAGTCTAGCCCCACCTCATCCAGGAGGCAGAGAGCCCATCCTAGCCCATTACCACACTTCCTCTTGGGTGTGGAGTCCAGTGGGGAGGGCAGTTCCTTGCCTTGCCTGTTCTTGGCCAGGCCAAGGGGGTCTTCCACTGCTCTCCCTTATAGACATGGACAGGCTGGGCGTGCTGCTGAGTCAAGGAGATGGCAGGGCCAGGAATGGGATCCGGTGGCAGGAGCAGAAAAAGCCCTCCCCTCGGCCTCCCCCACACACACATTCTTGGTATCCCCAATGGCACAGGTCCATGGCTGGCAGGCATTATTCTAAAACAATATCCCAATTGAGAAGTTAATTGAGCTTGCAAGGAGGGCTATCCAGTGGTGAAATGGCTCTGGCATTCCTGAGCACAATGTCCCTCTGGCTGCTTTGGGGCACTCAGATGCCCCTGCGGCACCTTCTTTGCCAGCTCAGCTTTCCCTCCTCACTCAGGGGACCATGGGCTGGGCTTCCTTTGCCCCAACAGCCTGGGACCCGGAACGCGTGAGGTCCTGTCTGGAACAGCAATGGCTGAAGAGGGCCAAACCCAGGCCTTCATCTCTCTGCCCTGGGAGATGCGAGGTGCCTGGGGCTCTCTCCTCTTTCTCCTTCAGGCCCCCGCAGTGCATGCTTGCCCCTGAAGTGCCCCCAATTTGTCATCCTTGGTGCAACGGGATGCCTCTCCCCTCCTGTCCCCCTCCTCAGGTGAGCGCCTGCAAGCCTTTAATCGCCCAGGCCATCCATCTCCCAAGTGTGGCGCAAGGCTGTCAGCGCTCAGACAAACCGTTTCCTTATTTCCTTGCCCAGGCGAAGGGGTGAGATGGAGGTCCTGCAACCGCTTTAATTGAAGCCGCATGTAGAGGAGAGCAGCAAGAGGGCAAGAAGGGAAGGGGGATGAGGAGAGGCTGCCCCCATGCCCCAGCCCCTCCCCCTGCAGGAAGGTGCAGTCCCTTTCCCTTCTGGGCTGGGTATCCACCCATGGTTCCCTCTGGCCAGCTGTGCCCCACTTTGCCCACAGAACATGCCATCCTTCTCCAGCCTTGTAGAGATCTGGGCTGCAGCCTCTGGTTCTGTCCTGTGGCCTCTGGCCAATCTCCAAGCTCATGCCCACTTTGCCCTGCAGCCCGGGACTCCATGCAGGAGGCACCACGTAACTGAAGTCACCATCTTTCCCCAAGCTGTCCCAAGGTCTGACGCCTCCCCCCCCCGCCTCTGACCACAGAGTGCCAGGCATGCGCCTGGGGCCTCTGGCAATGCTGCTGAACCTTCTGAGGCCCAGGGAAGCGCCTGATCTGGCCTGGCACCCTTGGAGGCAGCTCTACAAGAATTGCAGTTGCTGTTCCAAGAATAAAGGCACCCAGGGGCGGCAGCTAAGCGTCCATTAATTTGGGGAGGGGCAACCTTTTCCTTGGAGGTACAATCAAGGACACACCCTGCCCCAGATTGGACTATCTGGACTGGCTCTCTTTGAAACACACTCCAACACAATACCAGTGAAAAATAAAAACAAGAAATCCAAGAAGAAACCAGCATGGCTGGACAACGATCTGTCTGATAAACTGAAAGATAAAGAGGACAAGTACAAAAAAAATGGAAAGAGGGACACATAATTATGGCAGAATACCAGCATATAGCCTGAATCTGCAAAGATGAAGTCAGGAAAGCAAAGGCTCAGAATGAACAAAGATTTGCAGAAAAAGTCTAAGATTAAAAAAAAAGTTTCTTTCAACATATAAATAACAAGAAAAAAGTCAAGGAAACAGGCCACTAAAGAGGGAAGATGGCAAGGAAGTAACAGGCAGCAGAGAGGAAGCAGAGCTGCTTATCTCATACTTTGCATCAGTCTTTACACCAAAAGAAACACTAGCCCAACCTACCAAAAACATAACTGTAAAAGAGAGACTAGAAGTAAAAATCAAAATAAGCAAGAAAATGGTTAGAGAACACCTCCCTCACCTTGATGAATATAAATCACCAGGACCTGATGGATTACATCCCAGAGTTCTGAAGGAGCTGGCAGATGTTATCTCAGAACCGTTGTGCCATATCTTTAAAAAATCTTGGAGCACCGGGGAACTACCAGAGTATTGGAAAAGAGCTGATGTGGTTCCCATCTTCAAGAAAGTTAAAAAAACAGACCCAGGAAACTACAGACCAATCAAACTAACATCAATACCTGGGAACATACTGGAAAAGATAATCAAAAAACAGATCTGTGAACATCTAGAAGCAAATAAAGGTATAACTATTAGCTAGCATGGGTTTGTTAAAAACAGATCATGTGAAACCAATCTTATTTCATTCTTTGACAAAGTGATGAAATTAGTAGAACAGCGAAATGCTGTGGACATAGTATACTTAGACTTCAGCAAGGCATTCAACAAAATAGACTACAACCTACCTCTTGGTAAGCTAGTAAAATGTGAGATAGACAGCATCAGCACCAGATGGATTTGTAACTGGCTGATGAACTGTACTTAATGAGTTGTCCTTAATGGTACTACGTCTACATGGAGGGAAGTAAGCAGTGGAGTGCTACAAGGTTCCGTCCTACATCCAGTACTCTTCAATATCTTCATAAATGATTTAGATGGAGGAATAGAAGGGGAACTCATCAATTTTGCAGCTGACAGTGAGCTAGTAGGAATAGCCATCAACCCAGAAGACAAGCTCAGGATCCAAAAAGATCTTGACAGACTTGAACAATGGGCCCTGTCCAACAGCATGAAATTTAATGTGGAGAAAAGCAAAGTTTTACACCTAGGCAGGAAAAAACAAAGGTGCAATTAGGCGAAACCTGGCTCAAAAACAGCAACTGTAAGAGGGAACTTGGAGTCCTAGTGGATGATCACTTAAATCTGAGCTAGCAGTCAAAAAAGCTAGTAGAATTCTTGGTTGTATAAACAGGCATAGAATCAAAATCACGTGAAGTATTATTACCGCTTTATAAAGCCTTAGTAAGGCCACATCTGGAATACTGCATCCAGTTTTGGTCACCACATTACAAAAAAGATGTTGAGACTTTGGAAAAAGTGCAGAGAAGAGCAAGTAAGATGATCCAAGGCCTGGAGACGGAAACATATGAAGAACGGCTGCAGGAATTGGGAACGTCCAGTCTAGAGAAAAGAAGGTCTAGTGTGGACATGATAGCAGCCTTCCAGTATTTGAGGGGCTGCCACATAGAGGAGGGGGTCAACCTGTTCTCCAAAGCGCCTGAAGCCAGGACAAGAAAGAACAGATGGAAACTAATCAAGGAGAGAAGCAACCTGGAAATAAGGGGAAACTTCCTAACAGTGAGGACAATTAACCAATGGAACAGTTTGTAACTAGAAGTTGTAGGGGCTTCATCACTGGAGGTTTTTAGGAAAAGACTGGACAGCCATTTGTCCGGAATGCTCTAGGGCAGGGCTTTTCAACCAATGGTATGGGTATCACCTGTGGTACATTGGCACCTGGCAGGTGGTATGCGACTATCCTAGAAAAGTAGCGGGGGAGGAGAATGAGCTGAACCAGTGGCAGCACCACACAAGCCTGAGTGAGAGATGGCTGGAGCTGCAGGGCTGTCAGGGCTCAGCGGAAGCACCAGGATCAGCACCAGGCTCTAGATGGAGCTCAGCGCTGATCCTGGTGCTTCTGAGCCCTGAAGAAGCACCAATCAGCTGGAATGTTGCAGCATCTCCAGAGTCTTGTGATTTACATTCAGATGCTTGGCAACTGATTCATATTTATGACAGTCCCAGTGTCCCAGGGTCATGTGAAGTGACCAAAACCTGCTGCAACCACCCAGCGGATGGGGGGGGAATAAAAACCAAACACCCCCCCACCCCACCTCCGCTGCCAATCCTCAACAGAAATGCTCACAACAATGAAAACCTCGGACAGGAGGAAGAGCGCGGCTGGGTGGGCAGGCAGGTGTCTTGCTCGGCTGTGCCTTGGGGGGGGCACTTTTTTCAGTGCCATTGTAACTTCAAACAGTCACTAAGCGAACTGTTGTAAGTTGAGGACTACCTGTACTTCATCACTTTTTTCCTTTTTTTTTGGTCATCAACTTTTTGACACCTTGCTAAGTGACTGGTGGTCCTCGATGTTGCCCTATCCTAAAAGTGGCACAATGGGTGAAAAGGTTGAAAAGCCCTGCTCTAGGGTCTCCTGCTTGAGCAGGGGGTTCGACTAGGAGACCTCCAAGGTCCCTCTCAGCTGTATTCTGATTGATTGACTGATTGATTGATTGATTGAATGAAATCCTGAGCCAGAATCAATCCTTGAGCTGCCATGTCACCGGCCTGGCACAGAGGTGACTTCTTTGACACCTGGTCCAGAACAAATGCCGGTTGCCCCCAGATGGCCCAGGAGGCCAAATGGATGGGGGGAGAGGCGGAGCAGCAGCAGCCGTGTCCCATTTCAAAGCCAAGCGGACAGGTCAGAGCAACCGGCCCTGGCCAGCCTGCCCACTGATGGATGGGCCCCCTGACCTTGGGAAAGGCCAAGCCTGAGGGAGGGGCCGCCAGACCATTTGGTCTCTCCCCCCCCCCCCCCCGCTGGCCCCTCTGGCCCATTTCAGAGTTCAAGGGGCCATGCAAACATTCCAGGGGGCCGTCCCTCTCTGGCTGGCCAAAACCACAGGCAAGGCTGTATCTCAACCCAGGCTGGATGGTCAGGATGATGCCCGTGCCCCCGCCAAATGTTCCAGAAGGCAGTTGGGCCACGTGTGAGTGGAAACCCAGAGATGGAACCAGCCTGGGGGGTGGGTGGGTTAGGGGGGACAGAGGGAGCAAGCAGGCCGCTGCCTTGATGCAGACCCTTCCAGGGTCCCTCTACACCCCAGAAAAGGGTGAAGAGCCCTTGTGGGGATAAGGGTGGGGCCAGCTCCTCAAAGGCAACCAAACCCCCTGGAGCTGCAGAAACACCAGCTGCACTAACCAGCCCATAATGGGTGGGGGTGTTTGGGGGGGGTTACAAGCAGATGAGAACCATCCCTGCAAAGGGGTTTCTTCTTGACCTGGTGCTCAAAGGGACCCTCCCCTCACTGCCTCACCCAGTGCCCCGCTCCGGTCCATGCAACTGGGACTGCTGAAAGGCTTCTCTCCGAACTCTCTGGCCTCAGGTGGCCCAGGAGGGTCTTGGCTGGCAAGGGGGCCCTGCAGACGGACAAGGCAGCACCAAGGCCCAGACTGGCTGGGGGAGCCCCAGGCGTCCTGCCCAGAGGGAAAGGCCCTGGGCCAGGGCACTGGGTCTGGCCTGAGGAGGGCTTGGGGATGGGCACGGAAGGAACCCTGGCACCAAAGCTGGACACCAGCCAGGCCGTGAGAATCCCAAGCTCAGCCCGGGCCCGGTGAGGCTGGGGCTCGTGGGTTGTCTGCCGCTTCTGCCAGCAACGGTTTTGCGTGAGGCGCGTCGCTGTTGCTGCTTTGATTAATTCCCAACATCGATGCTGCAGCCCGACCTGCTGCCCCGAAGGCCACGTTGCCCCTCGGAGTTGCCCTCGGCGGTTCCCTGGCCACACGCTGATTGGCCCTGGAGGAAAGCGCCGAAGGGGACCCTCTAAAAGCGGGGCCATCGCGGAGCCTCCCGGGGCACCGGAGCCCCCTTGCGCCTTCAGCCGCATGAGGAGCGAGAGGCCGCCGGCCCAGGAGGGGCGTTCGAAAGCCGGGCCGTAAGTGCGGCAGGGAGCCGAGGCTCTCTCGCTGGCTCTTGCCCTTGGCCGGCCGGCCTTCTTTCTACCGACTGACTGACCGACGCGCTTTGAAGGCAAGGGGCCTTCTCTGGCGCCTCTCCGACCAGCCCCCCCGTCCCTCGGCTAGGAACGCGGGGAGGGCGCTCCCCGCCGGGTCAAGATCGGCTTCGGTTCTCCGGGATGCCGCTCGGCAGGAAACGGCGAGAGGGGCCGAGCGGGGCCCTTCGCCCGGCGCCGTCCGTTCAACGCCACGGAGCCGCCGCATTCCTGCCGGCCCTCCCGAGAGAGCCGCCTAGAGCAGCCGCGCAAAAAGCGCCCCATCCACGAGGCTGGCAGGCTAGCCCTCTGCACGCGCTCAGAGGGCCAGCCAGAGCGGGACGCGACCTAACGGCAGGAGGGGCGGGACAGAGCGGCGCCCGGGACCGGGTGCGAAAGCAGCCGCGCCGGCCACCCCTGCGGGCCCAGCGGGAAGACGGCGCGGTTTCCGCCGGACCTGATCCGCCCGGCGGACGGTCTGCGAGGCGGGAAAGCGGCCTCCCCCCGCCAGCCCTCCTTCATTCTGCGCCCAGCACCCCGCTTGTTAAAGGGGACCCATTGGAAGCATCCCTCCCGCCCCCGCCCTCCGTTCAGCCCGCCCTTAATTGAATCAGTCCCGGCGGATTTGCCTCATTGAAAGGGATCCGCGGAACAAAGGAAGAGGCCGAGCGGCGCGGGGGGCCCCGCAGGAAAGCCGCAGGCTCCTTCCTGCCGCCCCGCCCCGCCCCCACCCGGCCTGGACCGCGGAACGGCAGCGGGGAGGGGCGGCGGAGGCAGCAAATGTGGGCCGATGGGGCACCTTTCGCGGGGGTGTGTGTGTGGTGCCATGCTGGGAAGGGCAAATGGGATTTCCAACTCCCCCTCGCAGCTTCCACAGACCCAAAGACCCGTCACTTCGAAGTGGTGATCCATCAAGAGGAGAAGGCCTCACTCCACAAAGGGTGCGTTTTCTGCACTGCCTTCAAGGGGGCCCAGCTGCAGCAGTCTACCCTGCCTCTTGCCAGAATGCTGGTCTTTGAGGGCAGGCCCCACTTTGGCCAAGGCACGGCTGGCCTGAGCCGAGCCACCCCAGCCAGGGCCCCCCTCCCAAACGCAGCAGCCTGCAAAGGCTCCCCCCCCCTGGCCTTTGGACTGCTTGACAAGGAGAACTGCAGGGTGCTAGAATTAGAAGGAACCCACAGAATCCTTTTGCTACTCGATCCAGATTAAACTCAGATCAAGGGGTCCCAAACACCACCCTTGTCTGTTTCTGTTTCTCTGGCACTTTCTTCAAATGTGATGTCTGTGCATGCTGAAGTCACATTCCTAAATATTTTGTGTGTGTGTGTGTGTGTGTGTGTGTGCACGCGCGGGCTTGAGAGTCCAGGTCATAGCAAGCTAGCCTTCTTTTTTGCTTTTACTCAGTTGATCCTGGAGGGGGGCAAGTGTCATCCTAGGTGGCTCCACAATCTCCCATCCTCCACAGAGGGGGGGGTACCAGTTTCTGCAGCTCCAACGTCCATTTTTATATAAGAACATAAGAAGAGCCATGCTGAATCAGGCCAAAGCCCATCGAGTCCAGCATTCTGTGTCACACAGTGGCCCACCAATTGTACATGGGGATCTTGAGCAGAAAGAGAAGGCAAAACCCTCCCTTTCCCTTGACCCCCAACAAATGGTACTCAAGGGAATCCTGCCTGCCTCAACCAACATAGAGGCGGCACATGGACATCCGTTTTAATAACCACCGATACACTTTGCATCCATGAATCTATCTAGCCCTGCCTTGAAGCTGTCAAGGCTGACAGCTGTCACGACCCCTTCAGGAAGTGAATTCCATAAATCAACGACCCTCTGGGTGAAGAAATATTTCCCTTTATTTGTCCTCACTTTCTTAGCTATGAGCTTTAGGGAGTGCCCCCTTGTCCTGGTATTGTGTGATAGAGAAAAGAATTTTCTCTCTTTCTCTGTGTGTGTGTCTCTCTCTGTCTCTCTGTCTCTGTCTCTCTCTGTCTCTGTCTCTGTCTCTGTCTCTGTCTCTCTCTCTTTCTCTGTGTGTGTGTCTCTGTCTCTGTCTCTGTCTCTGTCTCTGTCTCTGTCTCTGTCTCTGTCTCTGTCTCTGTCTCTGTCTCTGTCTCTGTCTCTGTCTCTGTCTCTGTCTCTGTCTCTGTCTCTCTCTCTCTCTCTCTCTCTCTCTCTCTCTCTCTCTCTCTCTCTCTCTCTCTCTCTCTCTCTCTCTCTCTCATTAAAATGTCTCTTAAGATCCAGACTTAATTCTCTTTTCCACCATGTGCCTGCAGTCCTCTATTTTGGACGGCTTTCTTTACCAGCCAAGCACGTGCCCCCTGCCTCCCCATCGGTCTGTGTTTCGTTAAGCCACAGTTCTCATTCTTGCTAGCCAGGGCAGCTGGAGATGGGTTTTGTAGCTGGAGCGATCCAAAAGGCTGACCTCTTCCGACATGGCAGCCCTTTTGCCAGGCGTGCCCCCCCCAGACATTTTGCCTTAAGAGGGAGGGTCGCTGACCGCTGCCCATCTGGGTGTGCAGAGCCTCCCCCACCCCCCCACCCCCCCCCCGACAGGAGACCTAAGGAGACAGCGGGCACAGGCAGCTACGCCATGTTTGCAGGGGCTGTGCTCTGGAAGCCAGCTGGCTGAGGCCTGGAATAAAATGGAGGGAAGAGAAGCAAGCCTCTCTCTGACAGCTCCCTCCGCCCCCACCCCACCCCCAGCCACGAGCCGCGTATCTCAATTCCTGGCAGAAGACCTTGTTCCCCAAAGAGGCACCATGATGGGATGGGGACCCTTTGCGCTTCTCTTGCTCCAGTGGGGGGAGAGCTCCGAGGCTCTTTCTGCAACAAAGCGAAGTCTGAGGCACAGCCTCTGGGGGGGGGCGGCGCTTTGGCTACAGGGGAGGAAAGAGGCAGAGGCTTCTAGACTGGATTTAGTGAATTGATCCCTCATCAGGGCGGGGGGGGGCACTTGGAAAGGCTCCAGCAAATGAAGGGCATCTCACCTCTGCTGAAAGAAAAGGCAGGTGCTTTGGGAAAGCTGGGTGGGGAAGGGAAGGAGGGAGGGAGGGAGGGGGAGCTTTCTGCCATCAGCACCATTTCCTGAGATCAGTTCATCAGGCAAGATGGTGGCACAGAGCGAGTGGGGAGGGAGACAGGCCCCGGGCCCAGCAAAGGGTGAGGGCTCCCTTCTCTCACAGCCACCCGAAAGTGCCTCCTCGTAGGTCCTCCCTGGCAGCTGCCAGGATGAGCCAGCCTTGGGTCTGCCTCGGAGGCCTTGGGGTTCTGCTGGATCCAGGCCCCGCTGGTGGTGCTTCATCTCCCCAGCTTCAGAGTGGACAGCTCTTGCTTCTGCAGCCCAGAGAGGGTTTGGCCTGCCCCTATTTTACAGATGAGCAATGAACACAGTAAGGAAGAATCTCCTAGTCAAGGACACCCGGTTTCAAGTAAAGGAAGTCATATTTATTGACTAAATGGGAAGCTGGAATGCTGCAAACCACAGTGTCCATCTCTAACGCCGCTTCCATTGATACCGGTAAGAATGGAGCCCGCAAAGACGACTTGGAAACTCAGCCAATCTAGAACGCAGCTTCTGCAGTAGGGTTGCTGTTCTCTGCACAAGCAAAGCGGGTCCCAGATTAACTTCCAATAAGCTTGTGGCTCAGTCCAAAGTGCTGGTCATCACCTGGAAGCCCTGACACTTTGCAGGACTGTCTCCTCCAGCAAGAATCAGCGGCTGCCCCATTTGGCCAGGGATAGTGGGATAGTGTCTTCCCCTGAACTCTGTGGAAAAGCCTCTTAGGAGCAGCTCCTCCCTGGACTGGCTTCCTCCTGGAGTAAGTTGCAGCCTCCTCAGTGGTGACTTTCTGGAAGAAGGAAGGTTTGGTTAGTCCAGAGAGAGACTGCAGTGCAAGAGCACGTTGCTGAAGCCAGTCTGTTTTTTGTGCTTCTCAATTCAGGATTATGATTACTTGTTTGTTTTTATCTTGCCTTGGTTATTTTTTTTTTTTTATTGTTACCAATCAGTTGAACACTGACTGGGTATTTTTATTCTATAAACCATTAGAAGAAAATTTACACTGCTATTCAGAAGTGGCAAATGTTTGGCACTGTTGACAGTATTGTGTACTATACAATTTAAGTATCCACATTGTTAGTAAAGCATATTCCTTTCAGGCAGGTGTTCATTGCATTCCATATTTGTCCTTCAGCTCTTTAACTTTGGCTATATATACTTTGATTGCATCTTCTTTGGACATACCTTTTAATTTACTCCAAGCGTCCCACTTGGCTTTGCCTTTTAAATCAAACATTCCAGGGCGTTCTGTATTTACATCTCCAACTGTAACTTGCTTAAAGTGGCTGTAGAGATCCAGCAATTCCTGATCTGATGGTGGGGACTTCAGTTTCTTAACTTCTTCAGCTGCTTTATCAAACTCTGCCTGCGTCATAATGGCAAGGTATTCAGAGGTCCCAGACAGGAATGCAAGACCGAAGACCGCTCAAACGACTAAAAATACCTTCCTTCTCCTATTTTTACCACAACGACAACCTTGTGAGGTGGGCTGGGCTAAGTCACCCAGTGGGCTTTCATGTCTAGAACATGAAAGGACTAGAACTCACTGTCTCTTGGTTTCTAGCCTGGGGTTTTAACCATTATCTTAACCACTTAACCACTAATATGGTTTGTTAGGATTTGAGCTACTGTTATATTTGTTCTAGTGAATTTTAAAATTATTTTTGGTCCTTCTTAGTTGCTGTAAATATTGCAAGTCTAGTTTATTTTAATAGCAGCACTTCTTATAATTTAACAGATAAATTCGTGCCCAACAGATGACTGCTGCTGGATTATTTTGCCTCTCCTGGTGTTTAAGAATCTCTATCTCAGGGTATGAAACTTCTACCTCAGGATCTTTGGTTAGGGACTATAAAAGACTACACTAGTATTGAGACGAAGTTAATTCAGAAGTGTGAACGAACAATATGTGATGGACTAGATATAGTAGATAAACCATGTACAAGATTTACCTCAGGTTATTAAACTTTTACCTCAGGATTTTTGGTTAAGGACCATAAAAGATTGTACTAATACTGAGATGAATAATGTGCTATAGACTAGAAACTGTGGATAGGCTATAGAAAAGAGAAGCACCAATCAAATAAATTGAAACAGGTGTATAGTTGAGGTTTGATGTGAGGAATGAAAAATGCTTACCAAACCAGACGTTTATAAAGATTAACACTTAGTGATGTATACCAGGTGCTATGAAGATCGATACATATTATGAATTCATGTTCAATGCTGATTGTATGAATGTAGATAGACCATATATAAGAGCTGTATTTTCAGGCCCTATGAGGACAGCTTATTAATATGAACCCAGATTTAATGTTGATTGCTTTAATATTGGAAAAGCGTACTGAATTTCTACCTCAGGATAATGAATTTGTACCTCAGGACCTTTTGCTAGGGATCATAAAAGATTGCACTACTACTGAGACGAATTTACGAGTTGTATTGCAGGATATATGATGGCTGCTTTTTGGTATGAACTCATGTATAATGTTGATGGTTTTAATAAAATAATTTTTGATTAAAAAAAAAAAGAATAGTAAGGCCCAGTTCTCGGCCATTACAACGTTGGCCATCCCTGATTGATTTGTGAGCAGGTCTCTTGGCTGCACAGATAAAACCTAGAGTCCAATTATTTCTGTATAAATCTGTGCCCCTCTCCCCCAAAACATGACAAAGAAATGCTGTGGTTGTAAGGAGTATCCAGGGAGCAAAATCAGTGGCCTCTGGTCATTTTTTTTAAATAATTGGCCTCATTAAAGAAATTAGGTGAGTTATGAGACTGTGCCCATAACTTAATTTCTTTAGCAAAGTTACATGCCACCCACTCCAACGGCTGGCCAGTTTACGTAAGTACGTGGAGATAATAAAATACGGAAGAAATTCCAGGAGAAAACAAGGCCACAGCGAAATCCTCCTCCTACTCCAGGACACAATGGGAGGGTGGCTGCTGCGAAAAACCGGGAGGGAGCGCGGAGCGCGGAGCGCGGAGGGGGGAGGGGAGGCTGCCGCGTTTCTTCACGCTTGAGGATCAGCATATTCCCGACCTTCAAGCGTCCAGCGCCGCTGGTCTCACAAAGAACAAATTGCAACAAATTCAACCGGAGGGTTACTTGCCACCCAGAGTCTCTTGATAGTGAAGTGGGCATCATATATATTTAAAATAGACAATAAACCTGGGGGCTACCTACTAGCAGCCTGGTCACCATTGCCTATTACCTATCGCGCGCGCGCGGGGGGGGCAACTGCAGGAGGTCGTGAAGTTCCTCTCTTCCTGTTGAAGTCTAACCCTTAGGAAAGACATTGAGCAATTTGCACAAAAGAAATGAAAGCCGAGACTTGGAGAATTTTTTGAAAAGATTAGGCCCATTATCCCAACGGCAACAGTATTCTAACATCCATTACCAAAGAAATTAGCGAGGTAATGGATGGCCCGCCACAGGAGGAGGAGGAGGAGTCCCGGAGGGAGGGAGGGCTCACCTTTATTCCAGAACGGGGCGGCAAAGCCTTGTTGCTGGGCTGTCCGGGCAAACCGTGGCAGCCACTTCCGCCTTATAGAAGCGACGGACGTTGCTGAGGTCCTACAAACAAACGGCCGGATCCAGGCCCTCCTTCCAAGGGCTCATAAACGGATTACATTGGAAACTGCTGATCCTATAGAAACATGCGGAGTGACTCTGAGACAGAACACGAAAAGGATACTTTTCTTCCTTGCGCGTCGGGGAACTCCCCCCCCTTGAAACTGGCAGCGGGGCACCGGGGGCAGCCTGGGCACCGGGCGCCAAGCATTCAACCCCCTGCCCTCAGCGCTGCTCTGAAACTGCGGGATCACGGTAGGCAGCGGAGAACCGGCCGCGCCGCACAATTCTCCGGAGACCCTCTTTCCCAAAGAGCCGCCTTCTTCCGCAGGTCCCGCGTGGGCTGCCTGCAAGGGGTAGCCAGGCCGAGGGTGGGCAGAACAGTTTTGCGCCTCTGGCCCTGGTCTCCTGCCTGGTTGGTCTCCTCCAGGCCGCATGGGGCGTCACCTGGGCCGGGTCCAATGACCGCGCCCGCCGAGGTTTGGCTGGGGTCCCGGCCCCCCTTTGCCCCACCAAGCTGGAATAAGCGCAAGTGTTGGGGGGGACTGGCCAACCGCCCCACACCTCACCCGACGGCCCTGGGCTGCGGGGCTGTGCTGGAGCTTTGCCGAAGATGGCGCCTGGCAAGAAAGGGGATCGGTGCGATCGGCCGGGCAGTTCGGGATGGGCCGCGCTTCAGGGGCAGAAACATTTGTAGCATTTCGAGGCCCCGACCTAGCCTAAGCTGACAAGCGGGCGTGAGGTGGGGGAGTGCCTCTCCAACCACAGCCGAACCTCTGGTCCCGGCTTGTCCCGCCGCCATTTCCCCGCCCGAAGATGGGTCGCGAGGGGGAGGGCGGGGGAGGGTCTCTCTCCTATGCCCCCCATTCTGGTCCTTTGTTAGCGATCGGGCAAAACCGTTGGATGTCCAAGGACCGCCAACCCCACTGAGCGGTTCTCCCCCCCTTAGATCAAGGCGTCTCGCCGGACCACCTCGGGCGCAGCAGACCCCAAATCCCCCATTTCCGCCATTCCCGCCCCACAGCAGGTGAAGCTGGGCGGTGGCGGCGGGCTTTGTCCGTGCAGGAAAGTTGTCATCTGTGCGGCACTCCCACCCCCTATCCCCAGTGTGGCGGCGACCTCCGCCCGTTTCTAATCGCTCGTGAAAACGGCCCATTTTCACTGCGCGCGGGGATTAAAGGCTCCGGCCTGGAGAGGCGAACGAGACCAGGCAAAGTGACAGCTGCGTTTAACCTTTCCGTCGCCGGCCTGGAACAAACATCTTGGTGGGGGGCGAGAAATCCCTACTCGTAACCGAGGCTAGAGGCAAAGCCTGTATCGCGCTAGATCCCCGGTCCAGGCCTGGTCGTCTGAGTGTGTCCGGATGATCTTTGGCCGAAACGCGCGGAGGAGTCGCCGTGTCAGCGTCGTCCCCAGGCGGGAATCTTCCTGGGCGGCGCTGAGATGGAGCTCCTTCCGCGTTTCTTCGCTGCCCGGCGGGCCGAGGTCGCTGAAAAAAGCTTTTCCCGCGGCTGGTGCCGGCAGGCCTCACGAGGAAAGCGCTCTGGCCCTTCTCACGTTCCTTGGCAGCTCCGGAGCTGCTGCCTTCGAGGCGGAACAAAACTTCGAGGAGAGGCTCGTTTACTAGTCTCCCCCCCACCCCGAAAGGCTCAGGGCGAAGTAAAGGGAGGGAGGCGAGGCGAGCGGAGCGGCGAATCGTGCAGGGGGACCTTGAGACGGGAACACTGCCGTGGCTGGGCGTCGGGGAAAGCGGCTGTCCTGAACGTTGGTGCGCCGCATTTGGGCTGGAGCGCAGTGGTTTAAGGGGACCGAGGCCGCCGCAGTCCTCCTGCTCTTTCTGCCCGGGCCCAGAGCGAGCGCCTCGGCGTTCGGGACTTCTCTCCCGGTCTCCGCACTTCGGAGCAGAGCGCCGGCTGCGCTTGTGGGACAGAGAGCAGAGCAGGAGGCTGACGCCTAATCCCCTCGCTTGCAGACGTTAGGCTGCAACCCGGGAAGCCTCGGTGTGGCCTGCAAATGCTAGAGGGGAAAACCCGGACGAAACCCGAAGCCGACGCCTGACTAGGATTTCTCGGGCACTGGAAATCGGAGAAGACAACGTACAACTAGCACGTGCGTTTTCCACTCTTCCCTTCCAGTCACGGCAGCCGTGACAGCAGCTGCGGAATTTTCGGCCTTTGTGGAAGACTCCCCAAGAGGGGCCCCGCCCCTCTCGCCGTCCCCAGCGCGGACCTCCTTTCTGGTTCCCAGGGCGCAAAGCCTTTTCCAGAAGAGGGAAGCAGGGGGGTCTGGTGGACCTGCCGGTCTGTTCGCTCTCTTGCGGAATCTCAAACTGCGCCCTTACAAATAGCAGCTACGGAGTTGGGGGGGGGGACTCGGAAAAATGCGGCTGGCCGGTGACCATTGCCCCGAGCCGGTCTTGCCCTGTTCTGATGTGGCGCCAGCAGCTCAGGGCGGGCTACACGGGAACAAGACAATGCAGCTTCCAGGCTGGGGGGAGGGCTATGGGGAAAGGGCGCCTGCGCTTCTTACTTGCCCGCTTCTCCCTAGGAAGGGTCGCCTCTCCCGCCCGAGCTAGCGGCCCAAGCTTTATTTGCCCGAAGGACAGGAAGGGAGGGCGCGCCTGGTCTGGAGAGGGCCTGGCTAGGGGCTTGCGGGCTTGCGTAACATTTTCCGCCTGCTGCTGGCTGGCCGGCGGTTCTCCAGCCTGCCAGGGCCCTGCCTTCCCTACTGCAGGAAAAAGCGGCCTCTCCGCAGATGGCCGGGGAGGGCACGGGCAAGGAAAGAGGTTTACAAGCTTGCGGGATCATGGAGCTATTTGTCTGAGGTTTTTACGGCCTGCCGGGACAGTGAAATCCAAAACCTGCCCAAGAATCCTGGGCTGCGGGTCTTAATCACTCCCAGACGCGGCGCTTTTATGGGCCATTTAGAGCGAGGGAGCCCATAAAATTGCAGGCAAGCAAGAGACTGGAGGGGGGAGGAACACCGGGGTGCCGCCTCCGGTGGGATGGGGGCACCCCGAGAGGCCCCTTCCTCGGGGAGGCACGCCTGGCCTCACCGCCGAAGAGCTCCGGAGCCGCCCAGCCGGCCCTCAGCTCAGCCTCCTTCAGGCAGGCGGCCGCGGGGGACTTTGAAAAGCTCTTTATGGCGAAGGGGGGGGGTCTCGCTTTTTACGACTCCCTGTTACTGGGAGATTGCACGTCTGCCTTGCATTAGCAGCGGTGGGAGGGGGGGAGGGCTGAGCTCCCAGCTGGGCCACAGGCGGCGAGGAGACCCAGGCAAGGAGGCCCTCATCCACGCAAACCGGAGCTCCGGCGGCGCTGGCCGAGTCCTTGGCGAGGCCCTAAAGCAGCGCAAGAGCGGTTCTTCCGAAAGGCGGCAAGGAAGGAAAGGCGAGAGGTCCTCGAACGGAGGAAGGCGGAAAGGCGCCCCAGGCTGGGCGAAAAATACCAGCAGGGCGCAGACAGATGTGCGGCCTGGCTCCTCTCCTCGGCGCGCCCGGCGTCCGCCAGCACAAGAGCTGAGCTTCCGGTGGCGAGGCGAATCGACGGGGCCTGCGAGGGAAGGAGATGTGACGCGGGGTCGGCAACGGGGCCCTCTGAAACGGCCTCAGAAGAAACCGCAGCGCGGCTAAAAATAGCAAGCGTTAAAGAAGCGGGGAGGGGGAGGCAAACTCCCCGGGGCAACAAGCGGAGTCCTGGGCGCCGCCCGGGGAGTTTGAAGCCAGAACGGCGCTTCCCTCTGCTTCACTCCGGGACCGACACCCGATCGAGACCAAGGGAAGCGTTGGGAACCGACCGGACCCCTCCGACGCTAAGAGACTCCTTTTTGAGGCCGGGCGATGGGCAGGGCTGGCGGGCTGTAGCACGGGACCCAGGACAACGGCGGGCCCCTCCCGACCCCTCCGGCAAAGAAAGGGGGGAAAGGGGGCTTCTCCGCTGCAGGCGAAGGACACGAGGAATGGCCTCTGCTTCCCCAGCAGAGCTAAAGACGCGGGTCGGGCGGGGACGCCAGCTGCCGAGGCTCAGGGGCTTCTTCCTGGAACTCGGCGCTCGCCTCGCCGGGGGAACTGCGGTGGTTGAGAGACTCGGAGAAGGTAGCCCGTTCCCTGGACGGGGGGGAGGGAGGGAGAGAGGAGCTGCCCGATCCGTGGGCTCTCCCGGGACTGCCCGGATAAGCAGAGTCCGCGTGGAAAGCGCTACCTGGACGGCCGAAGGAGTCTTCCTCCCTGGAGACGCACCCCAGTGCAGCTTGGGACCGCCAAGCCCGGGGCGCCGGAGCTGAGCAGAGGGTACTCCGGGACGGCCTGCAACCTCCGGAAAAGCGACGAGGCGGTGGTTCCTTCGCCCAGTCGATCTGAGAAGCGGGGATCCCCTTCCCGCCCCCGTTCCCCCACGCCTCCCCCCTCACTCAGGAACTTTGCTAACACTTCGCCGCTGGCTCCTCCTACGCCGTGCCCAGCCGATGGCCCAGCCTGTGCGCCTTTAAGGCTGGAGCGCCCGAGCGGGCTTGGTTGCGACTGTACAGGCTTCCCAACCGCGAGAGGCGCAGGAGACTCGACGGGCGCCCCCCCCCCGCGCCACAACAGACGCGGCCCAGAAGGGGGATGGGCGGGGGACATTGTGCCACTCGGAACGCCTAGGCCGGGGTCGAGGGCCGATCAGCACCATCCAGGGCTAGCGTGCCGGTTTCTTGAGGCCCGAGGGCGGCCCCGCAATGACCCGCAGGGGGTGCTGAATCCTCGCCCGGCCCGGTCTGGCTCTTGGGACAAGCCGGGGCCTGTCCTCCCCCTTCCCTCCCTCCCTCCCCCGGCAATGACATCGGCGAAGGAAGGGAAGGCAGTTCCCGCGCTGCCACAGCCGGGTGTAGCAGAAGAGAGGCGCCGGAGCCCCCTGGACCTCCTCCCGCCCCCCGCCAATTCCAGCAAACCTCTCACCCCCTTCAGCATCGAAGACATTCTCAGCAAACCTTCCGGGCACAAAGCTCCTGCCGCCCGCCTGCTGGAAAAGGTTGCAGGCTCGGCTGGACCCCCGCGGAACGGCGTGCCCGCCCCCGACTCTCCGCTCTGCGCCCTGGAGGAGCTGGCTAGCAAGACGTTCCAGGGGCTGGAGCTCAACGTGCTTCAGGCGGCCGAAGGTAAGGGCCGGTTGACCACGGGAAGGGGGGCGGGCAGAGCTGGAGTGGGTCAGGCCGCTAGCCCCGCTCCCTGCTCGCTCTGCGGGAACCCGGGGGTCGCCCGATGCAAAGAAGCCAGCGGGCCTGAAGGAAGCGGGGCTGCTTCCCCCTTACAGCGTTCTGGAAGACCCCATCGCGGTAGCGCTCGGTGGGGAGAAGAAGCGTTGGGTGCTCGCCCGTCGCCCCACTAGTGATTTGTGGCCGCGGAATTTCTCTCCCCCCCCATCCACACAAACAGCCGCGGGTGGCGCCTTCGCTCCCGCTCTAAGGCCAGTCAGTGGCCCGCGGATTTCCTCAGGCCGGTCTTCGGACCTGCTCGCTCGGGTGAACCCTCGAAGTCCTGCCTGCTCCGCGCTGAGTCACGACGGCATTCCGCTCGGGACTTCCCAGCGGAGCTCCGCAAACGGGCGGGCCGGAGAGCGCTGTGGCCATTGTCTCCGGAGCGTCCTACCGGGCGGTTTCCTCCGCTCCCGCTGGGCGACCCGAAACAGGCCGAGCCGCCTTAAAGCCGGTCCGGTTTCAACGGGAATATCCGGGAATCCAAGCGGCCGAGCCGGACTGCAACTCCTCCGCTCCCTACTGAGGCTGGCCTCCCTTGCTCCCCACAGCCACCCGCTTCCCGACCCTCCGCCCGGCGTCGCCAGGGCCCCCTTTGTCCCCACAGCCGCCCTGCCTGGATCCTGCCTGGATCCTGCCCGGCCTCTGCTTGGAGGCCTATGGGTAGCGATCCACGCCCAGCTCCAATCCGGCCGGGATCAACCGGTCCTTCCTTCTCCGTGGGAAACTTTTACCAGAATCCGCATTCGCTGTTTATAATCTTTTTGTCTCCCAAAACAATTTCCCACCTGAATCGCAATTTTAAAATTGTTTTATTTAAATCATCTATGCTGGTTTATAACCTAATAAAAAATGATGTTGATTTCATTTAAAATCATCCTCGGAATTATTTCAATAATAAATAATATTTCGTATTTTAATTTATTAATAAATAATATTATTGCAGAACTTTCGGAAATGGCCGACATACAATTAAAGTTAATAAAACGAAATAATTAATTAACAGCAGCAGCTGCGGCCGGTATTCCCCCACTGGTTCGGGCAGTCAGATTGAGGGCGATTGCTCCCTGCAAAATCACCTTCCCAAAATAAGGAGGAAATTGCAGACACAATCACCACCAGCTAGATGAGAGTTTACTTCAGCCATAACTTTAACTATAAAAATGATAATCATAATAGTGAGATATTACAGACATAGACTACTATTATAGATATTTTTACCACATGGTTTTGCACCAATGCAGTTAACTCTACAACTTTTTATTATGGTCTTATTTTATTCTATATTAAAATATAATACACAAATACATCTAATCCTAAGAATTTATAACAAATAATTAAATTATATTCACTTACATTATTTATCTTAAATTGTTTCCCCTTTTTGTACCGGAACTTTGCAGCCCTTTCAAGAAACCCTTAATTCCGTACTAAACGAAGGGATATTTTGCACCCTTTTTCTTCCCTGCTCTGGTTTTATAATTATTTAGCCTTTTGGCTATTTTTTTTTTCAAAAGTACAAATGGAAAAATACCTCCCAAATTAATTCCTGCGCTCAATTTTGGGGGGGGGTTAAAAAAGGGCAGGCAAAGTCGGCTGGTTTGCGCTTTTTTTCTTCATTCAATCAAATCAGCCATTGCTTTAAATTCAAGCATACTGTAAAGATCTTTGTTTTTCATTAATTCTACTGAAACGGAGTCTTGGGCTGTGTTTTTGCATTGATGCTACCTAGAAATGGCTAGAAACTAGAATGAATAAAACAGCTTCTCTTAGCTTAGCTGAGAATCCAGCATTTCAGACCCGGGTCAGTCAGGAGGTTGAGGAAAATTCGGCGGGAGAGGTCAGCGCTCCGAGTCCTCCTTTATATACTCGGAACAAGTGCGGCATTCGCAAAACAAGGAAGTCGCTGCAGGTCGGTCTGGATCCTGCTTTGAGATTCTGGAGGGCGTTTTCTCATATTCTAGAGTCAATTTCTCTAGGCGCCCTTAACACATCCGGGACAGGTTTAACCGCTGCGGACCCCTAACCCCGCACTCCGGGCCAAGCCCCCATTTTCTGCCCCTCCCGCTGGAGGGCCGGGTTCCCAGTGGCCGGCGATAAAAACATTTGCCCGGTAGTGTCGGGGAGGGGGGGAGGGGGGGGAGGGAGGGAGGGAGAGCCTGCCAAGCTGGGAGGCCTGGGACGGCTGTGATCCCTTCCGCCTGAAAGGCGAGAGAGATCAATGGGCAGATTCAAGGGATTCTCACCGGGTCCGCTTCCGAAGGGGCTGCTGACTCCGAGGAACACGGGTGCCTGCCCGGGTTTTCACCCGAGCCTCTGCCAGTCATTAAAACAGGCGACCCGGGGCGCCCGAGAGCTCCTCCGTCCCCAGTCCAAAGGCGACGGGTGGGGATTATCCTTCCTTCGCTGGCCTCAACGGTTCGCACCCGGGCCGCTCCGGCTCCGCGATCTCGGAAGAGATGCGCCCCGGGGGCCTTTCCTGCGCTCCCGAAGGAGAGTCTCGTTTGGAAACAGGAAAGAACTGTAGCCCCCGGTGGGGTGCGGGGCAGACGGGAGCGGGTTCCGGAGGGGCATTCGAGGGATCTTTCCCTTTCTCCTGACGCCCAGAGGCCTCCACGCGAGATTCGGCAGGAGCGCTGGGGAGGCGCTTTTTCCTTGCTGCCCAGGGCCCCCCCACACACAGTTACATACGCAGCAGAAGGAGGCGATGCCCGCAAGGGCCCGAGGGGGGGAGGAGGAGGAGGAGAGGCAGTTGGTCTAGACTCTAGGCTCTCCAGTGCCCTTCTGAGCCCCCGTTCCGCTTGCCAAGGCCCTGGCCCGGCCGAGAGCGCGAACAGACCATGCCCCGGGTCAGAAGGTGGGCCAGCAAGCGGGCCAAGTAGCCTGACGCAACCGCGGCTCCTTCTTGCCTTTCCTGCAGGCCGGGACCCGCTGGGCGCCTTCGGGCCGCGCCCTCCGTCCAAAAAGCGGCGCAAGTCGCGCACGGCCTTCACCAACCACCAGATCTACGAGCTGGAGAAGCGCTTCCTCTACCAGAAGTATCTCTCTCCCGCCGACCGAGACCACATCGCGGCGCAGCTGGGCCTGAGCAACGCGCAGGTGATCACCTGGTTCCAGAACCGCCGCGCCAAACTGAAGCGAGACCTGGAGGAGATGAAGGCCGACGTGGAGTCGCTCAAGAAGTTGCACCCCGCCGCCCTGGAGAAGCTGGCCAGCATGCCCGAGCTGGAGACCCCGGGCGTCTCTAGACCTGCGCGAGCCCGCGGGGGCCACCTCTGCCGCACGTCGCCCCCGCCCTCACCGAGCGCCTCACGACACACCTCGGACGCTTTCTCCGACGGCGAGGACGAGGAGGAGGAGGAGGAGGAGGAGGAGATCGACGTGGGAGACTGAGGGCCGGTGAGGGGGTGACCCGGAAGGGAGAAGTCTCCCTTCCAGCTGCCGCCCTCCGTCTTCCTGCCTCTGGATTTCAAGGCCGCTTGAGGAGGGGTCCAAGACTGGGCTATGGGGCCGTTCCTGTCGCCCTGCCTCCCCCGACAGCATCCCCCTTTCCTGGATTCCCGCAGCCCCGCTCCCTCCCCCACCACGCACCGCACCTTAAGCGCCCCCCCGTTCCTGATCCGCAATTCCGCCTGTGCTGGACGATGGCCAGGCCCCCCCTCCCCTCGTCCTTCTCTCCCGCTCTTCTCCCCGCCCCCTTTTTTCAATGGAGGGGAAGTTTCGGTGCAATTTTTAAAAGTTTAATTTTATTATTGTTATTATTATTTTTCCAGCGCCCCATTGTCCCTGCGGCCTCGGCTGTTTTGTCTCTCTGTGAGTTCGTGTCCTTCCTTGGGTGAGGCGTCACCGGAGCACCTGCGGAGCAGGAGAGCCGGTGACATGGAGCAGACGGCGGGGCGAGCTAGAGTAGCCGTTCGCGCCCTCTCGGAGCCGCGGTGGGGCGAAGGAGCCGGCTCTTGAGAGATCCGAGGCCGGCGTCGCTGGGCCTGCAACCCGGCCTACCGAGCCCGCCGGGAGTCCCCTCCGGGAACGGATGGCAACCCGGCCGTCTGCCGGTCCGCCGCTGCCCCTCTCATATCTCGGTCGCGTGTGCTTGTACATATTTGGAATAAAAGGACGTATTTGATGCCAAACCTGCTTCCAGCATTTGTGTGCCGACGGGGGGGGGAGTCGCGTGGATGGAGTGGGGGAAGCCGAAGGACCAGTTGAGGTGAGACGCTGCAAGAGTCGAAGAAACGGCGGAGGCCAGAACAACGTCATGGGTGAGTGGCCAGGGGATTGGGGCCCGACTCTTCCCTCCGTCGGGTAGAGGAAAGGTCTGGACCCTCCTCTGCCTCAGCTGGAGGGGCTCAAAGCCCTCGAAGAAAAGATCTTGGGAGTCTTCGCGATCTCAGAGTTGGCTTGGATCCGAGCTGGGGGTTTGCAGGCAGAAAGCCGTTCTGAACTGAAGCAGCCTCGCAGGACACCAAACGACGGGGGGGGGGGCTCCCTAATAAAGAAAAATGGAGCCGAGCCGAGGCCCCGACAGAAGTTGAGCGGGCGGGGCTCTTCTCCCTCTCCTCCCCGCCGCCCCTTCGCTCAGAACAATTCAATTAGCCGCCGGGAGCCGGCTCTGCCATCTGCTCCGCGCGTGAAAGAGAACAGCCCTGTTCCCACCGAGGGACGGAGGAGGCAGGGAGCGACGACCCAAATTGCTGGCGGCTTCCTAAGGACTCCCCAGGAGAGAGGGGTCGTGGACTAGACGCTCGCCAACCTGGGGCGGCCTAAGCCGGGAGGCAGGCATCCTCTACCCCGGAACGCGCGGTCCTACTCCGCGAAAGCAAGCCCGAAAGGGCTACAGGTCTGCCCCAAGCGCCCCCCTCCGTGGCTGAACCGCTGGGGACCCCGCGGCGCTTCGGGGTGGGAGACATTTGCCCGGGAGGCTGGCCGGGACGGGCTTTTGGCCAGTCAGGGCTAGACGGCGGGAGGCAGGGAGGAGAAGCTGTGGCACCCGCGCTTGCGACCTGGCTGGCAGAGGGGCTGCGCTGGAAGCCCCCCCTTTCCCGCGGAGAGCTGCCCGAGGGGGTCGGTTGCAATCGAAGGGAACGCCTGGAGGGGGGGGGGGCTGGAGGAACGCCGCAGCTGGCTCGGAACCCAAGACCGCCGCCGCCCGCAGGCAGCTCCTCGGTTCTCGTTTGCCGTCATCCCGAAGCAGGAGGCCCAGCGGCGCGGAGAATGCCCTGGGCAAGAGCAGCGGAGGCCTTTCCGGGAACCCCCCCCACCAGAAGGACGAGGGCAAGCCCTGCGGAGGGCGGCTTCCAAACGCCGGATGAAACGGGGGGGGGAAGGGGGCGCTTCTCTTCATCCGGAGGGGCCGGGCCAGCGGTTCCTTTCGCCTGCCCGGACACTCCACCCTCGCAGGAGGGTTGCAAGGCAAGCAGGCAGACAAGGTCCTAGTTTGCTCTGTCTGGGTCAGAAAAACACGGAAACAGCAAAGCTGACTATTCTGAAATGACGGGGCCAAGGGAAGCGGCCCGGTTTCTCTCCCCGGAACTGCTGGGGGAGAAGCTGCACTAGCCAGTCCCAAAGGGGGCCAGGCTGGTCTCTTCTTCGAGGCGGCTGCCTGGCCCTTCCGCAACCTTCAGGCTTCCCGGGGACAGCGCATCGCGAGCCCCGGGTCCTCGGGCCAGGAGGCTTCTTCCGGCTGCGGGGGGGGCTCCTGGAGCAGGATCAGCGGCTGGGTCGAGGCCCTCGGGCGGTTATGACCGCCCCAGAAGAAGATGGAAGTGGGGGGGGCAGAGCAGCGGGGAGAGGCCGCCTGCCAAAGACCACAGGAGCTCAGCAGGGTGTGTGGGGAGGGGGGAGCCCTTAGGTGCCTCTTTGTCCCACAGTGGCTTCGCCCTCGGCAGAAACGAAATGTTCCCCCTGGCGGTCTCGCTGCAGGTCAGTGATGTTCATTGGACAGTAATGCTTCTGCTAAGGGGGCAGCGTGTCTGAGTCAAGGATTCAAAAGGCAGGCTGTGTGTGTGTGTGTGTGTGTGCGCGCGCGTGTGCAGCCTTCTTGTGGATCTGGTGGAATGTGGAATGGCGCGACAGCAGTGGGTCTTTGGCCAGCTCAAGGACCCTCTGGATCCCCCCTTTCCCACTGGCTGAAGCGCCTGGCAACAGGCTGGCCACATCCCATTATTTCTTTATTCTGTTCTCTAACAAAGAGCCAAATGTGCTAGCTAAACTATTATTGATTCTCCTCTGCCAGGTCCTTCGTTGGCTAAGGAAGGTACAAAGCAAAAGCAGGAGAGAAAAAGCTAAAAGCTTAAACAAAGATGAAGACTAGAATGGGCTCATGCAATGAGAAGGAGGTGGATTTTCACAAATTCTCCCAGGGCGCAGCATAACGCCCCAGTGAGGGTGTTCCCTAACCCGGACACCTCACCAGGTCAGGAAACAGGTCTTGGACAGCCTGGAGATCCTTGGAGGGGGGGGGATCTCTTCTCAACCTGGATCCTTCAGACAGTGAGGTCCTAAGTCACGGAGGGAGGGACTTTACAGTTCATTGCCCCACCCCTTCCCTGTCGCCCAATGAGCAACTGACAATCGTGCAGCACTTCTAAAGCAGATCTTGTACAATCCTTGTCTATGCAGAGTTAGCCAGGTAGCATTTTCCATGAGTCGCCACTTCTGGTTGGCAATATCAACTGGATACTAGGAGGGCATGATGACCAAATGGGCTGCAGCTGGGTGAAAGTGGGCAAAACAGTCCTTTCCGGTGATCTGAGTGGCTACGGAGAACGATGTGCCCAAATCCCGGGCCTTCCTTCAAGAAGGAGTCTGCCCTGCCAGGACCACCTTTATCTGCCTCTGAAATTAATACCACCTGTTTCTCCACACCCACAATGGAATTTCACAGCATTCAAAGGAATTAACTCTTCCACTGTCATTGGACGGGAGCACCATTCCAAAACTCTCGGCCAGTGTTGAAGAGCACTGGGACCGGGTGTGTCCTGAGGGACGCAATCGGCCTGGGGACTGGGTGCCAAAAGGAGCCCCTCCCCTGGGTTGCTACCTGGACCAGGCCTCGCCTGGCATTAAGGGCTGCTGAGACTTCTGCACTGCAAGGCTCCCAGGGGCCAGAATGTCCTTGACATTCCAGTCCCCAGGAAGGCAGCCACACTTTGCATGATGTGTGAAGGGGTTTTGGGGACAGTTAAGAGGGAGGGAAGATGATGGGTTTGTTAATATTTATTGAAAAGAATGTCAGAGGTTGTCTACTTCAGGGTTGTTGTTTTTTAGTCACCTCTCTTTTTCATTTTTCTGGCACTATCAGTTTTCTTTTTTCCTTCTCTGTTCTGTTTATGAGATTTGCTTTTACTTATGAAAAAAATGTAATAACTTGTTTTAAAAAAGGAATGAATTGGAAAAATCATGAACTGAATACAATAAGAACATGCAAGTAACTGTAACAGAGTCGGGAGGCGCCTCTTCTAGTCCAACCCCCTGCTCAAGCAGGAACCCATTTTGGACCAATGGCTGCTCAGTCTCTTCTTTAAAACCTCCAGGGTTGGAGCATCCTCAACTTCCGGAGGGAAGCTGTTTCACTGATTGATCTCAGTGTCAGGAAATTTCTCCTTATTTCTAGGTGGTTCCATCTCTCTTTAATAAGTGTCTCTCCATTATTTCTTGTTCTGCCCACAGCTGCTTTGGAGAATAGGTTGTCCCCCTCTTCTCTGTGACAGCTCCTCAAATATTGGAAGTCTGCTATCGTGTCACCCCCACCTCCGATGAAAAAAGGTTGTCAGAATTGGAGGAGGAAGGAAATCTCCCCATCAACAAAATCCTTCTTGGAAGGGACGTTGAAGGTCCTCTGGTTCAACCCCAGATGAAGGGTGTCCTCTAGAGCAATCCTGAAATCCTCTAGAGCAGGGGTCCTCAACCTTGGCAACTAAGACTTGTGGTCTTCAATTCCCAGAATTCCTCAGCCAGCTCTAGAGAGCCCCTCCCCCCAATCCAGGAGACAGGCTGTTTGGCCGCTTAAGGCTTAAGCGATCCGAGGTGAGGAAAGGCCTCTCCATCAGTTGAGTCTGGGTCCCGCTCAGCCAGGCTTCTATCCACTGGTTCTTGCCCTACCCTCAAACACGCGGGCCACAAATCCACCGCCTCTGCCTTGCCGCAGCTCTAAACTCTGGAAAGCTGCTGCCGGGACCCACCGTTAGTGCGGCCCAGAGCCTCGGGAGGAAGGAGAGAAGCCTTCGCGAAGGCTCCTTCCAAGGGGGAGCCCTGCGCCACCCCCAGCCTTTCTTGACCAGGAGGGGCGAGCAGGGGAGCGAGCCGGACGCCCCCCCATGCCCTCCTCTTCTCTGGACGCTCTGAGGCTGCCGGGGCCCTGAGCACGGGGTGGCCCGCGGGAGGACCCGGCGGGAACACCTGCGGGAGTTGTCCGACTAAGAGAAAGGCCAACCTCTAGTCTAGCCGTTGCTGGGCCTCCCGGGAGGGAAACGGCCCAAGGACGTTGACGCCCCCAGGGCACAAAGCTGACTGGTAGCCCGGAAGGCGAGCGGGCGGAGCGGAGGCCTCTGCCCGGAGCGAGCGGGCGGGCGGGCGAAAGGCTCCCGCGGTGCCTCGCGCTCTGTTGCTCCGCTCAGCGTAGCGCCGCCGCTTCCGCCGACGGCCGGTGAGCCGGAGCCCTGCAAAGGCGCTCTCCGCAAGAGCCCTGGGCAGGGCAGGGCCAGCGCTGCCTTGAACGTCGGGGAACCGCCCGTCTCGGGGGGCCTCGCGGACTGAGGCGCTGCCCCCGCTCAGGCCCGGAAGGGCGTCCGTCCAGCCATGCGGCAGCCGCTCCAGCGGCAGTGCCGCGGGGGGCGGGGAATCCAGCGCCCCCGCCCCGTCGACGGTCTACTGAACCATCCGCGGCTCCCCTCTCAGCCCGGCTCCTTGTCCAATTTTCCGCTTGATTAGCTGCCTGGCTGCTTCCTGACACCCTCCGTTGTTGGTATTAATTTCCTCTAACTGGTGATTAATTACTCTTCTGGTGCCTCCTCCGTCATTTGCATCTTAATCCAATTCTCTGGATAGCTGGAGAGCGAGAGGGTGGGTGAGTCTCCAGCTCCTTCACCTGGCGCCCCCCCCCCGGGAATCACGACCCGCCGGCCCCTGCCTCCACCAGGGCACCATCCTCCTCCTCCCTGCCTGCCACTCCCTAAGGGGGGAGGGGCAGCAGAGGCACCCTATCCCCCCTGCAGTGAAGTAGTAGATGCAATAGATACAAGGCTGCCCCTCCCCCCTTTCGACAGGATCAGGCCCAGCCCAGTTCCTGGCTGACCCTCCCTGCCCCTGGCAAAGCCCCTGCAAGCCCCTCTGAATCGGAGGAGCCCCCTTGCCTGCCACAGCCCAGCCAAGTGCAGCCCTACCGAGGGAACTGCCGCCTAGAGAAGCCCAACCTTCTCCTCCATGTGGGGCTTCCCCAGCCTGGCTGCCCTCCTGAAAGGCCAGCTTTGCCCAACCCCAGAAATAACCCCAGGCAGGTAGAGGTGGATGACGACCTGTCCAGGTCCCCCAAAGGGGCCAGCCTCGCAGCCCTTTGCTTTCCCGTCATTTCGGTCCCTCTCTTTAGGAAGGAAGGTGCCCGGTGATCCTTGCAATAAAGAGGGTTCTCCTCAGTGTTGCCCTCCTCCTTCAGACAGAGTCCATGGCAGTTCATGGTGTCAGCAGTGGGATCCAGGGACCTGCTCCGGTGAGGCCTGGCCAGTGGCCCAGGGGATCCTCTGCGCCCCCTCCTCCCTTGAGCCAGCTGGCAGAGGACCAATTAGAGTGGGGAGAGTTGTGTATGGTTTAGGTTGCCATCAAGGCATCCTTATGCAACGGAGTTGTTGGCACATGGTTTTGGTGGTGGTTGCTGGCCCTGGCACTCTTCTCCCAAGGGAGGCCTGGTGCGAGTTCCAGGCAGCTCAGCTGGCCAGGCCATCTTCCAAGCAGGATGCACAGAGCAGGCCAGCTGGGCTGGAAAGAAGCCAAAGTCAAAACTGTATCTGAACAGTTTAGTCAAGGGAGTCGTGGCTGCATCTAGCCTAAGGAAGAGAACCACCAAGGGGGACAGGACAGCAGCCTTCTAATTTATTTGGGGGGCTGCCACAGAGAGGAGGGGCTTCGGCCTATTGACACCAGGACAAGAAGCAACAGATGGAAACTTATTCAAGAGAGATCCAATCTAGAACGAAGGAGAAATTCCCTGGTGGTGAGAACAATTAATCAGTGGAACGACTAGCCTCTAGACACTGAGGGGACTCCAACAGGGTGAATGGCAGGGGGTCTCCTGCTTGAGCAGGGGGCTGGACTAGAAGACCTCCGAGGTCCTTTCCAATTCTGTTGTACAGTTACAGTTCCTGCTTCCTGGGCCAAAGTAGAAGAGTAATTTGACCCAGGCGGTCTGCAAGTATCTTGTTACTCCTGCATCTGCCTCTTCTTGCCTTGTGCCAGTTGCCCCGTGCAGCTCCATCTCAGACGTCTCAGGAGGATTCCGTGGAAAGGGTAGGAAGGAGGCAGTCTCTTGTGCTTCAGCCTTCACACTCCCCCCCAAAAAAAGAACCAAAAAGAAGAAAAGTTAACAGTTGTCTTAATTGTCTGTGCATGTATTTGGTCTATTTGTCTTTGTGAACAATGAGGTGCAGCCATCCACAAGGAGCCTGAAGGAATTCCCCAGAGCCCACCTAGAGGAGCCTTGTGTGTGCCCATAGGCCCCTTGCTCATAGCCTCTCTCCCCCTCCGTGACTATGCGAGCCCACAGGTGCTTCCCTCCTCCTCCTCCTCCTCCTCCTCAGCTCCCCTAAACAGAAGTAGGGGCATGAGATTTCTTTTAAGAGGATACTGTGAGATGGACAGCCGTATAAATTTGATATATAAATAAATTGTAAAAATGTAAACTTTAGGGACCTCTGCCCATAACCCTGGATTGTCCCAGGTCACTGACTCTAGAGCTAATATTCTAGCTAAAAATGTAAATTACCAGGGGATAATAAATAAAATTCCATCTATCTCCTGAAGTCAGGCAGAACTATCAGGTTTCAGCTGAACTGACACAGAAATATGTTTGGCAATCCCTCCCCCCCCCCCGCCACTGGTCGTGCAGTGAGGCAAATTGACTAAACGCAGGCTGAGCACAAGTGGCTGGGCCTGACTTGACTCCTCTGAATCTCACTTTGTAAAACAGATGAAGCAGCTTCTGCAGCCTTCAAAAACCCCGCTTGGTAAACTGAAAAGGGAAAGCCCTCCCCATGAAACGGTGACAAGAGCAACCGAAACCCACGTATCAAAATTCATTAAAAAAATTAAAATGAAGTGGGAGAAAGCCGTCTTCCCCTCCTGGCCAAGGGATGGGAAGAGGCTTAGGGAAGAGACGCGGGAAGTGATGCCCTCCCAGTCTGGCAGAGAGGGACGACAGTTGCTGGAGAGCAGCTCCAGGAGACGGGGCAACCCCACCTGGCAAAAGACCCCCAAACAGGTCAGCAGCACTTTTGCCAGCCACGGATCTCCCTCCCTCCCTCCCGACCTTGGGGCAGATCCAGCGAACAAAGGGCGGGGGGGGGGGGGGGGGCGAGGAGCGCCAAAGAGATCTCTCTCCTCTTGGCTCGTCCCAGAGGGAGAAGCCCTGCTTTCCTCGCCCTATAGGGCGCCCCCCCAACGCAGGGCTTGGCCCATCACCCCGTGCCCCTGGCCCGCCAAAGGAAGGCTGGGAACGCTGCTCTCCCTCGGGGCATCCAGACCCCCAGCGGCCTCAGTGTCCCCTGGGGTGCTGGCCTTCCCCAGCTGCCTGAAATCCCCATCCTGGGAACGGAAATTCGGATACCTGAACCAGAGACCCATGAAATTGGGGGTGGGAAAGGCAGGACCCCTGGAGGAGGGGCTGGTGGCGGCAGCTGCTGTCAGGTTCAGCAGCAGGACACCCCCCCCTCCGCAGCACAGAGTGCCTGCAAGGGCAGGACTGTTCCCTCGCAGGCCAGCTGGGGCGCAAGCGTTCCCTGGGAGTCAGCCAGCAGCGGTGGTGGCTGCTCCCTCAGCCAAGGCCCAGCAGCTCTGGAGGGGATGAGCTGGGCGGCAAGTGTTCCTGGCCCAGTGCCAGGCGCTGGCCAGAAGGGTCCCCAGGAGGAGGAGCAGCCTAGCTGGCAGGAAGGTGGCCAGAGGCTGGTTCTGCCCCGGAAGAGAAGTCTCAGTCAACCTGGCACAGGGGAGAAAATGCAGCCAGGCCACAAAGGGGAAAGGTGGTGGGGGCAGGGGGGAGAGAGGACACCATCCAGGCTGATCGGGGTGGGGGGAACAGCAGGCATGCAGGAAGGAGGAAGCCACAGCAGAGAGTCTTAAAGGAGAGGCAAGGCTGAGAGCAGAGCCAGTTCCAAGGGAGTCTTGAGAAGGGAATCGTGGGCCCTGTCACCAGAGGAGGAAGGGTCAAGCTGTGGTGGAAGGGGGTCCACAAGGGGCAGCCCATTCCTGACCAAGCCTGGGGCCAGCTGGCCGCAGCACTTGCTGGGAGGACCAGCAGCCTCAGCAACAGGGCCCCCCTGCAGGGCTCGACAGAAGGAAAGCCAGGCGCGACAGGGGTGGTTTTTCCTAGGTTTATTGTGAACCATATAAAAATAAGGCAACCAGCGTCGGTCCCTGAGCAGGCTGAGGGGAGGGGCCGGGTGGACAGGCGAAGGAGCCCCTCAACGAAGGCCCAAGAAAAGTCCTCTCAGAGGCGCACGGGAGGAAGAAGCCCCCACAGCACAGGAATTGTGGGGCAGCGGGAGCGAAGCCCTCCCCCAAACACAGCACCCAAGACAGGCATTGCTTGGTGTGTGTGTGTGTGTGAAATCGCTCCTTCTCCTCTTTTGTGTCCCCAGATCGTCTCTGCTCCTGCTCAGAGGGTGGAGGGGAGGTCGACCCCACAAATCGGGTGTAGAGCTGAACCTTCGTCTCCCCTACAGCATCTCCAGGGACTGCCAGCTCCTCCTTCCGGGAAGGGGCCAATTCAGGAACAGCCCCGAAAGCAGACCAGGCCCGGGCAGACTTCAGAGAAAGAAGGGGTGGCCATGCCCCCCCATTCCCTCTGGGGCTCCCTCCAAGAGCCTTCCCCTCCGCAGCAGCCGGCTCGCAGGCATGGCAGGCCCTCCTGTCGGGCCAAGACCCTCCCTGGCGAGCCATGTCCGCCTCAGCCCAGCCCTCACGCCCAGGAGGAGAGGCAGTGGCGGGGGGCTGCCTTGGAGGGGGCCGCGGTGGCGTGTGCCGGGTGCTTCAGCTGCAGGAGGAGCTTGCGTCCTTCCACTTCTGTCCCCTGAGAGAAAGACAGGAGAAAGCCACGGTGATGGAAGTGCGCTGGCAGGGACCCGATCCTGATCTCCACCTCAGGACCAGCGAAGGGAGGAAGGAGCCGCACCTGCAGGGCCGCGTAAGCGGCTTCGGCGGCCTCTTTACGGCTATAGTTGACGAAGGCGCAGGACTTGTGAGGGAGGCACCGGATGGAGTCGATGGGTCCAAACCTGCCCCAAAGAAAGTGGGTGTCACAGCACCTGAGTCTGCGCTGGAGGAGCCCCTGGCTTCCACGGGGGGCCTCCTGGTCTCCAGAAGGGGAGGGAGGGAGGAGCCACAAACACCCCCCCCCAGAGCAGGCAGACTTACGGCTGAAAATAGCGAAGCAGAACTTGCTGGGTGATCTTGGGTGCCAGATTTCCCACCCAGACGGCGAACCACTCCCTGCAAGGGAGCATGTGGGTCACCCCCAGGAACAGGAGACCCCTGCAAGCCTCTACTGACCACTGGGCTGCTCTACCCTCACCCAATTCCAAAGGGACCCCTGCCTCAAGGGTCTGGGGATCCTTCTGAGCAGCCAACCTGCTCCTGGGAGGCAGCCATCATGAGGGCAGAGCGGAGCCGATACCCCCAAGGAGAAGCAGGGCTGGGATGGGTTCCTTCCGCCTCCCGCAACCCCCATCTTTGGCGGTTTGGGAGGGGCCTTGATCCTCGGCTGGCAGCTCTGGAAGGGGTGTGCTTGTGAGACTCCCGAGTTGGTGGACCAGCGGCAGCCCTCCTGTGCTCTGGATTTGCCAGCGGTGAGCCACTGCTCGGCCACATCCTGTCTTGACTACTGCAACACTCAGCTCTGGAGCTGGGCCTGGGAGGAGGTGCAGGTGCCGAAGGATCCAGCCTGGCCTGCCCCACGGTTTGGCCTGGGGCCTTCCTGAGCCTTGGTGCTACAGCTCAGGGACTGCCAACCCAACCCAGGCCTGCCTCTGTGCCGTGAATCTGCCCGAGCACTGAGGCCAGCCCCTAGCTGCTGAGTTTAGGGAAGGGAGGGGGGTAGACACAGCTGGACACTTGAGTGAGGGTCCTCAAGCAGCAGAAATGGCCCTAAGGAGAGACGCGCCTGGGGCTGCCCAGTGAAGGGTCTACGCAGAGAGCCGGAGGAGAGGACAGCCGAGAGGTTCTGCCTGGGGGTAGATCAGCCGTTAACATGCTTGGACCCTGGCAGAATGTTTGGCTATAATTCTGTTGTCCTAGATTCACTTTTTGAGAGTCAGTCTGTGTCCCCCACAAGCGGAGCCTGGCCCGGCTGGGGCTGCCTCTGCTCACGTGCAGGAAGCCACCCATCTGTCAAAACATGCAAGGCACTTCCTCCCCCTCCTCACCTGACTGGGGCCTTTGCAGCTGGAGGTGCCAGCCGGAGGGTGGCAATGGCCTGGGCACTGCTGTCTGGGCACCGCCGCCCTGCCGGCTGCTTTCCTTGACCGTCCGGGAGAAAAAGAGGGACAGTTGAGGGGCAGCGACAGCTTGGTCTCTGCACCCCCGCCAGGCAGCCAGTGTCCACCCTGTGCCCGTTGTCGGCAAAGCTTAGCACTGACCAGGGGCTGACCCGAGCCCCCCACTGCTTACCAGACAGAAGCAGCTGCGCTTCCACAGGCAGGACGTCCCGGTCACAGCGGGAGCAGCCCAGCTGGCTCTCCTGCGAAAGAAAGGGGACCGGGTCAGTCTCGGCCAGCAGTGCAGAAGCCCCGGCCGGATCCTTCAAGCCAGAGAGGCTCCAGTGGGGTTGGGGGGGGGTGTTATGCCTCAACATCATGGAGGCAGCAGCTGTTCTTGGATGCCATCACAATAGGATGCCACAGTCTGCATGCTAGGTGGAGCTGGCCATCCGTGCGTAATGGGTTGCGTGAACTTGGGCATGCTAGGTTGATACAGCATTGTAAGCCCAGCATGGCTTGTTTACTTTGGGCAGAGACCCAGCAATTCTGGCTTGAAGGCAGCGTGAAGTGGCTTATTCATCAAGCCAAGGAAACGATCCCACTGACCACCTCGAGGGGACTCTGAGGGAGTTTCTGGGCGGCCCAGGCCGGGAAGGCAGGAGAGAGGCCTTGGGGCCAGGAGAGAAGGCTGGGCGTCAGAGCCACCAGCAGGCCAGCCAGCCGAGGAGGGACCAGAAGCCCACCCCCGAGGATATGGGGGAGGGCAGCTCCCGCCAAGGGAACTACTGCAGAAACAGCTTGCTGAGGGAGGACGGCTCGCCCCTAGAGGCCTCCTGTCCCCAAAGGCTCCTCCTGGCCGGCCTGTCGTTTCCTTCCATGGAGACCAAGCAGACACGTAGTCTCACAAGTTAAATGTCCACTTGCCCTGGGCAAACTACCCAGGCCAGCCTGCAGCAGAATGACCTGGCTTGACCCCACAGCCGAGCTCTGAAAGGAAGGCCTCCCCCCTTGATCACCTGGATCCGGCACTTCTGAAGCTGCATGGCTGCATCGCCATGGAAGCCATCGAACTGGAGGAGTTGCTGGAACATCCTTGCCGCGTCCGCGTATCGCTGGGGATTGGGGAACAGGCGGGAGAGTCACCCTGTGCAGGGCGCCCGGTGCCAGAGTCCCCCAGAGCCCCCCCCTGCCCCGCTGGCCTGGAGTACCTTGAGGCCCAAGAGAGCCTTGCCCTGGCGAAAGAGGCCTCTGGGCCAGCCCGGCTGCAGGCTGAGTGCGTGCTGCGCATCCCGCAGGGCCTCCGTGTGGCTCTGCAGCTTCTCGTAGCAGAAGGAGCGGTTCCCAAAGAACCTGGGGGGGAGGGGGGAGGAACAGAGGTCAGGCAGCGCTCTTCCTCCCAGGAAGCCCCCTCTGCGGCCACTTACCGCAGCCAGCATCCCAGGCTGAACCAGCCTCTCCCAGAGGCACCCCTGGACACCTGAGCCTCAAGTTGGAAGCAGAAACAAGCTAAAAATGATTGTGCCCCTCTCCCTTCCAGATCAGTTCAGGGCCACCTTCCAAACGCCCAGCATTGTCCCCAAAGCCTCCGAGGCCAGGGACTGGGAAGGCCCAGTGTCCGCCCACCCCCAGGAACCCAGGTGCCAGGCTCGGGAGACCACCCGGCTGCACGAGGCTTGCTGGGCACCTGACGCCCACCGCTCTCCCTCGCGCCTGCCTCCAGCGCCGGCTTCTTGTAAAAGGAAACAACGAACGGCAGTGCCAGGGCACCAATTCCTTTGGAGAAGGAAGGAGGGCAAAATAGCAGCAAGCAGAGAAGCCTCTCAGCCAGGATTAGGCCCAGCTACTCTGCCCCCACAGCTGCCCTCTGTGCTGACGGCTTCAGAAAACAGGGCTGTTTCCCCAGGTGGCCACTGACGCTGTGTAGCCACTTCCGATCTCCGTGCCGTCGTTTCTCCTGGACTGCCACCACCTGCCCGCCCCTCTGAGTTTCTGCCGTGCCCGGCCTGTCTCATCCGTGACAGATCCAGCCACCCTCTTTGTTGGTTACCTTCAATTTTTGTGACTCTTTCCTGTTGCTCTCTGGAGGGCGGCCGTGCGGCGTTAGGCGTCTGCCGCTTCAGAATCCAGCTTGCCCTTCTGGCTGTTCTGTGGCCTGCAAAATCTTGAGCCTCATCTCAGCAGAACGTGAGATGAATGCCCTTCATCCCTTAGCTCTTCCCTTTCTTCAGCCTGGGGTATACACTGATCTTTTCCAATCCCTTGACCAACTGCTGCATAGCTGCTCACCAGCCACAACAGCATTTAACCAGATTATGCTGCAAGATTTGAAACAGTTTGGCCGATAATTCATCAACTCCTACAGCTCGGTGGTCAGGAATATTCTCTAGGCCCATTTAGCTCCCCTTTCCAGGATGCCTGGTCAGCTGGGGCTACCTGCTCAAGCACGTGAAGCTTCTCCGGGCCAATGATAGGCAGGCAGTAGCCACGCCTCCCTTTGCCTCTCCAGAGCAGCTGGGCAACCTCCTGGGGTCCTTCCAGCCACCCCGAGAGCCCCAGTGCTGGTCCTGCCCGCCCTCCACTTTCCTAAGCTGCCTGCTCCTCTTCCAGCGCAGGCCGTGCACTCGTCTTGCTGGAGGGAGTTCCCATATCCTTCTCCAGCAGATGGAAGAAAGTGAGGGGAAGGCAAAAGCCCATCACTTTATTCTCTCTTTATGACTGCCTTGAAAACAGAACAGGCGGAAGAGAAACAGTACGCTGGATCTCTCCCTCTCACGTTCACGTCTTGCGCATCATCGCCCAGAGCAATCGGCAAAACGTCCCATCTTGAAAGGTTGTTTGCTCAAGCAGAGAGGCGGGAAGGGGCCAAATTAGCCCAGGCTTTCTGGCCACTACAGACCTAGGATGCAGGCCTCCTTCCAGGTGGGGAGAGGGTAGGGTCAGAGGCCCTTCAGAACAGGGGGGCTGCTCCTCCTGAACCATCAGAAATGCTGTCCACACGAGACTCCCCCTCCTCCTCCTCCCCTCCCCACCTTGAGAACTGCTTTGCCAGAGGGTGGAAAAGGAGAGGGAAAACATGATGCTGCTCCTCTCTATCGCAGCGCTGGTGGCTAAAGCGCTTTCCCAAGAAACAGGTTGTGCTGACTGTGTCCTTCCTTTAACCAGCTCTTTGCACTCTCACTTATCTGCCTTTCTGGACATGGTTTCTCAACACACCAAATGCAGAGTCACCTGGCCCTGAGGCGCCTCGTTCCCTCCCTGGCTAGACCACACAAATGTCTTATTACTATACTGAAATGCTTACAGCTCCTTTCAGTGTTTCGGGGGGGGGGGGGGGAATGGAAAGAGAGAAAAATGACCTTCAGGAATTCCAGGACTTTGGCCAAGCCTTCCCCCGTGACCCTCCTTCCCAAGGCCAGCTGATTCCGCAAGGCTCCCTTTCTGATATGGCTCCCACTGGGTCCTCCCTTTTTCAGGGAGCCTCTCCTCAGCCCTCCCTGGACCCACACAGCACAAACACAACATCAACCTCCTCCAACAACTCCCTCCATTTCCTAAGAGACCCGCCATTTTATAAATCTCCACCAAAATGTGCGCAGCTAAATCAGGCACAGAACGTGCCTTCATCAGGCAAAAAGCTTCCTACACAATTCTTTCCATAGTTTGCCAAACAACCAACTCTCCAACCTCAAGACGAACTGGCCACGCCAGGCATCCCGATCCCTGCCACCCGCTTTTTCCCACGCTTAGTCCCCAATCGGGTCATGCGGTTCAAGGGAGATCAGGCAGGTCCTTGGCCCCCCCTCTGTGTAGTGGCTCTCCTCTGGCTCCCAGCCCTGGGACACCGAGTGGGGTGGGGGCGGAGAGCAGCCTTCCAGCACCCCCTCTCCAGGACGCAATTCTCCCTTCCAACCTTTTCGGAGAGGTGCCTAAAAGCAGGAAGCCGAGCTGACGCCATCCTCCCTGCCGCTGCAGTCCAAGAACTGGGCCCCAAAGGAATTAAGGGCTCTGCGCAGGGCCCAAAGCAAGGTTTTTTTAGAAGGCGACTGGATTTCTGTCAGGAAGACTTCGCTGCCACCACCACCCTCTCCCTACTCCAACCTCACTTGTACGCAGGATAAAGTACTTGTGACGATCTGTGGAAGGCAGGAGTAAGGCCAAGGCAACAGCCGAGAGACAGACAGGACTTATTTGATCCATGAAGTGTTTTACACACACATCTCCCTCGGCCTATGCTAGACACCCACAGAAGCCAAAGCTTCTCCTTGCCCCGAGCACCACTTCTCATGACCCAAATTCAGCCTGAACCACTGCCTGCACTGGGTGACAAGAGGTAGATGAACTGGCAGAAAATGCTTGAATTCAAGTCCAGACACCCCGATTCCGTCCGGGGGCAAGGAGGACAAGGCTTCTGGGGTTCAAACAGGGGTGGAGGTAAGGCGGGCAGGCCAGACCCTCCAACAATCCAGTCTCACCTGTACTCCTGGGGGTTCAGCTTAATAGCTTTGGTAAAGAGGAGAACGGCCTCGTGGTAGCGCTCCTGCTTTGCAGTTTCATTTCCACAATCTGGAGCAGGAGAAAAGGATCAACTAAAACAAGGAAAATGTTACCACAGATGTAGAATTCTCCTTCTGACCACCTAGCTGAAAGCTGGGCAGTTCCCCAAATGTCCTTGTACAACCTCCAGGGCCCTCGGGACGCTCTGCCCACAATCCTTAAGACTGATTCTTACCAAAATTTCCTGCCCAGCCCTCACCCAACCTAGGCCGATGCTCTGCACTCTGCAAGCCCCAGGAAGGACCTCTGGGGAGGGGCCTGTAACCCTGTGGGGCGGGGCGGGTCCGCAACCTTCTGACAAAGGCACAGTCCTCTTGCTGGGAGGGGCCGTGAAGGCCCCAAATCAAACCAAGTCCAGGAATCTGAAATCCGACTAAGTGGTTCTCCGGCTCCCCTTGAAGTGGGGCCATTATCGCCCCCAGCCATCTGGTCTCAATCTCTTGGCAGAACTCGCCCTCACTGGCTTCCTCTGAATGGGTTCCAATTTCTGTGGCTCTTCCTTACAGCTGGTGCCAAGAAGCGGCCATGACCGTCGAGCCGAAGTCTGACCAAGGCAGAATCACTTGAGACAAGAGCTTTCTGGGATTGTGGAAATTATACTTCTGCTGATGTGGCCTAAACCTCCCTTGTCTTCGTTGCGGCTCTATTCCATGGCCGGCTCATATTCCGTCTGCCATCCGATACAGTTTCACTACTATCATTATCAAGCCGGGCCCTCTATTCTATACCCGCCTGTTTTTGTTCCTTCAGTGGAAAGTTTAATTTTTTTTAAAAAAAAAGCTGAGCTCATTTCTCTATCCTATCTAAAGAATTTTAAACTTCGTCCTCTCTTCTAGAGAATTCTCTCCCTCAGTCTTATGTCATCTGAAACCACGATCAGCATTCCCTGCTGCGTCATCCTATTTAGTAAGGGACCCAGAGTCAAAGTCTGTGGCACCCCAATTTCTCCAACATGATGAGGAACTGCCAAATCAAGGAAGCGGCCTGCTCGGGCAGGCATGGAAAGGCCGGAGAACCTCAGGTTCGGGGGGAAGAAAGCACTTCCAGCCACTCACCTGCCAGCACCATGCTCTGCTCCACAGAGGTCAACTGGAGCTCAGGCTTCTGAAGATGGAAGAAGAAGAAGGAGGAGGAGGAGGAGGAGACACCTGGCTTTCCCATCCAGCCTGCCCAATAGCTAACGCGAGGGGCTGTAAGCTTCCCCGGCTACTATTTTTATGTTATTTTTGTGGGCTTAGGTCGTTTTATTGGTTTTGTTCTGTTTCGTGAGAGCAGAGTCATGTATATGAGATGGCTGGCCCACAGATTTATGAAAGATAGACAGAGCAGCCCTTGAAATCATACATTTCCCTAATTCTGCTGAACAGAACTGGGAAAATAACCACAAACCCAATTCCCAATGAGTCAAATTCACGGCTGCAGATTTCACTCCCAGACTTTCCGCAGGAGGCGCCAAGAAAAGGAAGACTGAGCGTTTTCACACTGGGCGGGTAGCCGAGTAGTCCGGACACATCCGGAGGCCATCAGAGTAGGAAGAATGGTTTCCAGGAGACAGGGATAATCCACCAAATGCCCAATTTTTTGAAATTTAATTTTTATCTCGCCTTTATTACTTTACTCACGGCAGCCAACAGACCCACTCCTCTTCCTCCTCCTCCTGTTTCCCCTACAACCACCACCCTGTGAGGTGGGTTGAGCTGAGAAAGCAGGATTGGCCCAAAGTTACCCAGCCAACTTTCCTGGCTAAGGTGAGACCAGAGCTCAGCGTCTCCCGGTTTCTAGCCTGACGCTTTCACAAGTGCCACTTCTGTCTCTACTGGGAATCAAGGAATAAATGAGAAGCTTATGAACCAGTCCTGGGGGAATAGGGGGGGAGCCCCCACTCCTTTAGCCCACGGATAAACTCTGCCCACTAGTTGCAGACCTGAGTGGGGAGCGAGAGCTGCCCTTAAGTCAACACGGATCTAAAGACTCAAAAGTCTGCGTATTTGTCAGCCACAGCCAGCCTTTCCCCGATACGGTCACGGGCTTCCTTTCAAATCATGCAAGCTAATAAAAGGGAGAAACATAGACTGAAACCACCGACTGGCTTTGCAATGGCAGCGCAAAAGGTGACACCCACAACACAAGGAAGGTCATGCAAGGATCTTATAACACTGAAGGACGCAGAGAAAAGAGCAGGCAAAATGTTTTCGGGGCAGAAGAACAATCGGTCTTTGGAAAAATGACTTTTTAGATTCTTAGCTTTGGTCAAAACGCAGCTGATCAATTTACACCTGGCCTGGGGAAGTTAGAAGCCTTTCCCCCCTTTGCCTTGTCCTACAGCCCAGAGCGTATGACCAAACTAGTGAGCTAATAGCAAAATCTTACAGCAACTATGGAAAGTCATTTCCCGGAAGAGGGAGTGCCAGGTACAGCAGAAAACGGGGTGATGGAAAAACAGACACTGATGGCTGCCAGTCAGAGATGCTCCCTGAAGATCAGCGTGTGGGAGGCGGGAAGGGAAGGGGTCCCTGCCCTGCTTGGAAGGTGCCAGGCTGGCTCCCTTCAGAAGAGGAGGCTGGCCTGGAGAGCCCTTGACCCGGCACAGGAACACGAGTCCTCACCTCTGCCTTCTGCTTCGTGTCTGCCTTCCTCTCCCTGGGCTTTTTTCCTCCTCTCTCCTTCCTTGGGAGCAGGGACTGGGCGTCTACCTTGCGGCGAGCTTTGGAGACAAAAGTGCTGGAGAAATCCAGCTCCTCCTGTGGGCAAGAGATAAGGAAAGCAGCAGCTCAGCCCCGGACAGGAGCCTCTCGGCCAGCCTCCCAAGGAGTTCCCTCCCTCTGGAAGAAAAACTGAACCAGCACCTGCCACCCTCTCATGCCAGACGGTCCAAACCTAGGACTAATGTGGCCAAGGCCGTCTGGCTGCACTTCTCATGGTTTGGTGTTGGCTGTGACAATGGCTGGTGGAGAACCGGTGTTTGCTCCTCCTACACTCTTGAGGCGGGGATCACACAAACAAAGAAGCCACACGGGACCAGATACCTTCAAGCCCACCTCCCCCCAAATAATATACTTTCTATATCAGCTGAAATCTGAAACAGACTCTCAGCCTCCTTGTGAACTTCTTTTTCCCTGTCTGCCCGCTGGCCCAGGCTCACCTCCTCCTCCTCCTCCGCCTCCTCCATCGAATGCCTCCTGGGGCTCCTGCCTGGGGAGGCTTCACTGAAACTCCCCTCTGAGTCAGGGGGGCCACCATCGAAGGCCAGAGTTCCCTCATTTTGTCCAGCTGAAGATTTGTTCTATGAAGAGAGCAATAAAACTTGAAGCATGCAGAAATTAACCTGCCACCTGGGCAAATCAGTCGGAATATCTGCAGAGCTGGAAGCCAGCACGGTGCACTAAGACCTCTGTCTGAGCAAAGTGGCTGGCTGGAGCGCACGTACCACAAATCACCCTGGCAATGAGGGTGATTTCCCTATTGAGACTAGTCTCTGATTAAGGCTGAGCTCCACCCACCCACTGGGCACGCCTGCCAGCGCAGCCAGGCGATTCACTCACTGCCTCACTCTTTGCCTTCAGCTTCAGGTCCCGACTCTCCTGCCTCTTCCGGTCCTTCTGCCTCTGAGGACAAGCAGAAAGCATCAGGTTTCCCAGCCACTCAGCTCCCCCCTTCCAAGAGGCAAACTGGCTCCATCACCAGTGTGCCACATTGATAGGGTTACCTTCTTCTTCATCCTTCTCTTCTCCGCCTTCTTCTTGAGGCGTTCCTCCTCAGCGACTAGCAATTCCGCATTCCGCTCAGCCTCCTGAAAGAGAGCAGGGACCAGCCTCCTCACCCACCAAGCCGCCCTCATGCCCCACTGCCGTCTCCCAGGAGCAGCTGAACAAGAAGCAAATGGAAAGGGCCAAGGGCTACACCTGGCCTTTGACTGACACCAAGGATAGTGTGCCAGTAAGTAAGCAGCACCACCACAGAAACAAAATCTAACTTCATTAACGAGAAACCAGTACAATGAATGGGATTCTTTCTTAAGTAGGCCATAATGTTTCACTCTTTAAAAACATTGACTCAGCAGCAGTTTCTGGAAACCTCTGGGAAGTCATGCGTGGCCTTGTTTAGATCAACAACTATCAGGGAATGGGCTAAATCAGACCTGGGAGCTTCCAAAGGGTGAAGTGGGTCAAATAAGCACCAACTCACCTCAGCTGTAAGTTGCTGTTTCTGGGGCAAAGCCAAGCCCAAAACAGCAACGTCCAGATTGCTGCTTCGGGGAGGGAGAGAGGCAGAAGGCGGGCAAAGAAAGGCCCTACGAAAACCACAGAACGTGGTGTAACGATTATGCGGAATGTCATCATTGTCACTGCTCTCTTCCGCTTCCTCACTGCTGTCTTCCCAGGTCTCGTACCCGGAGTAGTTAATCACACAATACCAGCAGGGCTCTCGATTCAAATCTGAAAGGGGACCACAAGAGGCTTGAGTAAGCAAGACAGAAACCCACCTGACTGAAGCTTTGAAGCAATCCTCAGACCATTCAGTGTTACTGAGCACAAAGGAATGTGGATCTGACCTTGGGACAGGGAAACGCGGCTTGTTACTTTGGGTTGCTGAAACTAGCCAGGCAATTCCCAAAACAGGACACTCAAACATTGTTCTTTGCTCCTATATGCTGGGGTCGTCTGAAGGCATTTGATGCTACCAAAGGCACCAGGGTTACCTCCCCTCCACTGCGCCCAGGATCATCCAAGTTATTCTTTGGTTTGTTTCTCTACTTTCCCCGGCTGTGAAGCCCGGGGCGACAGTCTTAGCCTGCTGCCCCCCCACCTCGCCCAGCAGGGAGGATCCAAACGGAACTTGTTTCTATCCCGTCTTTGCTTTCCTACCGAACTCCAGGCCGCCAACGTGCCCGGCGCGCATCCCTCCCTCCGCCTGTTCTCCCCCAGGACGGCATCGCTGCGAGGCGGGCTGGGCGGAGGGAGGGCCGGGCCCTTCCCGCAAACCCGCCGCCGCCTCCAGCGAACGTCCCGCGGACGCCCCTTGCGCCCCCCTCGCGCCGCTCACAGGGACACCGCTGGCCCCGCCGCGCCCACTCCCAGTGCCGGATATAGGCGGCGGCTCTTTCCTCCACGTCCTCCTCCTCCTCCTCTTCTCCTTCCCCGAGCGGCAGCCGCTGCATGATCCCGCCGAGGAGGGCAGCGGCGAGCGGCACCGCGGAGGCTCTCGAGGGTCCCTCTGGCGGAGAGGAGCGGCGAGGGCAGAGGTGGCCCTTCCTCCGGAAGCGGAACCCGCCGTCTCCTTCCGGCAGGCAGCGAGGAGTCGCCATTTTGGTGCGGCCGCCTGCCCCGTCCGTGGAGAGAACGCGCGGGCGCATGCGCAAAGAGCGTCTCCCGGGAGAGGGGTGGCCGGGCGGTGGGCGGGTGGGGTCCAGGGTGGAGGCGGCGCGGGAGGCCGGACAAAGCCGTTTAAAAATAAGACGGTTTCAACTGATTGACAATAAAAAGATTAGTCGAGACAAACTGCACGTAGTCACTAGATTCCCGGAAGCTTGGCTATAAGATACACTTAACAAGACAAAAGGGGGAAGGTCGAAACAATGTAACCGCTTTCTGGCGGTGGCTTTTGGTTTGGAGTTTCCCCACTTTTTTTGTAAATGATATATTCCAATTATTATAGAGTTGGAAGGGATCTTTGAGGTCTTCTAGTCCAACCCCTTGCTCAAGCAGGAGACCTGTATACAAGTAGCTGTCCAGTCTCTTTTTTTTTTTAGATTTTAATTCTTTTTATTTAAGAACCAAAAAACTAGATTCTCATAATCACATATGCTAAAGATGACATGTCAACAAGGCTAGAATTATGGAAGTTGTAACATATTAATAGGAAACACTGCCATAATTGGAATACACAAAACCCAGTACTTCTATTGTATACAGTTGCACAGCAGCTAGCCCAGTCCTCCAAGAGTGCCAACCTCCTCTTATGTCTTTTCAAGCCATCTTCAACTATTATTGTAGAATTAATCCAACTTAATGAAGCCGAAGATGTCCTTGGCGTACTGGCGGAAGCACTGGCGACACATGTTGAGGCCGTACTTGCGGATCAGTCCCTGTCGGTTGGAGCAGACGCGGCAGGAGCGCGAGCCCTGCCCGAACTTCCTGGTTAATTGCCCTTTCCTGCTTCTCGTTAATTCCAGGTTGCTCCTCCTCGATTACTTTCCATTGTTTCTTGTCTTTTGTTTCTTTGAAATGTATGCTTCATTGGAGCAGAAGATTGGATGCAAAAAAGTGCTGAGACTGCTTGGACTGACTGCATATCTTTTAACTCTTAAGTCATTTCAAATGCTTATCTGTCCAGGAAGTTAATATCCTGCTTTGTTGTTTCTCACTGGTCTGAAAAATGCTGAGAATAAAAATTGTTGATCATTGAAAATTATTTTGTTATTGTGCAGATCATTACATTTACCATGTTTTTCACTGTCTGCTTCCTGCAGCTGGAGGGAGTGCCTGGCTCAGGGTCACCCAACCTCTGGTGGGACTGACACTCAGGCTCTTCGTTTCTAGCCTGGTGCCTTAACTATTACACCAAAGTGCCTCTGTGTGTTTTAGCAGATGACTATATTAATGTTCTGAGTTCTCTTCCCCTATATTTCCCACATTTATATTACAATGGGACTAAAACCTTGTTAATTACACCACTCCAATTGTCTGTTGAGTCTGAGAGTGTATAGTCCCAACGTACATAATATTAAAACTACATTCCCATAGAAACATAGTACAATATTCCCACACTGAGCAATCATAAAAACCACTATAATTGTAGTAATCTACAATGATAGCAGAATTAATGTTAAGCTCAAATTGGCACCGTGAAGGATGAAAATCAAATCAAATACAATGAAACAACTGAGCCAGGTAACCCAATGAAGAGCAAAAGTCTTTAGGAGCAATTATGCTGCTGGGAAAGGACTTGGGGTTGGGGCATCCTCTTTCCCAGCCTTTCATTAAAGCCAGCCTCAGGGAAACCAGGCAGTCCTTTCCTGCTATCTGGCAAGGAGCCCCCCAGAGTGGTTCCCTTCGCGCAGAGCCAGAGCTCTGGTCAGGCATTTGTTGCTTGCGGAGGTGCTCTGAGCTGGGTGCCCTTCAAGGCCCAGGGAGAGGCTGGATTCCAAGAGGGTTTTCAAATTGGGCTTCTGCTGAAATTGATGGGACTGTGAGGGGGGGGATTAGGGCTTTTGCCTAATTTAAACCATTTTCTCAGTTTGCAGAGCAAACTGGATCATATATGCAATAGGTGGAGAGGTTACCTAACACATTCTGTCACAAAGAGAAAAAACAAGGGAGCCAAGTTGGTGGAATCAGCTGAGGTATCTGCCTGAGAGGCTCCTGCTCAGATCCTTGATCTTGTGCCTCAACCGCAGGAGCAATTGTAGTTTGCCTGGTGCGCTGTGTGATCTTGCACCATATTTGGGGCCATCCAGCTCAGGCAGGGTACGAGAGCCTACTGCTCTGGCAGCGGTGGGGAAGGGATCTGCCACTCAGCCCGGTCCACCTCACGGGGTGGTGGTTGGAGGGGAAACAGGAGGAAGCAGCAGCATGCTTGGAAAAATAAGCGGCTTAAACAGAGAGCGTGGTAACTGCAGGCGCGCTTGCTTGAATTGGGGCAGGAGAGGGCTTCTGAAGGTGGGGCTGCTGCTTTCAACGAGGGCCGGCGGGGTGGGGTGGGGTGGAAGTGTTCGCACCGCCCCCCCAGTTCTGCACCCCGGCTGGACTTCCGCCTGGCCGCAGCCTGCCCAGGCCGGAGACCTCGCAGCCGCCCCTTGCCCAGCCCCGCGACTTCAGCTGGAAACTTTCTGCTCAGGGCCCGAGGCGGAATAATAAAAGGCTACAAGGCGCAGAAACCAGGCAACCTCCGGGAAAAGCCGGCCCGCCGGGCGAGGGGGCTCCTCAGCCGCCTTCAGCCCAGGCCCCGCACGCTCCAGCCACAGATCCGGGCGACGCCTCCCGCGGCCTCCCGGCTGAGCTCCGCGCTGCCCGGGTCCCCGGCTGGCCCAGCCCGGCCACGTGACTGCCGCCCGCCCCGCCCCTCGCGCCGAACCGCCTGGCAACGGCGCTCCCGGCGCTGCGGGCTCCGGCCGAAAGAGCGGCGGGAGGGGGCGGTCGCGCTGCAGCTCCCCGAGGTGCCCCGCGCGTCCTCATGTCCCGCGTCTTCCCGCGCCTCGGCGCCGCCCTACCGCCCCTCTCTCTCCGGTGCCCCCCGCGGAAAAGGACGCCGGGCTATGGAGCATCGCGGGCAGCGGGACCCCGAGCCTGGTAGGTCGAGCGGGCTGCGCCCGGTCCCGCTGGCTCTGACGTCGGCCAGAAGCCTCCGGGTGGAGCGCGGCGGGGACTCAATGGGCGCCCCCCCCAGCGCGGGTTGTCCTGGCCGCCTCTTGGGGGTCTGCTGGGAGGGCAACGGAGCCGGGGCTGCTCTCCTTGGGGCTCCCCCTTTTCTCTCCAGCTAGACTTTCCCCTCGGTTCCCCCGCCAGGAAGGCAAGGGGGGGCTTGTCCGGGAGGCCATCGCTGCAGAAGCTGAGTGGGGGGCACCGGACCTCGGTGGGAGCATCAACAGCTGGGGAGGCAGGAGAGTGTGGGGTCTTTAAAGCAGCTCTTTTGTGGAGGGGTGGGGGGAAGAAACCCAGGAGGGGCTGTAAGCATCCCTTGTTGTTCCCACAGGGTCAGGATTGTGGGCAGAGATCACCAGGCCCCTCCCCGAAGCAGAAGAGCCTTTACCTGCCCACCCGCATCCCAGCCAGCGGCACCTGCTTCTGGCCCAACCTGGCAGCGCAGCTCAGGAGGAGGAGGTGCCCAGCAGCCTGGGCCACCTGCATCAAGCAGACGCCCACCTGGGGATGAGCCACTGCCTATGCACACCAGGCTTCCTCGGCAGCTGTGGGTGCCCGGCAGCCACAGACCTGGCCAGGGGGGCTTTCTCCTACCGGGCCGGGGAGAATAGGGTGGCTCGTCAGCGCAAGACATTGAACGGCCTGTTGCAGCAACAGCATTGCTTGCGCCTGGCTCGCCACTACTACCGGCGCCTTAAAGCGGCTTCTGACTTTGTGTACCGCTTGATGGAAATCGAGTGTTGTTTCCTGACACTGGCCGGCCGGCAGAGCTCTGACGGGAGTCGCCTGCTGCGGGGACTCTGCCAGGAGCTGCCGGTGCACACCTCCCACTGGGACTGCCTGCAGTGCCACTTGCGCCAGGACCCCTGGCTGAGGCCTTTGTTGCTTCAGCAGCCTGAGGCGGTACAGTGCATGAAGGAGTCCCTCTGGCTGCTGGCCCTGCAGGCGCTCTGCCTGCTGGAGAGATGCTTGCAGGCCCTGCTGCGGCACGGGGCCCCTGGCCCCTGCCCTCTGCTCTCAGAGACCTTCCAGGGCCTGGAGAGCTACAACCAGGGGCTGAGCAATTGGGGCCTGCAAGGGGCCAAGCCGGGGCCTGGGGCTGCAGGGCAACAGGGGCTGCAGGCCTTCTCTGTGGAGAAGGTGCTGGACATCTTGGCTGCCGAAAGAGGACGTCTGGCTGGTGAGAGACTGTCTGTGCTGCTCCCGTGGCAGCCGGCAGGGACCGGTGATGCGGGGCCCACAGCTGCTGGCACTTCCGGGGCAGGCGAGGGCCTCCCTGCACACCTGCAGGCCTTGTGTCGAGAGGAGGAACAGGCGATCACGGCGCTGCTGCCAGAACTACTTGCGTCCACTGGCGGCCTGAGACATCGCCTCCTGCACCGGCCCAAGTGGGACCAGTCCCAGGGAGCCCCTGAGGCAGCTCAGGACCCGGCCCCTGCCCCGCTGCCTAGCTGGAAGTCTTCCGATTGGCTGGATGCCTCCTTCGCCGAAGTGGCTGCCATGCTCTGCGCTGAATACCGACCCCTCTTCTGGAGAGCAGCGTCCTCCTCCTGGGCACGCCAGATGGAGCTCCGAGTTCACCGGGCTCAGCTTCAGAGGGGAGCTGGGGCTGCCCTGGGCCAGCGAGTGACCGTGGCCCTGGCAGAGGGTAGGCCAGGCCCAGGGGAGGGGCAGGGATGAGTGCTGAGAACTGGCCCGGTCTGGGGCAGACGCAGGCAGCTCCAGAGGTTTCACCGGGGCATCGGGTTCAGCGGGCCCTGGCTCTGCACATATGAGGTCTGCCCTGGCCAGGTGAAGGCTGGGCCCTCAAGAACTCAGACAAGCTAAGAAATGTAGTGTGGGCAGCAGCGTTCCCATTTTCTAGAGAGACTTGTTTCTTGCCAGTGGAATATTTCCTGGGATTTGTTCTGTTTAGTGGATTTTGGCCTTGCTCAGCAGGGGACACTTAAAACTTTGCCCAGCACGTGTGTTGCCATCTTGGCCCGAATGAGTGTGACTGGAGGGGGTGTGGCTCATTCTCTGCCTGTTCCCCCCCCCCGTTGAGTTGTTTCCATTTTGGGGGTGGGGTGGAGCCTTCTTCCAGAACATTCTCTGCCTGGAGTTTCTGTTTTGCAAGTGACAGGTTCCTTTTACAGAAGGGGCTGTGACCTTGTGGACACATTGTGCGTGTTGACATCTACGCAGCCTCTTTTGTGTGTGCTTTGTGGTGTTGCATGCAGTTATGCACAAGGTGGAGTTTGCGTAGCTACACATGTTGATCATTTTGAGGAACGCTTTAGATTTTGAGAGCTCTCAGACCTTCCACTTCAACCTCCCCCCCCCCATGCCAGGGAATGTTGCATAGGAGGGGCCCACTTGCTTGCCCTCAGGCTCTCTCTCTCCCCACCTGCCCCATGAAGCTCTGGCCTCCGAGCAAAGCCAGACGGAAACCGCCAGGAATGTCTGTGTTTGCTTCCAGCTTGCCTGCCTGTGGAGGCTGCAGAGGAACTGAAGAACGTGGCACTTTGCCTGCTCAGGCGTGATGCCCTCTGGCAGTGGGACGCAGGTAGGGTCCTCGTGGGGGGGGAGGAGTCAGGAGGGGGGCTGTGGGCAGCCTGGGTTGTGATGGCTCAGGACAGGCCAATTCCCGCCCTGTTTGTGAGCCCTCAAGGTGACTGGTGCAGGGAGAATTTGGGCCCACAACTGCATTCGGACTCCTCTTTGCCCAGGGTTCTGCCACGCTCTGGGCACCAGCCTTGCAGACAGATGCTGGCCCAAGCCCAGGACCGTGGCCTGCAGCCAGACAGGGCGGCTTTTGCAGAGCCTTTTCCTGCTCCTGGCCTTCAGTGTGAGATGCCTGGAGATCCGGCTCTTCCAGGGTGGCCCAGGTGGGTCCTTTGGCTTCTTCTTCGCCTGGGTGTCGGGGGAGGCAGTCAGGGAGGGCTCCTGGCCAGCTGAGCTGGTTTCTCTTCCACAGAGCAGCACCTGGTCCCTGCCAGCCTCCACCTGCACCTGCTTTCCCTCGTGGTGGCTACCTGCCACGCCTCTTCCTACTGGACCATGAGCAAAGCCTACCAGTACTTGGCCTCCTGGTCCCTCGGCCCGTTCCTTCTTGTGACCCAGGGGGATCTTCAGGTAAGTGGCTAAACCGGAGTCCTCCTGGCCTGGAGCCGACAGAAGAACCAGGACTCAGTTTCCCTCGGTTGTGTTGTATCCAGTGAAGCTGGGAGGAAAAGCCTCCTGGAATCCACCATTCCGAAAAGAGGGGTTGTCGATGGGCCTCGCCATGCAAGCCTCCCAGAAAGATGGGGTGGGGGGTCCAGTGGTTGAGATGAGAGGACTGCCTGGGAGCCCCAAAGGACGCCCCTTTTCGTAACCTGCAAGGACAAAAGCTTCTTCTTGCAGCTGCTGAAAACTGAAGCCAGGAAGATGCTGGGGCTGGTGAGCAGGGCCTTCCCGGAGGACAGAGGGAAACAGAGCCCTTTGGCCTCTCACCGGGAGCGGGAGCTGAGCCTGCAAGTCCACTTGGCAGCCACCGGCATCCAAGTAAGCTGGAGGGAGGAGCCTGTGGCCCAGGAAGGTTGTTGGACAAGCCTACTGGGGATAATGAGGAGCCCAACAAGGTCAGGAGATGCTGCCAGTTGTGCAGGAACCCTGGTCCTGGCAGGCCCACAAGGGTGCCTGAAGGTCGGCTCTGGTCTCCACCACTTGAAATCTCAGCTGTTTTGGTGGAGGCAGAAACTCCCTTGTTGCTTCCCTCACCCGCTCCCCTTGCCTCATTGGGGTAGCAGAGGGGCAGTGCCGCCCCTCAGGGTCTGCCTCCCTTAGTTATTTGTGGGCGAAGGGCCTCCAGAGATGATGAGAACCTCAGAAGAGCCCTTAGTCTGACTGCTTCCTTGGTGCCTCTAGTCGGGCAGCTTGGAGGGGCGGGGGGGGGGGCAACTGTAAGGCCCGGAGAAGCGAGCAGGGCTTGACTGGAGGAGGAGAGTCCCCTTCCGCTCTTGGCAGCAGCCAGGGTCGTTAACCTCATAATTCATGGCGTAGCCACAGTTACCAGTACTAGAGAACTCAGCCCTCTGGGTAGGCAGGAAACGGCGCCTGGCGCCTACCTTGTGAAGTTTTCCTCTTGGGCCTGGTGTGCTCCTGTGTCCCAGACTTCCCCGTTTGCTCCCATCAGCAGCTTCCAGGTGACGCTTGGCTGGCCAAACTCTGGCTTGGAATTCCTGAGGAGGATCCGGTCAAAAAATCTGGTTCTAGAAAAGTAATAAGCGCAGTTAAAGGGGCTAGAAACCAGATCTTGGAATGAGAAGAACACAGAAGAACTCTTCAGAAACTGACAGAAGGTCCCAGAAATTGTTCACAATTGTTCTCAGCCGCCCCTAGGAGCAGAATAAGGAAGTGTGGATTTATTTGCAGTATTTAATTTCCGAACCTCGCTTTCTACAACTCCAGGTGGTGCACATCATGCTTCTTCCTGTGGGGAAGAAAGGGGGACTGGCCCAAAGTCATCAGCTGGCTTGAGCTTGCAGTGTCCCAAATTGTGGGCTGCAAGAAGGTCGGTTCCAGTTTAACGTTACAAGAGACATTCTGACCGATCAAGGCAATTTCATGGCAGAGATGGGGGAGGGTCCCTTGACTGAGTGGGCTCAGGCAGGCTGAGTTTGTTTCCTGTGCTGGGCAAAGGGAGGGGGGGGCTCTAGACCTCAGTGATGTTTTGAGCCTAGAGGAGGAGGAGGCAAAAAGGGCACGGGGGTGCTGGGGATGGGCCAGGTGAGGGGCGTGAAGCCGTCCAGGGCTGTGCATCCCACCCTCTCTCGCCCACAGCGTTTTGCAAGTGATGTGCTGGAGTTGCTTTGTTTGGACTGCAGACGTGTCTCAGCCGAGGTCTTCGGACAGTCCATGCCACTTGGCAAATACTGGCGTCTCGTCCTCCAGGCAGGTATGTGTGCAGGGAAGGAGGCAGAGGACCAGGACTTCCTTTGGAAGGCTGGCCAAGCCTGTTCCTCCAATCGGCAGGAGGCTTTGCACATCCTGGCACACGCCCTTCTCCTTCAAGCAGACTGTCCCAAGGGACCGGGGGGGGGGCAGGGCTGGGGAGGCAGGCCGCTGAAGAGGGACAGCAGCCCTTGTCCGCCTCTGACTGTGTCCGCCCTTGCCCACCCTGCCCTTGCAGAGCCGCCCTTTGCTGCCAGCGAGTATGCCCAGGCTGCAGCCCAAGCCGTCTTGGCTCCAGTCTTGCAAGGCATCCGCTGGCTGTCCCAGGACTCCCAGGCCCTGGTCCTCAGCCAGATCACGACTGCCTTCCTAGAAGTCTGGATGGAGCACATCCTGGCCCAGAAGATCAAGTTCAGGTGAGCTGGCCTGTCGGAGGCGCCTTGGTTGGGTTAGCTGGTCTGGCCGGCAGGCACCCTTTGCCCACTGACCCTTTCAGCCTCCAGGGAGCCCTGCAGCTAAAGCGGGACTTCGATCTGGTGCGGGAAGCCCTGCAGCTGGAGGACTATGAGCTGTCAGCAGAAGTGAAGCAGCTGGTTTTCTCCCTTCGGGTCTTCCAGCAAACAGACAACGCCATCGCCTGCCTCCTCCAGCAGCCCAGCAAGGGTGCCTTATCCTCATGCAGCTGGGATGCCCTGCAGAAGTGCTGTGAGTGCCGCCTGGGGGTGGAGGAGGCAGAGCTGCAGGGGGGTGATGGGTGGGGGTGATGGGTACCCCGCCCTCTCAACCGCATGGCCCTGTGGAAGGGGGGCCCTTGACTGGCTAGAATGGAGGGGCCAAGGGCCAGGATTTTGACGTGGCATGGCTGGGAAAGAGCCTCCTTTGTGGACAAGCAGGGGCCCCGGTGCAAGAACTCTCAGTGCCCACCAGGGTTCTCGCTGTGGCTGGCGCTCTGATTTGGTGGCCTTTGTCCTGCTGCCTCTGAGCTGAGCCTCCCCCTCCTCCTCTGCTCCAGGCTCACGTGATGGGATGCGGTCCTGGCATGGCAGCCCAGGCAGCCTGAGCAACCTGGAGCACCTGGAAGGGCTGCCTGTCCGTGCTGGAGCTGGGCCAGAGAGCTGGTCAGCTGACTTGCTGAGCCGTGCCCCAGGAGCTGGCACAAGCTCTGAGACCTACCTGAGCCTGGCACAGCAGGAATGGTTGGCACTGCGGCTGCATGGGGCCCACCGCTGGAGGATGCCCGCCCTCTCCTGCATGAACCCCCCTTCGGAGCCTTGAGCAGCAGCCCTGGATCCAGCTGGGCTCCGGCCCTGATCTCTACCCGCCCTGTATAGAACAGTCCTCCCTCCTTCGGGACGTCTGCACTGATGGGCCTTCCAGCACCCTTTTGTGGGGGCTGGAGGCCTTGGGAGGAGCCCAGTTCCACAGAGGCCTTTCTTGCCCAGGCAAGTTTCTGCAACGGCCCCCTGGCCATTTGAAACCCCTGGTTTTGGTGTAGGAGTACATCCATAAGAAGCAGCCTCTTGCTTTGAGTCTGAGCGATTCCTCCTCCTGGCTGGGCATCCATCCTGCAGGGCGAGGGAGGCTCGGCTGGGCCATAGCGAAGGATGCGGACAACCGATCTGGCTCCTGGGCCTTCTGCTTGAAAACGCATGTTTTTTCAAGGTTAAGGGCTGGTCCTGCAGGACCCCCCCTCTCGGTTCTGATGCCCCCTTCCCTTTGGGGGTCACTTGGGACCTGGGTGCTACCGTAGTAAACGCAATTGAGGCATTTCTTGGGGTGTTTGGGAGAAGGCCTGCGCAAGTGATGCAAAGGCCTGTCCACCCCACCGCCTGCCCAGCTTGCCTTGCAGGAGACATACACTACAGCCTTAGTCCCTGCTTTGGCTTCCCTGAGGCCAGGTTTGCTCTCCTCAGACAGGACCTGAAGGTGCACCATTTGTCCCCAACCCTCGAAATCCTTTTCCTCTGTGACCCACCTGCCTCTGACCGTCCAACCTCTGGGCCTTAACAAAAGTTGTTGCCTCTTGGACATCCTAAAGCTCCTGGTGGTCGCTGCTCTTCCTGAAGCTCTTGGCCGCAGTTTGCCTCTACGCTGTCCCTGGGCTGCCAGAGGAGGGGAACCGAGCCGGGTGCCAGCCCAGGCAGGTGTCCTGAGTATTAGGGGGACTTCGGGAAGCCCCTTCCTGGCTCAATGGCTTCAGAGGCTGGTTGCCACAGATACATTTGGAGGCCTCAGCCAGGGAGAAGCGGGTTATTGATTTCCACATTCATCTCATGTGAAAGTCGAAAGTATAAAATCAAAGAAATAAAGGCTATTATATACCTTGCAGGTCACAAGGTGGTTGGTTCTATAGATAGCACCTCTTTCTCTGGGGAAATTGTCTGTCATTTTGGCTGGGGTTTATATTTTGTGGCTGATTTTGTTGTATGAACTCAGCCTGTGCTTAGTTTTGGGCAAGGTGTGGACACAGAACCTGGGTTGAATTTGTTAAGTATGATCTGCAACTGCACGCCCTACTTGGTCTCCGACTTTGGACCTGCCAAATTTCCCAAATGCTGATGATGGGAGAGTTGATCCAGCAAGACAGAAGATGACAGGTTGCCCCTTTCAGTCCATGGGACACTACCTTGGCCTGTGCCCTCCCCCCGCCCCCATAAAGGCCAAGGGCTCCAGAGGCGCTATTCCTGACCTGCACAACCTCAGAGCACCAGGCTTTCTGATTTTAAGGAAAAGAAAAACGGCCAAAACCGTATTTGGAATTTGAAGAGAAAAAGGCTTTTAATACAGTAGGTTCTAGCGTGAGGTCCCTGTCTCTGCCCCACCCGGAGATGGATTCAGGGGACAATCGACACCTCTCGGGTGGAGATCCTGTCTCCCCCCCCCAAAGAGGTTCGCCCCAAATCCAGCAGTTCCTGGCAGCTTTTGCCCCAGTTCCCTTTGGGACAGATGGGAGGGGAGCAGAGGCGCCAGCAGAGACTGGAGGAGCCCGCAAAGAGGGGAGACGATGCGGCTCCGCTTTCCCGACCGCCCCGGAGACAGACTGCCGTGTGTGTGTGTGTGTGGGGGGGGGGGGCGAGCGCTGCCCACGAGGCTTTAACCCGGGGCTGGCTGGGGGGCTCCGGCAAAGGTGCTTTTTTTTCCTTTCGAAAGGCAACTGGACTTTGCTTTCCGGTTAAAGAACTGAAGAAGCTTCTTGGGTGGGAAGCGAAACGTTCTCAAGGAAAAAAACCAAGGAAGTCCCGTTGAAGGGGGGGGGAAAACCACCTTTGGGACCACCACGACCCGCATGACGGAGCCTCTCGGGGGGCGCCCAGCCCGGAGCGGGAGCCCGTTTCAGCGCCGGCGCCACAGCCAGCGCGAGCGACCCCCTCGGGCCGGGCGGGAGCCGGCGGAGCAGCAACCCGCCCAGCTCGGGGCCGAGGCCGAGGCGCCTCCAGGGGCATCCGCGGGAATTCCGGCAGCCTGGGCGTCCTCGGCCCCGCCTCTTCCGGGCGCAGTTCCGGCGTGGAGGTGGCGGCGGGGACTGGCTGGGCGGCCTCTCTCGCGCGCCTCATGTCAGCCTCGGCCCTCCCGGCCGGCTCGGCCCAGCTGCTGCGGGGCGACCGCGGCCCCTTCCCTCCGCCGGCAAGTACCGCCGCCGCCCCGCGCCCCCTCCGTGCGGGGGCGGCTCCCGGAGGCGGCGCTGCCATTGGCCGCCCTCCCGGCCGCCGCCCTCCCCTCCCCTCCCCCCGCTTCCCCGGGCGCGGAGCCAGGCCGGAGCCCCGCGGGCGCCTCTGGGAGGCTGCCGCCCCCGGCCTGCTCCGTCCCGCGCAGGGGCAGCCCCGGAGGCCCCGATTCCCGCCGCGGCCCGGGAGCCCCCTCCCCCCCGGGCGGCTTCCCCGCGGCGTGACCCCCTCCCCCCGCAGCAGGAGGCCCTGGACGGAGCGGGCGGCGGCGGCGGCGGCGAGGAGGAGGAGGAGGACGAAGATGCGCTGGGCGAGGAGCTGGAGGGCGGCGGCGGGGAGGCGGCGCCGTGGAGCCTGCAGGAGAAGGCGCTGCACGAGGCCCGGCTGAAGGCCAAGGCGAAGCGGCGCTTGCGGCGGGCCTCCTCCCGCGATTCCCATCGGGAAGCCCTCCCCGAGAAGGGCGAGCCGGAGCCGGAGCCCAGCAGCCCGAAGGGCAAGAACCACGACCGCAAGTCCCGCATGGGGAAGGGCCGCGGCCTGCCCAAGAAAGGTATGGGCGGGGCCGCCGCGGGGCTGGGGCGATGCTGCCAGGGGGGCAGGCCTGACAGCCCTCCCTCTTTCCAGGTGGGGCAGGGGGCAAAGGCGTCTGGGGAGCGCCCGGGGTGGTCTACAGCTACCAGGAGCCAGATGCCCGGGACCCCAACTACGACGAGGCTGCACAGGTACCGCCTGGGGCTGGGTAGAAGGCGCGGAAGCCTCCCGGGCCGAGCTCTGCCCTGGCAGCGCTTGGAAGTCAGGGCTGAGAGGGCGAAAGGAACAAGGGGCCCCGAGGCCCAGGCGGGCTTCACCCCCCCTTCCTCCTCCTCCTTCCCGAGTCCCCCTTCTCTTGACCTGCCTTGTGGGTGTCATTTCCTCAAAAGAGCTGAGCCGCTGCTCGCCTCTTACTTAATCGCTAGGGCTGGCGCTCCCGGCCTCTCCTCTCGGAGGCCCAACCTGCAACAGACTTGGGCAGTCGAGATGGCCCAGAGGGTCCCGTGGCTCTTGCAGGGCCTGGTCTGAGGGGTGGGCTGCTGTTCTCTGGCCAAGGAGAGGCTGAGCAGGAGGCCCAGGAAGAGCAGCTTTAACGACTGCTGGGTTTTTTTTAGGGAAAGACTGTCTATGCCACGGTGGTGCCTGAGCTAGAGGAAAAGGAGTTGGAGAAGACTGTGCAGCCGATGGTGCTGGAGTATTTTGAGCACGGAGACACTCTGGAAGTGGTGGTGAGTCTGAGCAGGAGCGGCATCCCCCAGGGTCTCTCAGGCAGGGACCCCCCTCCCTTGCAAGAGAGAGCCTCTGGACCACCTACAGGCACAGAGCCTGGAGGAGGCGCTGGGTTGTGTAATCAGCAGAGACTCTAATCGGGATGCTTGTCTCTAGTTCAGGTGGCTGTGCTCAGGGTCACTTGGTCAGCCACTGGATCCAGGTGATTCAGATGGAAAGGGAAAGAGGCTGCCTTGGTGAAAGGGGGAGGGTGGGAACGAGAACTTCAGAGGCTCTTTTGGGCTGGACCAGGGCGCTGCGTTTGAGGTCTGCCATTTCCCTTCGGATTTTCCTCCAAGCCTGCCCCTGGTTTAGCCTCGCTTGTGTCCGGCCACCTTGGAAGTCTGCTTGAGAGGCAAGCCAGGAACCGCCCAGGGTGGCATTCCTGGCCAAGGGGAACGCCAGACGGGGTCCCAGCAGAAGAGCCGATGGAAGCAGCGCCTCCCATCCTCTGGGTCAGAGAGCTCCGTTGAGGGGTGTTCTTAGGGTCTCTCGTGCTGAAACCAAAGCTGATTGGTTTCTTTTTAAGAGCCAAGTTCTTTTATATGTTGAAAAGTTGATAAAGAGTTTTAAGATGGATGGTTTCATTTAATTGGGTCAGCTTCTCTGGAGCACTTTGACCTGCTGCGTATTTTGGCCTTTCAGAGAAATTTCGCCTGCATTATACTGGTGAGGCCTTTTAAATCATGTGATTATCCTTGAAGATAATCTCGCTTTCATTAAAAGTGCAGCTCCTGTGAGCCAATTTAAACCCCTCAGGTAGGCAGGTAAACACAGCGTCTCTGCTGCTTGCAGGGAAGCCTGGGACGGGCTCGACTGCTCCTCTTCCCTCCTTTATCAGGAGCTGCTTCGGGATCTGAACTTGGGGGGCCACAAGGCAGCCGTGTCCTCGCTGGCTGTAGTGCTGTCTCTGGAGGGGAAGGCCAGCCATCGGGAGCTGACCTCCCGCCTACTCTCGGACTTGGTGGGGAAGGTGCTGAGTGCCGAGGACATCGCGGCTGCTTTTGACGGGATGCTGCACGACCTCCCTGACCTCATTCTCGACACACCTGAGGCGCCTCAGGTCAGTCCTGCCCAGGAAGGGGGAGGGGGGCTTTCTTCTTCCAGTCACCGTGGCCCCTGACCTTGCGGCCCTTGTCTTGCCTGTGCAGATGCTGGGTCAGTTCATCGCCCGCGCTGTGGCCGACCACGCGCTTCCCCTCAACTTCCTCGAGCGCTACAAGGGGCGGGTCAACTGTGAGCACGCACGGTGAGAGGGCCGGCTTCAGGCGTGCCACGCCCTCAGGGCACTCACTGAGATTGACAGGTCCAGCCCGGTGGAGGGAGGACGACCTCTGCACTAATGGGGGGGGTGTGAGAGACAAAAGCCGGCTGACCGCCTGCTGCCGGCTCCGTTGCTGGACACGCTTTTCTTTCCCTGCAGGGCTGCCCTGGACCGTGCTGCTGTCCTCCTGCGCATCAAGCGGGATGTCAATCGGTTGGACAATGTGTGGGGCGTGGGGGGCGGCCAGAGGCCAGTCAAGCATCTGATCAAGGAGGTGAAGAGCCGCAAGGGGGGCCGTTCGGTCTGCCCTTGACTGCCCCTCTGGCGGTTCTAGGGTGGCCCTTGGATGCTTAGCCATCTGCCAAATGCACGGGGTCGAGACGGGGAATGTCTTTGGGGCCAGGCATGCGGAAGGAGGGAGGGAGCTGAGGCCTGCTCCATGCCGGGGTTTGCTCAAGGAAAGCCAGTCATCCCAAGTGCTGTAAGTCTCAGGAAGTGAAGGCAGTGAAGTTGCAAGGATGCAGGAGAATAAGAAACTGATTCCAGGAACTGTTCTTATTAGTTAATGTATTCAAGCTTGGTACTGAAAATAGCTAAACTGGCAAGCGCCAAACCCAGTTTATGGGACTTATTAAAAGACAGTGGTGAAGCAAAGAGCAGCTCCCTACCTAGGAAGGGGTGCTCAGATGCATAGAATAAAGGAGAGGGGCCAGCCAAAGGGGCCTTGGGGACCACAGGAAGGGCAGTGTGTGCAGTGCTGTGAAGGAGGAGGAGGGGGGGACAAACGGGAACTATTAACGAGGCTGGGGGGCTGGGGGATTACAGCAATCGGATGCTGAAGCCGGAACCCATCCAGGCTGAGGTCTGGTGCAGGGCTCTTCTGCCTGCCAAAAGGTCTTGAGAAGCTGCACCCGAGGCCTTGCTGGAGCACAGCCCCTAACTCTCCTTCCCCAGATGAACCTGCTGCTGCGTGAATACCTGCTCTCAGGAGAGGTGTCTGAGGCTGAACACTGCCTGCGCCAACTCGAGGTGCCCCACTTCCACCATGAGCTTGTCTACGAGGTAAAGAAGGGAGGCAGGAGCTGTCCTGTTCTGGAGCCGGTGGGGAGGGAGCAGACCACAATCAGGGAGCCTTGGCATGCTGGTGCCTACCAGGGCCTGCTTTGCCAAACTTATCTGCCGGCCTCTGGGCTGATGCTCGGCAATCCCTGCCTTGCCTGCTCTGGCTCTGCGCTCATGGCAGTTTCCTCCCGTGTTCCTGCCAGGCTGTGGTGATGGTGATGGAGTCTTCGGGAGATACGGCCGTGGCCATGATGGTGAAGCTGCTGAAAGTGCTGTGGCAGACGGGGCTAGTGACCCTTGATCAGATGAACCGGGTAAGACCCGGAGAGGCTCCAGCAGCCTCACGTGCCACCGACACCTTTGTGTCACCCACAGTGCCACAAAAAAGGCGGTGGCTCCTGAGACCCTGCCTGCAGCAAGCCCCTCTCCCCCTTCCCGTCTGTCTCGTCTGTCTCAGGGCTTCCAGCGGGTCTACGATGAACTTGGAGACATCAGTCTGGATGTTCCGCTGGCCCACAGCATCCTGGAGCGGATGGTGGATCTCTGCTTTGAGGAGGGGGTCATCACCAGGCAGCTGAGAGAGACCTGCCCTGCCCGGTAGGCCCCACCCAAGCCTTTTTGCCTGGGGGAGGGGAACAGTGTTGGCTTCAGGGAGGGACTGACCTCCCCCAACCATCTGGAACGGCTGCCTGGCCTGTTGTAGAAAAGTTTTGTGTTCATCGCACTTGAGGGCGCAAGAGGCAGCTGGTTGAGGCAGGAGAGGATCAAATGGTCTTGCAAACAGCCCAGGAGAGATCCTGGTCACACCGCACCGGCCTCTAACTCCCCTCCTCCTCCTCCTCCTCCTCCTCCTCAGGGGCCGGAAGCGCTTTGTCAGTGAAGGAGACGGAGGCCAAATCAAGCAATAACTGGAAGCTTTCAACACCCCCCCCAGCAATGCCTTCAACCCAGCCAGACCTGCCAGGAAGCCTTTGCTGAGCACCCACCATACAACCCCCCCCCCAAGCAGCGTGTCCAGCGGGCAGGAGGGCTCTGTCGGGAGGGAGCCAGGGGAAACTGCACTTCTGCCTGACCGATGGGGGTGGGTGGTTCGGTAGAAGCAGCAGGAGGAGCAAGGTTTGTTCTCCACACGCCCACTCCCACAGTGCGGCTGCCACCAGCGATGCATCTCAGGAAGCCTCAGGCCAGCTGGAACTGCCGCAGAGGGGCCCTCTTTGGACCTGCTGGGCAGCCGGGCTGGGAAGGCAGGGGAGGGGCGCTTCCCTCGCAACCTCCGGCTGGCGCAGAGTGGTTGGTCCCTGCCTTGTGCAGCCGGTTCCAAAGCACTGTGGGAAAGGAAGTCAGCTGGACTCCCTGCAGCCAAAGAACCTCCTGTTCCCAGGACCCCTTGAAGCCCCCTCGCCACCCACAGATGCAGGGTTGAGGGCTGAGGAGATTAGCCGAGCACTGCGGGGCTGATTTTGCCAGGGTTAATGGGGAGCTGCTTCTGCTTGGCACTACCCACGGCTGGCAGAGAGGCAGAGCAAATGGACATCAGTGCCGGAGGGAATTGTGCCAAAATGCTTAATGGTCTTGCAGGCAAAGGTGGTGGGGATGGGTGAGTTTAATGGGAAATTAAAATAAATGATGCACCCAAAGGGCTCAGGCATCTCATTTCTTGCTGCAAACAGAACAGCTATTATTTGCTCATTTGTTTTTGGAAGCCAGAGTGGCATCTGACCCACGAAAACACAAGTGCCCTTTACAAAGAAACAACCCCCCCCCCCAATGTACAGGATTCAATGTGCAGCTGAAACTCCTGAATAGAGTCAAAGGAGGAGCCATTTCCATATGAAATGCTCAGCTGTGAAATTATAGGTTTAGATCTTAGTACATAAAATCATAGGGCTGGAAGGGACCTCAGGGTCTTCCATTCAAGGCAGGAGCTTCACACCATCCCGGTCAAATTGTTGCCCAGTCTGTTTTTGAAGACCTCCAGTGATGGAGCGGCCACCACTCCCAGAGACGGGCTGCTTCCGTTTTTTTTTTTATTCTTCTAGGCTGTGTCCCCCCTTAACAAGCACCCACCCTTTGCTTCTTGCCCTGCTCGCCCTGCTCTCTGGTGCTTTGGAGAATAATCTCTCTGACGGTTCTTCAAGTACTGGAATAGTTACCCTGTCCCCGCTAGTCCTTCAGTAGGCTAGATGTACCCAGCTCCCTCAACTGTTCATCATACATCATATTAGCCTCCAGACTCTAATCATCTTCATTGCTCTTCTCTGCATACTTTCTAGGGTCTCGGTACCTTTTTTTGTAGGGTGGCCAGAACTGTCACCAGTGTGATATAAAGCAGTAGCATCACTTCTTGTGATCTTGACAGAATAACAGCTGGAAGGGACCTTGGACATCTAGTCCAACCCTGTGCTCAAGCAAAAAACCCTATACCCTTTCAAGACAAATGCTTGTCCAGTCTCTCTTTAAAATCCTCCAGTGTTGGAGCACCCATGACTTCTGAAGGCAAGCCATTCCACCGATTGTTCCCGCCATCGGGAAATTCCTCCTTAGTTGCAGGTTGCTCCTTGATGAATTTCCATTGGTTGCTTCTTGTCCAGCCTTCGGGTGCTTTGGGGAATAGCTTGACCGCCTCTTCGTGGTTAGCCCCTTAGACGTTGGTTAGCCCCTTAGATCGCTATCGTTTGTCTGAAATGGTTGGGTTCTCCTGTTTGAGGAGGGGGTTGCACTAGAGGGCTCCAAGGTCTTCCGCCTCTCATTTCCCTCGTTCACCGATTTAGCCGCTTAGTCAAAGGCTGCGATAAGATCGGTCTGTTTACATCATGGAGAAAACCGAAGGGAAACGGGAGGCTGGTCTTCCAGGAAGGCAGGGCTGCTCTCTCGAACAAGCCGCCCCTTCGCATCCCCAGCAGCAGCCGAGGCTGCAACCAGCGGGGGGAAGGAGGAGAGAGGCGCCGCCTTACGAGGCCAAATCGGAGTCGCTTCGCTCCCGATTAAGGCGGCTTCCCGGGCCCTTCCCCGCTCTCTCCTCCGTTGCGCTCAGCCGGTTGAGCCTCCTGGCTCGGGAGCCAAGCAGCCAGGCCAGCTTCCGCTGGACGGGAGGCCACGGGGAAGCCGCTCGGGCCAGCTCACCGAAAGGCGCGGCGAGGGGGAAACGCCACGAACACAGACTCACGTGCGGGGGCGAGGCCACGCCTCGAGCGGCAGGAACTCGCCTTCCCAGGGTGCCTCGGGGCGCGGAGGCGGCGCGGGTCCTGCCGGGAGAGGCGCAGGGAGACGCCAGGGCGCCCGCCGGGGAGCGCAGGACGGATGGCGCGCGAGCGGCGGCGGCGGGTGGCGGGCGCGGAGGGCGGGCGGCCGCAGGAACGGGTCCTGCGCGGGGGCGGCCGGCGGGAGCGGCCGGCGGGCGGGGCGTCGGGGCTGGCGCTCGGGGCGGCGGCGGTGCTGCTGCTGCTACTGCTCGGCTGCGGCCTTTACGCTCGGTGGGGGCCCGCCGCGCGTCTGGTGGCCCCGCACGCCGCGCCCCGCGTCCTCCCGCCCGGCAGCACCGGCCCCGGCGCCGCCCCCGCCCTTTTCTGGGGCTCCTACCGGCCCCAGGTCTACTTCGGCCTGAAGACGCGCAGCCCGCGCTCGCCGGTAGCGGGTGAGCCCGGCGCTCTCTTTGCGGGGCCGGGGGGGCCGTGCCTGCTGGGGTGGGGGGAGATGTCGGGCCCCGGCTTGGCGGAGGAAGGCCGGCGGTGGCCGCAGCTCCACGCCCCGGGAAAGGGGCCGGCGGGAGGCAGCGGTTCCCGGGCCGGAGAGGCCCCTGAGAGCAGCGGAGACCCGGCGGCTTCCGTCCACCCCCCCTCCGGGGCTTTGGCGGGGGGAGTGGGGGGAGAAACGGCCGGGATCGGACGTCTCCGGGCTCTGGCGCTCTTGGAGGAAAAGAAAACGGCCTCCCGGTCCCGAATCCGGGGCCGCTGGGGAGCGTGTCGCCGGCTCCGAGCTGTTGGCCAGGTGGCCCGGTTGCCGCCGGGCGTCAGTTGTGGCTTCTTCCCGCAGGCTTGATGTGGCTACACCAGCTAGAGGGGGATGTCCGGCTGCGCCACACCTGCGAACAGAGCGATGGTCTCCCCCGCTACGGCTGGCTGCTTCATGATGGCACCCATTTTGGGGTGCAGGAGATCCGAGACTTCGGTTTCAGACTGCAGACGGAGTTTGTGAAGCGTCCCGGTGGCCAGCAGGGCGGAGACTGGAGCTGGAGAGTGACCGTTCGCCCAGAGGTGAGTGGGGAGAAAGGGGCCCGTTTTACTTGCACGGGTTTTCTTAGTGAAACGTTTCTTATCACGAGGTATCTGTTCCGCTTCCTTACTAGTGGGACAAGGATGGTTGCTGCTTGACTAGGCAACGTGGCTGCCCTTGGCTGCCATACCAGGTCAAGTTTGGAAGTTTAGCTTGCGGCCTCCTGTGGCTGGAAAGGGCTTTGTGCGACTCAGGTGTTTCCCCAGCTTATGGCAATTCGTACCAAGGAAACAAATAAAGGCTGTTTTTTTCTTGGGTGTGTGTGTGTCCAATTACAACCACAGCCGTAGGGAAGCAAATTAAGGAGGTTGCCTGTTTTCTTGTGTCATCTTTGTGCATTTAGAAGACGGGCCCCAAGCCCCACTTTATTTCCCTCCTCTTCTACATGGCCACTGATGGGCAAGGAACGCTACAGCCTCTCATAGCGGAAAAGAGTCGGCTGGCGTTGCTAAGAGGACAGACGGAAGAACTGGGGAACTTCACTGTGACTTTCAAGCAGCCCACCACTGAAGCCGGCACCCCCCTTTATGCCAGGTACAGAACGTTGTTGCTCAGGAAGTGAGGGGCCACTGTCTCCCACAGAGATTGCCCACATCCTTCTCTCTCCCACTAGATACAATTACCTGCAGGCAAAAGCAGAAGGGCTGCATCGCCTGACTGATGTGGTGAAATCAAGCCTGACTCCGCGATTTTCCTACGCTCCGCCAGGGCTCCCCAAGCGGCACTACTTCGGCGTGGATGCCTACTACGGCCGAGCAGGGGACAAAGAGTTACGCAGCCAGCTCCTAGTTCACCAGGTGACAGTGGCTGTGCCCTGCTGCGTGGAAGTGGCTTTTGAGTCGGGCAGCGTGCCTGACCGCCCTGACCGGCTCCTGGCAGAGACGCTGACGCGAGAGCTGGACAAACACGTGGCCACCTTTGAGCGGCGCTTTGAGGAGAGCTTTGGCCTCTCCAGCAAGGGCTTCTCTGGGCAGGAGCAGCACTTTGCCCGGGCTCTTCTCAGCAACATGCTGGGCGGGATGGGCTACTTCTATGGGCACTCGTGGGTGCAGTCCCCCCACACGGAGGCCCCCCAGCCATACCCTGAGGGGTCTCTCTTCACGGCAGTGCCCTCCCGCTCCTTCTTTCCCCGGGGCTTCCTGTGGGATGAAGGCTTCCACCAGCTCCTCCTGGCTCGCTGGGACCCAGCCCTGAGCCGGGAAGTGCTGGCTCACTGGTTCGATCTCATGAATGCTGAGGGCTGGATTCCGCGCGAGCAGATCCTGGGGGACGAAGCCCTGGCAAAGGTGCCCCCGGAATTTGTGGTGCAGCACAGCCAGGCAGGCAACCCCCCCACTTTGTTCTTGGTGCTGCAGCAGCTGCTCAGGCAGGGGGCGGTGGAGCAGGACTACCTCCGGCGCCTTTATCCTCGCCTGCAAAGCTGGTATAGCTGGTACAATCACACGCAGGCGGGACCCTTATCCTACACTTTCCGATGGCGTGGCCGGGACCAGGACACTCAGCTTTTCCTGAACCCTAAAACCCTGACCTCTGGGCTGGACGATTATCCCAGGGCCTCCCACCCCTCAGAGGACGAGCGGCACCTCGATTTGCGCTGTTGGATGGCTGTAGCCTCTGCCGTGATGGCCGAGGTGGCCATACAGGTGGGAGAACCGGAGAGCGACTACGCGCACATGGCCAAGTGGCTCGCAGACAATGAACTGCTGGAGCGGCACCACTGGTCCGAGGCTCTCAGCACTTTTGCTGACTATGGCAACCACACCCAGGCGGTAGCCCTGGAGCGTGAGCGTCTTCGGCCCCCTCCTCCTGGCCAGCCCTCACCCATTCCAAGGCTGGTCCGAGTGGTCCGCAAGTCGCCCCGCCTGCAGTTTGTGGGAGGGGCCCTTGGCTACGTGAGCCTCTTTCCCCTGCTGCTGCAGATCCTGAGCCCTGATTCTCAGCACCTGGGCAGCCTCCTGGCTGACATGAAGAACGAGCAGAAGCTGTGGACGCCCTTTGGCTTGCGTTCCCTGTCGCGCAGCAGCCCCTTCTACCTCAAGCACAACACAGAGCACGACCCCCCTTACTGGAGGGGAGCCATTTGGATCAACATGAACTACCTTGCAGTGCGGGCTTTGCATCACTACAGCCAAGCAGAGGGGCCCTACCGGGAGGAGGCTACCAGGCTGTACCACGAGCTGCGCACCAATGTCATTGGCAACGTCCTCCAGCAGTATCTGGACTCTGGCTATGTTTGGGAGCAATATAACGACCGCACAGGCCGGGGGCAAGGGTGTTACCCCTTCACAGGCTGGTCAGCTCTGGTTGTGCTCATGATGGCAGAAGAATACTGATCGGCCTGCTGGTGGGCCTGAATCCCTGGGCAGCTCGGCTGGAGTGGCCGATGCGGGATTCTGGCAAAGGGACACAGACGTTGACCTTTTCCTCTGCCCTGCTTCAGGGGTTGGCATTCCAACTCAGAGTCTGGTGGGCAGTGCCTAAATGTAAGAAATTTCATATTGAAATAAAGCTGAGAGCCTAAAAGTTTTAGTTCCCTTCCTTTGGAAGCATGGGCAACAAAGGCATTTCTAGTTTTTGAATGGCTGAACAGGAAGGGGTGGTGAAAAGGCAGCTCCACCTGGCCCTATAGGAATGGGGGGGGCTGTTATTGCTCCCACCAAGAGATAAAAGCCTCCACATCGCAGGGGCTTAAGAAGCAGCTGCTCTTCCACACAATCTCAAGCCCATAAAGCATAACTCACTGATTTTTGCTGTCCAGCTGGCACTTTGTCTTTTGTGCACTTTAACTTAGCCAGTGGGGAGGCAAGACGGGAGAAGTCCCATCTTGTGAGAAAGGAAGGTTTAAGCTGATGACCATGTCAAAGATATTTAAACTGGGCAAAGGTAAGAGTGTGCTGGTTGGCACATTAAACCCAGTTTGGTACGAAGGGAACGTTTTCCATGCCCAGTTTAGAGTAGCTTCATTTGATGAACCAACCTGGCAGGCAGCTCCTCCAGAAGATCCACACAATGCCTGGTGTTACATTGCTTCCCCCCTCCCCACACACACAAGGGAAAGTGCCTCCATCAGGATTTTCCATGTCTGTTTAATAAGAAGCACACGCTGCTACCAGGTGCTGGTAGGACACTGGCCGTGGGGAAGGCCAGCTCCCCGCTCCCAGGGCAGAACAGGTGTTGGCAACAGCCATCTCTTCATGCAAACAGCAAATCCCAGTGCAACCTGGAAATGGGGAGGGACTGAGCCTTCACCTATGCCATGCCTTACATCAAAGCTGGAGCACAGCAGGAACCACACATACACACGTACAGAGCTATCACTATAGTTATGATTCAGCACGCAGCTCCCCACTCGGTTCTAGCTGCTGCCAAGGGCTCTGGGTTCCTGTCCCAAGGAGGGAGCCGAGCAGTAATGGCAGGGCAGGAAAGGACCGAGGGGGTGTCTGTATGGCTGGGCAAAGAAGTGAGGGTAAGGCGGTAATCCTCCAGTCTGCCCTGGCGCTCAGTCTCCAAGGTGGGTGGGGCAGCCGAGCACAAGAGCCCCACTTCGGACAGGCAACGTAGGTGAGGGGGGCAGCTCCTCTGCGCCCCCTTCAGAGGGCTCCCCCTGCTGACAGCCGGCTGTCCCTTTGGCAGGCAAGTGGGCACCCTCCTCCTCCTCGCTGTCCTCGCCTGCGGCCTCTTCGTCGTCTTGGCCCCGGCCCACCTCGATCCCGGAGTCCCCCGTCAGGCGCCGGTGCCGCGCGTGGCTACTCTCTTCCCGGGCGTCGGGCCCCTCCTCCCCATCGGAGGGGCGCCGCGAGTCGCTTTCGAAGAGCTCCACGCTGGAGGAGAAGAGGGCGTGCTTGGGGAGGGCGGCCGCCAGGGGACCGCCCGGCGGGGCCGCCCGCTCCCACCTGTCCCCCGCGGGGCGGCCGCAGCCCCCGTCGCCCTCGGCCTCCCCTTCGCTGGGGCTGCTGGCCTCGGTGGCCGACAGGGAGGTGCTGCTGGGGGAGGTCAAGCAGCTGGACTCGCAGGAGCAGCTGGAGGAGTTCTCGGAGCTGCCGGTCAGCGTCAGGGAGCCGGAGCCCCCGAGGAGGAGGACGGCGGCGCTGTAGGGGGGCGGCGGCGTGGTGGGTCGCCGGGCCACCTCATCGTAGGCCGGCAGCTTGAAGGAGGCCAGCATTCCTGCAAGGGAGGAGAGGCGCAGAGCTCAGGGCCCGGCGGGGGGGGGGGTGAGGAGCCCCCCCCTCCGGGCGCGCAGGGCGAGCCACTCACGGAGGTCTCCCGCGGAGGGCGGCGGGGGGTTGCAGGCACCCTGGTAGGCAATGAGGTTGATCTCGCGCTGCCGCTGCTGCTGCTGCAGGCGCAACTTGGCGCGGCGGTGCCGGTAGGCGCAGCAACAACTGAACAGGATCAGGACCGTCCAGAGCAGCCAGAACCCTGCGGGGAGGACGGGCGGTGAGACGGGCGCGGGGACGATGATAATGATGCCGCCGCACGCCCGTCCTCCCCCGGCCCCGCCGCCCCGCTTACACCAGAGCTCGTAGTAGTAGATGCAGCAGCCGGTCTCGCCGCAGCAGTGGCCCGTCTCGCAGACGTAGGGCTGGCTCTTCACGCCGGGGCAGAGCTCGCGCGCCTGCCGGGAAGACAGCAGCGCCGTCAGCTCAGCTCAGCCCGCCCCGCCCCGCCCGCTCCCCCCCGCGCCTCACCTGCCGCTCCCGGCCCAGCAGCGCCGCCGCGGCCCACCCGGACTGCGCCTCCCTGCCCGACGGAGGCGGCCGCGGCGCTTCCATGGCGGCCCTACGGTCGGCCCGGCGCCCACCCCGCCGCCCCGCTCCCCTCGGCCATCCCGCCCCGCTGCCCCACCCGCCTCCCCGCTCCCCTGGCCGCCCGGCCCGCCGCCGCCGCCGCCGCCGCCGCCATAGCTCCCGGCGCGGCTCCCGCCCTGCCGCCGCCCGCCGCCAATCGGCTTCTCCCGAGGAGCCGCTCCCCAATCGGCTGTGCGGCGGCCGTGCCCGCCACCCAATCAGGGGCCGCCTTCGCCCCTAACAACAGCAGACAAAGGCGAACTGAGGGCCCGCCCCGTGGACGGCTGACCCCCTACGCCACTCAACTGGCTCCACCCTTCGGCGCCGAGGATTGGCTGGGCTAGGAAGATCGACGCGTACACCGACCATCCGGCTTCAAGAAGAGGAAGCCCGCCCCCCCTCAGCGCGGAGGGAGGGGCCCGTGCTTGCGGACCAATAGGAAGGGACGAATGCGCAGGCGGCCACGTGACGGGGCGGAGGGCCAGGCTTCCGGCTGCGGGCTCCGCTCGGAGGGCGGGGCTAGGGTTATTTTGTCAGTTTCAACTTTTTTTCCCCCTTCTATTCACGTCCAATTCTCCGAGCCTTCCCGGTCAAAACCCTCCGGGCTTCTTGACATCTTGCAGAAATGGCTTGTAATGGCCTCCTAGGTGTGAGAAAGTGATTAGCCCAGGGGTTCTCAACCTTGGCAACTTTAAGACTTGTGTACTTTAACTCCCAGAATTCCTCAGCCAGCTCTGGATTAGCCCAAGGCCTCCGTGCTGGCTTGGCACTACCGTAGCATTCACAGTCGCCCTATTCCTTAGCTGCAGACCTACTAAACTGGTGTAGTACAGGTTTCACTTTGGGGGAAATGGAGGTGGAATCTCTATCCCTTCCTGAACAGCCACTTCTTGACATCTCTTGGGAATGGTAAAGAGGCCACGCCCACCCGTGAGCCAGGTTTACCCCTCCCCAGAACACCTGCTCCACCCCCCTCCATCCTCCCTTGACAGGCGAGGAGCCTCAACAGGCAACTTCTACCCAAGCAACGCAGGGCATTATGGGGAGTTAGCAGTGCCTTAAATTGCTGTTGGAAACCAACTGGCAGTGGACCAGCAACATGGCAAGGCAAGGCAGGGCAGGGCAGGGCAGGTTCCTGTTGCCCCCCCCCACGAGGGGTGCGTGTGTGTTCAAGAGCAAGTTACAGCAACATCACTGCAGGTGACCTGAGCTGCTCCTGTGACAGGAATGGCTGCAATCAACACACAGGAAAGCTGGAACAAAGCCTTTCTGGCCAGTATCAGTACAAGTCACAGGGTCATAAGCCTATCCGGAGACAAAAGTGCTGTTGCAGATGCAGTATTCTGAGTAAACCTTACATGGTTTAAAGTGTGCGTCCCTTTCCTCATAGACACACGCCTGCCCCTTGGCCCAGCATGCGTAACCAGGTGTCCTCGGCATTCAGATGACCCTCCCACCACAGTGGATTGCCTCATTCTCCCCAACCTTTGGCAACAGTTCAGGGAGACGGGCAACCAGAAGGATACCATAGTCAACAGCACCCACAGGGCGGAGGGTCCTCTCATCCAAAGCCCCTCACAAAAGGGAAACCAGTACTTGGGTGCGCAGATTCTGGCCCGTTCCAAGGATCTTGGGCTAAGGGGCTGGGCGGTACCAAGGGCAGGGGGAAAGCAGATGGCCCTGCAGCCACCGCCACCACCACTTGCCAAAATCACCCCTGAATCTTCCCAGTTTCTCCTTGAAGAACCCCGTCAGTAGGAGAAGCTGAGGAAGGAACAAGGAGGCCATCTGGGCTTCTCAAGTTAGCTTCAGGGTATCTTTAATGTTAACAATAAATCAATTTTCCTGCAGGCTACCTGACTTAGTGAAGACCTGCGAGTAACCAGCCACTTTTCTCTGCATCCTGTACAAATGACAAAGAGTAGTTCTGCTTCCATCCGCCTTGGCAAGAACCAGCCCACAGAAAGACCAGAAAAATTGCCTGTCACCATTGCCGCCGTCTCCCAAGTCCAAACACACACCAGGGTCCTCTCCTCCCCATTGCAGCAGGTCAAGGGGAATGGAACCCTCAACTTCCAACGTGCTCCCAACGTTGCAGCAAGAGGAGCTGTCCAAGGGGCTCCCAATGGGCACAGCCAGCGATGTGCTTCTGGCTGAAGTAGCCGCTGCTGCTGTGCAGATCCCAAGGCACCTTGCCCCTCTGCCCACAGGCAGCTGGGGACAGGGCTGGCCTGCCTCTTCCAGACCACGGAGGCCTCTGGGGTGCCCACCAGGCACTGACTGTCCACCAGAGCGACTATGCTGGCACCTCCTGAAGCAGCAGGTTCTTTTTGTAACAATCCAGGCTACAAAGGGGGATCCCAGTGCGGGAACAGGAGTACCGCTTTAGGTTGGGGCAGCCGATGACCCCACATGGCATGGGGGGAGGCACGACCCTCGGGAGGGAGGGTAACACAGGCAGGGAAGTCCCAGGTGGGAAGGAGACGGTGATCCCAGAGGCAGCGCTGTGGTAGCTCACGGTGGGGACTGCTGTGCCTTTGGCCTTGCGTTCACGCAACGTCTTCACTTTGGCCTTGCTGGTCTTGGTCAGGCGCTCAATGGTTTGATTCTTGTTCTCCTCGGCCTTTTTGGCAGCCTGGAGCCGCCGTTTACGAGCCCGTTCCTCCCGCTTCACCAGCATCTCCTCCGTCAGCTCCTTGGCCTTGTATCCCATGGGCAGCTCCAGCAAGGGCTGGCCCTGCTGTTTATGCAAGAGGGCTTTCTGCGGAGAGAAAGAGAAGGGATGGCTGACAATAACCGTCTGGAGGCAGAGGGAAGAGGAAGGCCTTGGTGCCTTATGGCACCAGCAACAGCCAGGAGGCATCAGGGATATTGTGCCATCCCAACTAAGGGCCTCCCCTAAAGCCATCTTGAGACGTAGTGGTCCTCCTTGGCTGTGCACCCTGCACCCTCACCTCTGGGCCCAATCCAGAGTGGGCGATCCCTCTGCTCTTAGAACTGGCAACTAGGATCATGGGGCTGAGGGCAGCGGTATAGATCGAATGTGGACAGAAGGGTCCTAAAGTTCAGAAGGAAGGAGGCTGACCTCCCACCTCCTTCTGGGTGGGCCTGGCTAGAGAAGAGCCACCTGCCTGGCTGCTAGGAGGCAGAAGGAGAACCGTAGCAGAATAAAGTAGCTGGGGACCCCGAAGAGCCTCTCTCCTTCCCCCACCTGAGCTCACGGATGCTGCCATGGGTGAAAGATCTCTTCATTGCCCAGCGGTCTTCTTGGCTGCAGGAAATTTCTGCATTAGGCCTAGTTCCTCACCTGCCGGGCAGTGAGCAGGGACTCGTCCACCTCTTTCTTCAGTTCCCCATTGTCATCCAGCTCCCCCCGCTCCAGGGCATCTAGCCACCGCTGCTCCTCTTCTTCCTCCCGTGCCGGAAAGCCCATTTCAGGATCAAGTTCTGGCAACGGGGACGGCTCCAGGTTGCTGTCTTCATCTGCGGAGAGAGGAGGTTTCACCTCGGGTCTGACCAGGGAGGTGGAACATCTCCTTTGTTGATGCTAATTTGTATGTTGGCATTCAATTCAGAATTTGTGGGTTGGGTACAAAGAACAAGAGGGAGGTGCCAAGATGGCAGCAAAACTTTGAGAAAGCTTATTAAGAAAATAACAGCATCAGTGAGTCTTCCTCAATCAGCTGCAGTGAGCCGGGAAGCAATAACTTTCTCTGGACCTCAAAAAAACCTCAAAAAGGGGTTATTTTCAGCCTCTCCCCCTCTTCCACCCTCAGAGTGGTTTCATTTCAGGTGTTAGCAAACAATGGTTACATACTGTGAGGATTAAGGGTCCAGCAGGTATTGGGCACCTGCTAGGATAAAAGAAGGAAATAATTATCTGGTTGGGGTCAGACCTGGAAACTCGTCTGGCCGCTCACCAGAGTAAATAGGAAGAGCTGGCTTGGCTACACAACCTCCTCCGGCTGCTGATGGCCACAGACAGCCCTAAAAGCAGGTTTTGGACACAGAAGAGACTATAAGCCCAGGCAAAAGAAGCTTCTTAAACATGTTTTCCACAATTGCTTACTGGCCAGGCCTGTGACAGCCAGTCCGAAAAGGCGGAGAGAAGGGCAGGGCCCAGCAGCTCGCTGAGTTGTGGGGGGGGGTCAAAAACTGAGTGGCTGGATGGAAAGAAGAGAGCCGAAGGCCCCACCCCCACCCCGCTGCTGCTTGCACTCCTTGGAGGCGATGCTGCTCACCCAGCCACGCCCGGTACTGCTCGATGGGCACACCGCCTTCCATGGGCTCCTCCTCGTCGTCCGCCCCCACCAGTGGGGAGAGGGACCGGGGCCTCTCCGGGATCACGCTGAAAGTCGGGACGCTGCAGGGACGAGAGCAGGCTGGGCTTCAGGCCGGCCAGGGCAGGAGCTGCAGGTCAGCTCAGCCCCGGAAGGTCCCCGGGGTGGCCAACGCACAGCCAGCCGCCCGCCCGCCTGCCCGCCCGCATCTCCTCCCAGGTCGGCTACGGCCGGATCGCCCCGCCGGCCACCGGCCAGGAGGAGTGCGGAGTCTCCAGCCGGCAGGGAAGAGGCGTCCGCCCGGGCACGAGACCCGCTGCCTCGGCCCTGCCCGCCCCGGAAGCCCGGCGCCCGCCGACCTCTTGGTGCCCAGGATCTGGCCGCCCAGCTTGATCTTGAGCTTCAGCTGCGGCTTGGGCAGGGCGGCCGCCGGGTCCGGGCCGGGCTCCTCCCGGTGGTGCCGTTTCTTGTGCTTCTTCTTGTGCTTCTTGTGCTTCTTCTTGTGGGCGCCGTGACCGCTCGGTTCCTCCGCCCCCGCCATCGCCGCCTCCGCGCCTGCCGAGAACGAGCCGCTTAGGTCCCCACCAGGCAGCGCCGCCCCCGCCCTCGCCTCCGCCCCCGCCCCGCCGGTCCCCGCTTACCCCGCCGGCTGCCCTCCATCCTGCCGCCCGGGGCCTCCGCGCGCCGCCACGCCTTGCTCATCCTCCGCCGCCGCCGTGAGCGCCGCCGTTCCTCTTCCGCCGGAAATGGGCGGCTGGAAGGAGCCGGAAGTTCCCTGACACACGGCTCCGCCTGCCAGGACTGAGGCCGAGGAGCGGCACGGCGCAGGCGCCTCTGTTGCTCTCGGCTGCACCGTCTCTCCTCCGCGTCCCGCCCGCCCCGCTTCAACCGCCGATAATTCTGAGGGGAGTCGCGGAAGGAGGAGGAGGAGGAGGAGGAGGAGGAGGAGAGTCCTCGCGGGGCAGCTCCGGCCACTTTGAGCTGGGTTGGCCTTCAACTCCCAGAATTCCCAGCGAGATGCGGGAGTTGAAGGCCGGGCAGCCTGCAGCCGCCGGAAAACGCCGATCGAGACGGCAGCCGTCAGGGACAAAAGCGAGCGAGCGATCGCGCAGCGTCCGCGGCTTCTGCGCGGGGGCTGCGGGCGGGCGTGCGAAGGGGTCCCAGCTCGGTCCCGAATCACCCAGAGCGGCCGCAGAAACCGGGGCGGCTCCTTCCCGTGCCCGAGAGGAGGAAGGGGGGCGGGGCGGGGGGCGAGCGGAGGCGAGAGATGCCCCGGAAAGGCCCGAAGAGCCTCCGCGGGGCTGGTCCGAGGGAGGCTGCCTGGCCCTCCGGATCTCGGCGCCGGGACCCCTCCATCCCCCCCCTACCGAATGGGGTCTCGGGACCCCGCCTCTTCGGCCGCTTCCCTCCCCGGGACCAAAGGGAGCCTGGACTCCGGGTCGCGGCCGGGCGCATCCCGGTTGGGCTGAGCCGACGCCGAGGACACGAGGGTGGATGCCCGGCAAGGCTGGCGGCTCAGCTCGCTTCCTTATCCGGTCTAAGTATGTCGGTTCTTAAAAAAACGTGAGCTGTGCAGAGGCTCCAGGAGCAATTCCTGCTCTGTGTTTGTGTATGTGGAGAGAGAGAGAGACGGATTTGGGCTCCTAGTCCCATAATGTGTGTATGTGTTCCTGCGTTTGTGTGTGTGTGTGTGTATGTGTGTGTGGGTGGGCAGTTATTTTTCTTTGAGCTCTGCTCAAATAGAAAAATATTAATGGCATGTTGAATACAAAGATGCCTTAAGGAACACCAAATGCATCTTATTATATTGAAAAGGTATAGGTCAAGGGTAGGCAACCCAAAACACTGAAAGAGCCACTTGGACCCGTTTCCCACCGAAAACAACACTGGGAGCCGCAAAAACCCTTTTGATATCTAAAAGGAAGATAACACTGCGTATATCCTTTTTTACCTTTATTTTGTGTGTGTGTGTGTGTGTGTACACATACATACATACATACATATATACACACCTATAATAAAGGTAAAAAAGGATATATGCAGTGTTATCTTCATTTTAGATGTCAAAAGGGTCTCTGTCTCTTTCTCTCCCTCCCTTTTTCTTTTTTCTTTTTCTCTTTCCTTTCCCTCTCTCTCTTTCCTCTCCCTCTTTCTCTCCTCTCCCCCTTTCTCTTCCTCTCTCTTTCTCTCCCTTTCTCCGATCTTCTGCTCACCTGGCAAGCTGGCTTCAAGCTGTTCTCCAACAAGCTCAGGGGTAGGCAACCCTGGCTCTTTTATGACTCATGGACTTCCAACTCCCAGAATTCCTGAGTCAGCATAGCCGGGCTAGGTAGCTCTCTCTTGCCCTTCCTGCTTCCTGCAGAGACGCAGCAAAGGGAGGAGCTCCGCCCAAATAAGCTTTTCAGCTGGAGAATACCTTGAGTCCACTCTTTTTTACACAAACACAGAGAGAGAGAGAGAGAGAGAGAGTGCAAGTGCCTCTCTCTGTCTCTGTCTCTCTCTGCAAATGGCAGAGGAGGCTGGGAGCCATAGGGGAAGGCTCAAAGAGCCACACGCGGCTCCGGAGCCACAGGCTGCCGACCTCTGGTATAGGTCTTCCCAATCAATAGATCTTAATCTTAAATATTCCAGGGCTTCAACTTTCAAAAATCTAACAGTTGGAGACTTCCGGTTCCGGTCACGAGGACCGGAGCCATCTGAGGAAAGCTCCGGAACGGGGCTTACCTTTTTCACAAAAAAATCGGACTGTCGAGAGAGGGAAGCACCGGAGAAGAGGGTGCTTCCGAAGAGGACCCCCGGCTCGCCCTGACAGGGTGGAAATCGCCGCCGAGGAACCCGTGAAGACAGCGGACGGGGCTGAGGAGGCCGGCGGTGGCCGGCTGGCCGGCAGGCCCGAAGAGGCCACGAGGCCGCGCAGCCGGAGGGAGCCGGCGGGAGCGGAGAGAAGACGGCGAAAGACGTCGGTGAGACCTGCGGAGGCCACCGGGAGGGTCGGCCGAACCGGAGAAGACCCCCAGACAAGCCACAAGAAGAGAGGAAGATCGGGAGAGCGGAGGTGAGATCCGGGCGCGGAGAACGGAGGGGGAGACGGCCGGAGCTGCCGGACAGCAGGAGGCAGCCATTGGCGGCGGAGAACGGGCGGGAGCGAAGCCACGGAAGAGAGGGAAGCCGGCAAGAGTAGCGAGGGCCGCTGGGGGGGGGGCTGCTAACCTAAAGAAGGCCCCCAGACGAGCCGAAGACAGCGACAAACACCGGGAGAGCAGCGGGGAGGTCTGGAGCGGCAGACTGAGACGGAGACGAACAAACGGAGCTGAAAGTAAGCAGGCTGGAACAATAGAGGGGAGGAGAGAAGACTCAAGAAGGAAGAGGCAAGGAAGCAGACGGCGGGGGAAGACACAGGAAAAGAGTACCCTGGACGGCAGAGGGACTGGTGAGTGATACCCCACGCGCTGTGCCCCAGACCCCCCAGAACAAGAGCCCCAGGGGTTCTGAAGAGGGCAAAATCTACCAGGGAGGAAGGTGGGAGTAAGAGGAAGATTGGAAAGCGACCTGGGCCGCGGCAAAGGGAAGACAGAAGGGACCTGTAAACACAAACAAGCAGAAGACAGCAGAAAGTGATCTGGGAAAGAAAGCAAAGAAAGAGGGGCAAGAGGGAGCCCCCAAAAAAGTGCAAGGGGAAGAGACAGGTTGGCAGAGGTGAGAGAGGAGGAAGCCAAGGCAGAGGCACTGAACAGGCTCCCTGCACACAGAACTGCCTGAATATAGGCTCTTAGCCCTGCACTGCCTGAACCCTGAGGCCCCCCCTCGAAAGGTTACACAGGGCCAGGCCAACAGGAGGATAAGCTCAAGATGGCCTCCAAACAGACCAAACAAACTAAACTGACACACACAAAGGGAGCTGCACCCTCCCCAGCTCAGCTCTCTACTCCGCCAGGAAGCATCCCACCCATCCCCACACCTCACCATCCAACTATAAGCCCTCAGACCCATCTGCTAACCCATGCCTGCCCAACAGCACACATGATGCAGGAATTAAAAGAGACGATAGAGACGCTGGTAATAAGGATGGATGGAATGGATAGAAAATTGGATGAAATGGGCACAAGGATGGAAAAAAGGTGCATAGAAGCAGAACAGAAGATGGAGGAAAGATGCAAAGACATAAAACAGATGCTGGCGGACCAAGGTAGAGACCTAGAGAGAAAGTGGGAAGAACAACGCAGAGCGATGGCCACAGACCTGGACCGAATGAAGGAGGCAATGCAAGCACACTACAAGAGAATAGAGGATGAAATGGAGAAGAACCTCCAGGAAATCAGGGAGAATACGGAAAAGAGGATGGAAGAAGTGGAGAACCGCATAGAGGGACAGATAGCAGAGATGAAAGACCAGTCCACCATGATGCAATACTGGCATATGGCGTGTGCAATCAGGTTTAGAGGGTGGAAAGAGATAACAAACGAAACCCAAGGGGGCCTGCTCGGAACCTTTGTAGGGGCCCTGGCAACATTTCTGGGTAAGAAAACAGAAGAGATTGCGTGGCAATTCGATAGAATCTACAGAGTTGGCTCATGGAAGTCAGCAAACAGGCATCAACCAAGAGACGTGGTCATCCACTTCGTAACACAGGGATTCCGGAACCTCATCTCCGTCACTTCCTACAATAAGAGATTTTACATAGAGGAGCAGGAGGTGAAGGTACTGAAAGAGATCCCCCCCGGCGATGCTGAGAGACAGAAAGGACTACAAATTCCTGGTCAACGAACTGAGACCACGCGCTCTGCAATATCGTTGGGAAACCCCAACAGGGATGTCACTTCTCTATAGAAATAAAAGATACTACTTGAACTCGGTCCAGAAAGCCAAAGACTTCCTTGAAAAGGAACTGAAGTCGGACGGTCCTCAACCCACTATGAGGGAAGACGCAGAAGGACCACTGGAACGCGGAAGGGATCGAGATCAACGAGCAAACCATTCAGAAGCACAGATCGGCGCAGTAGCAGAAGAAAGGAATGGACCACCTCGAGATACGACGGCACAGAGAACAGAGGGCAACAAAAACAAGGGAACAGGGCAGTCTGCGGAGGGCAGGCTACTAAGATCCACGACCAAATGCACAGACCAGCAAGACAAGACCCCACAACTTAATATGAGCACCAATCCGGATATCATGGGAACGAGACCAAAGAAGAAAGCAGGAGAAAGAACAGAAGCGGTCTTGCAAGAGTATCCTGAAACCGATGATGACAACTAAATATTTGACTTGGAATGTTAACGGATTAAACTCCCCCCAGAAAAGGAGAAAAATATTCCACTACCTGAACCAAGCTAAAAGCGATATAATCTGCCTACAAGAAACACACATCAGAGCGGCAGACCAGAAATATCTAACCAACTACAAACTAGGCGCGCACTTTGTGGCAGCGGCACCAGGAAAAAAGAATGGGATTGTTATATATGTAAAGAAACATGTAATAGCTAAGCTAATAGAGTCAGACCCCCAAGGTAGATACCTGGCAATCGAAATAACACAAGATGACAAGAAGATCCTGGTGATGGGCATATATGCACCAAATCAGCAACAAGGCAAATTCTACAAAAGGCTACACAAGAAGTTAACACAACTCAACTACAGATCTTGCATTATACTGGGCGACTGGAACGGGGTCATAGAGACTGCCCTTGACAAAAAAAGGACTGCACCTAACCCGCAAAAGCACTCTAGGTTACCTAAATCCTTCTTTGACATGACGGAGGACCTCAAACTGACAGACGTATGGAGGGAAAGGCACGGCAAAGAACAAGAATTCACTTTTTTCTCCGACAGACATCAATCATTCTCCAGAATTGACTTTGTGCGCCCCCTCCTCAAGAAGCCTTCCCTGGATCCAGAAATTTTGACCAACTATCGTCCGGTCTCCAACCTTCCCTTTGTGGGGAAGGTTGTCGAGAAGGTGGTGGCGCATCAGCTCCAGCGGTCTCTGGAGGAAGCCGATTATCTGGGCCCTCTGCAGTCGGGATTCAGGCCCGGCTACAGCACCGAAACTGCTTTGGTCGCTCTGATGGATGATCTCTGGCGAGCCCGGGATAGAGGCCAGTCCTCTGTTCTGGTGCTTCTTGACCTCTCAGCGGCGTTCGATACCATTGACCATGGTATCCTTCTGCGCCGGCTGGAGGGATTGGGAGTGGGGGACACCGTATTGCGGTGGTTCTCCTCCTATCTCACTGGTCGGTCGCAGTCGGTGTTTGTGGGGGATCGAAGGTCCACCTCTAGGTTACTCCCATGTGGGGTGCCTCAGGGGTCGGTTCTCTCCCCCCTACTTTTTAACATTTACATGAAGCCACTGGGTGAGATCATCCACTGCCACGGAGTGAGATACCATCAGTACGCTGATGATACTCAGCTGTACATTTCCACTCCTGGCCATATCAGTGAAGCGGTTGAGGTGATGTGCCGGTGTCTGGAGGCTGTGAGGGTTTGGATGGGTGTTAACAGATTAAGGCTCAACCCCGATAAGACAGAGTGGCTGTGGGTGATGCCTCCCAAGGACACTTCTATCTGTCCTTCGATTACCCTGGGGGGTGAATCTATAAACCCCTCAGAGAAGGTTCGCAACTTGGGAGTCCTCCTTGATCCACAGCTAACATTGGATCATCATTTGTTGGCAGTGGCGAGGGGGGCATTTGCCCAGGTTCGCCTGGTGCACCAGTTGCGTCCTTACTTGGATCGGGAGTCACTCCTCACAGTCACACATGCCCTTGTCACCTCGAGGATCGACTACTGCAACGCTCTCTACATGGGGCTACCCTTGAAGAGTGTTCGGAGACTACAATTAGTGCAAAATGCAGCTGCGCGAGCAGTTGTGGGTCTTCCTCGTTGTACCCACATTTCATCAACTCTCCGCACGCTGCATTGGTTGCCTATTGGTCTCCGAGCCCAATTCAAGGTGTTGGTTATTACCTATAAAGCCCTTCATGGCTTGGGACCAGGATACTTACGGGACCGCCTTCTGCCACATACTTCTCTACGACCGGTGAGAGCGCACAGGGTCGGCCTCCTCCAGGTCCCGTCAACGAAACAATGTCGTTTGGCGGGCCCTAGGGGGAGGGCTTTCTCTGTTGCGGCGCCCACCCTCTGGAACCAACTACCTCCTGAAGTCCGTGTTTCTCCGACCCTCCTGGCCTTCCGAAAGAATTTAAAAACCTACCTCTGCCGGCAGGCCTGGGGATGATTGTTGATTGTGGTGTGATTGATGAGTATGTATGGGGTTTGTATTTTTAATGTTGTTCGGATTTGTTCAATTGTTTATATATATATGTTGTAAGCCGCTCCGAGTCTTCGGAGAGGAGCGGCATACAAATCCAAATAAATAAATAATAAATCTAGCGACTTGCTAGTTTGTCTAAACGCGGTGAAAATCCTACCCAAACTACTAACAGATCACAACCCTGTGAAGATGGAATTAAGACATGGCTTGAAACAGAGGAGATCCTGGAGAATTAATGAAAACCTGTTTCGACATGAAGAAAAGGTGGCTGAATGCAAAAATGCTATGAAGGAATTCTTCAACATAAATATGAACAACGAAACACTTATAGAAATGATTTGGGATGCCAGCAAGGCGTATATGCGCGGGATTCTTATGGACATGAATAACAGACACCGTCGCAAACAAGAACAAAAAAGAAAAGAGTTAGAAGACGAGATAAGTAAGAAGGAGCAGCTATTAATAAAAAGACCAGAGGACAAAGTCACCAAGGAAGGAATCAAGATTCTAAGAAAGCAATTTGACATGTTGATGGCAGACCAAGTTGCAAGGAATATACAATATGCAAAACATAAGACATTCTGCAATGCCAACAAACCGGGTCGATGGCTGGCTTATATCATAAGAAAGAAGCAGAAATCCCACATAATTGAAAAGATAGAGTACAAAGGCAAGGAAGAATTTTGACAGAAAACCATCAAGAAAGCCTTTACAGAGTTCTACTCAAAACTATACGCCGAGGAGAAGACACAAGACAAAGAGATAGATAAGTTTCCACAAAACGAAAAGATACTGGCAATCACCGATGCACAAAGAGATGCCCTGAATGCCTTAATCACAAAGGAGGAAATACACTCAGTGATCAAACAACTGAAAAAAGGGAAATCGCCCGGGACGGATGGGATAACAGCGACCTACTACAAGCATCTCCAGGAGGAGATGTTAGAACCCCTCAGAAAGCTTTTTATCAACATACAAGAAGGAGGCCAAGTCCCACCGTCCTGGAAAACAGCCTACATTTCGTTAATCCCCAAGGAGGGGAAAGATAACGCACAACCTGCAAACTACAGACCCATCTCACTACTAAACACAGACTACAAAATCTTCGCAAAAATTTTGGCCAATAGATTAATGACTGTACTACAAAAAACAATACACCCGGACCAAAGGGGATTTATACAAGGGCGCCAGATGAAAACCAACGTGAGACAGCTGTTGAACATAATAGAGTATTTGGAAAGGCACAACCAGGTACCCGCCACTCTTATGTTTGTGGACGCAGAAAAAGCCTTCGACAGACTGAATTGGCTGTTTCTGACGAACTTGGTCCGGAAGATGAAAATGGGAGCACAGTTTCTCAACTCCATACTGGCAATTTACCAGAAACAAACAGGCCAGATCATCGTTAATGGAGACCTAACGGACTCACTCAACATAGAAAGAGGCACGAGACAGGGCTGCCCGCTGTCACCCCTGCTATTTGTCCTAACGCTGGAGAATCTACTGAACAAGATAAGAGTGGCAGAGGACATAAAGGGCATACAGATTAGACAACAAGATTACAGACTATGTGCCTTTGCAGACGACTTGCTGGTGACAGTGTCGCAACCAGTACAGTCAGCAAGGAGATTGATGGAGATAATGGAAGACTATGGTAGGGTGTCAGGCTTCAAAGTAAATATATCAAAAACGAAGATGCTAGTTAAAAATCTAGACAACAAAGCAAAACAGGACTTGGAAAGAATAACGGGTTGTGAAATAGTCAAGAAAGTTAAATACTTAGGAGTGGACATAGAAACAATGAACGCGAAATTATACAAGAATAACTATGGGGTGCTGTGGAACAAGATACAAGCAGATCTGGAAAGGTGGAAAACACTACGACTGTCCCTACTGGGCAGGATAGCAGCAGTAAAGATGAACGTCTTGCCAAGATTTCTTTCAAATGCTACCCATACTCAAAAAGGATGTGGACTTGGACAACTGGCAGAAGGGCATCATCAAATTTATTTGGGATGGCAAGAGACCGAGGGTGAAACTAAAAATCATCCAGGACACAAGGAAGAGAGGGGGACTAAAAATGCCTAATCTAAAGCTATACTACTATGCAGCGACGTTGGTGGCGTTGAGTGACTGGATCAATATGACGAATGATAGAATACTGAATGTTGAAGGGCATGGTCTACTATTCGGCTGGCACGCATACTTGGTGTACGACAAAAAGGCAGACAGGAACTTCAAGGAGAACCCACTACGAATCCCGTTGTGGGTCTGGAGGAAATATAAATACCTTCTACCCGATAAGATCCCCATCTGGACGATCCCCGGACATGCAATAGGGGATGTAAACATATCCCAAGGGCAGGAAGTGGTGCCCTACAGTAAACTTGTACTGGAAGGAGAAAATGGGTTCTCCTTGAAGCCCCAAACAACGCTAGCAGACGAAGGAATAGGAGGTACCTGGCTATCGTATCTACAACTGCAGTCAAGGTGGCATAAAGACAAGAAGAAGGGTTTATCCTGGACTGATGAGAATTTAATTGAACAGATTAGAGAGCAGGGGATCATGCATATCAAACGAGTGTACAGTGTACTGATAGAAATTGACTCTGAAACGGTGCTAGTCAAGAACTGTATGGTTAAGTGGGAACAGGACTTTGGGCATCCGATCGCGATAGAAACGTGGGAGGAAATCTGGGTGAGAAATGTAGTATTTATGAAAGCGCAACAGCTAAGGGAAAATTTCTACAAGATGTTCTATAGGTGGCATCTAGACCCGAAAAAACTATCGTACATCTATCCAGACTCCCAGCCCAAATGCTGGAGGTGTGGTGATGGAGAGGCTACCTACTTTCATGTATGGTGGACATGTAGAAAAATCAAAGCCTTCTGGAGAAAGATATGGTGGACACTCCAAACCATTTTCAAAAAGCGTATTGAATTTCTACCTCAGGTTTTTTTGTTAGGGATCATAAAGGATTGCACTACCTCAGAGACGAACTTATTTCTGAACTTGATCACAGCAGCCAGATTGTTGGTGGGACAATACTGGAAGAATCCAGAAATACCACCTATGGAAGAATGGACTTTGAAAGTAATAAATTTGGCGGAAATGGTGAAAATATCGGCATATTTGAAAGATCGCTCAAATGAACAATACTTGACAGACTGGAAACAGTGGATAGACTATATACAAGAGAAACACCAATCAAACAAAATGTATCTGGCGTTTAGTTGAGGCTCGACGCGAGGAGTGAAGAATGTTTACCAAATCAAACGTTTACAAAGACTAATACCTAATGTTGTATTTTATGTTCTATGATGAATGCTTCTTAATATGATCTTATGCTTAATGTTGTTTGCTTTAATATTGAAAAAGCGGATTGAATCTCTACCTCAGGTTATTGAATTTCTACCTCAGGATCTTTTGTTAGGGATTATAAAAGATTGCACTATTACTGAGACGAAGTTAATTCTGAAGCGCGAATGAACAATATGTGATAGACTAGATATAGTAGATAGACCATATATAAGAGAAACACCAATCAAATAAAATGTATCAAGTGTATAGTCGAGGTTTGACGTGAGGAGCGAAGAATGTTTACCAAACTAGACATTTACAAAGACTAATGCCTCATGCTGTATTTTCAGGTTTTATGAGGACAGCTTCTTAATATGATCCTATGTTTAATGTTGATTGCTTTAATATTGGAAAAGCGTACTGAATTTCTACCTCAGATTATTGAACTTCTACCTCAGGATCTTTTGCTAGGGATCATAAAAGATTGCACTACTACTGAGACGAATTTACTTCCGAAGCTCGAATGAACAGTATGTGATAGACTAGAAACAGTAGTTAGAACATATATAAGAGGAATGTTTACTAAACCAGACGTTCACAAAGATTAATCCTTAGTGTTGTACTGCAGGTTATATGATGATTGCTTTCTAATACGATCTTATGTTTGATGTTGATTGTTTCAATAAAAGAATTTTTAAAAAAATCTAACAGTTTATTAAAATACTGATACATTAAAATATTATTTAAGCACCTAAGCATTACATTAAATAAAGCAAGCATTTTATAGATCTGGCATTTTATTCAGTTAGTTGAATTATTGTTTGATTCTTAATGTAAAGTATTTTGACTATTTTTCTACTTCAAGTTGTCTTACTGCATGTTTTATTATCTTATAGAAACTCTTTTTGTATGTTGATATTGTAGGAATGTTTTATTGGTTTATGAGTGCCATAAAGGTGTTCACTCACTCATTCACACTGTGGTAGGGTTTGAGTAGACAGATTGTGGCACTCCATGGCCGGAATCTTGACAGTCTTGACCACTGCCAAGACGAGCATGCACAAAGGGCCACCAGGACCGTCTGTTCCTTGCATGGTTACAAAAATATCTGGGCAGGGCAAATTCTAGAAGGACCAGTCTGGATAGAGGAGGAAACATGGGAAAGAGATGGACAATCTGTTTTTACTTCAGTGTTTACTTGTAACACACCCTGATGCAAAAGAGAAAGCCCCAGAGTCATTTTGGTGCCAAGTGGAAATGCATGTTAAAACAAGCAGAGTTCCAACTTCCTGCTTTGTGCTCCGAAGCACTCCCCGTTCCCCAGTTGGTGAAGCCACCAGCTGGATCATCTGAGCCTGACATCCTAGAATACAAAGCAGATGTATTATGAACCACACAATGGATCAATGTGGTGCAGAAGGGCATAAGCAGGGGAGGTCAGTGGGGGCGAAAGGGCCTGGATTAGGTTTCTTGGCCAGAGAGGTCTGAGCCGGGGCAGTTGTCCTTCTGGACAGTCACAGGAATCAATCATCAGTTTTAAAAGGAGGCGGTGCCTTCCGCTGCTCCTGTGCTGGGCATCCTCTCTTGGTGAGAGGCATTCTCTGGCTGGCATTCTGCCCTTTTTGATCTGAGCCACAAAGGCAGCACTCTTGTGAGGATAAAGAAGTTCTGGCATTGCTCCAGAGTTGACCTGGGAAGGCTGAAAAGTAATAGGCACCCTCACAAAATGGCTGTCCCCTCAACAAAGCTTCCTTAAAGGAGCAAGGTGGTCTCGGGTACTGGAAGGACTTCTTCCCCCTCAGCTGACTGGTCTCTCTCTGGCCTGGGAAAATGTGCCCCTTCTGCTGGGGGGAGGGGAAATGCCAGTCACAGGAGGGTTCCGAGAAACAAGGGTTCTGCTTCAGGCTGGCCTTTGCTTCTGGAGTGGAGCGGAATCCAAAAGAATCTCATTTGAAAAATCAGATTGGGTGCAGCATTGAAGCTGCCCTGGAGACCTCAGCTTTGGCCATCGCGGCTCCATTTTCTCCACCAGAGATGGACCCACACGCACACCACTCAGGCTGCAGCACTGGACAGGTTCCCCACCCCACCCGCCCCCGGGAAGAATTAAGCTGCTCCTGACTGGGAGGAAACCACCCAGAAAGCAGCACCCTTTTTCCTCATTGCTCCCCTCTGGTGTGAGGCAGCCAGGATCAAGTTGTGGCAGGCGGTCCCCACCCAGCCCTTGGCCTAACTGTTTCCCAACTGGAGGGAAGGTGCAGCCACGTTCCTTGTACCTCCCAGAGTGTTGTGGGGGAGGCCAGCCCTTCCCTCCCAGGTGCTTCCATTCCTTGCCTGACATCTGGGAAGGCCTGGCAGGGTTTGGGGGGGGGAAGGGAGGTTCCCCCTTTGAAGGGCTTGGCCAGCAGGATTAACCCCATTTCTGGGTCCGGGCAATACATTAAACTGTTAAGGCCACATTAAACAGCCTGGCAGAGTGTTCATGCTTCACACCAGGTGGGTAGAGGAGGGTTGGAAAAGTCTGTGGCTGGGTGAACAAAGGAGGGAGAGCTGATCCAGAACTCCACCGCAGCCTTGCTGGATCCCTTCCCTGCTTCTGTTTTCAGTCCCTCTTAAGCCAATAGGCAGCCCTGTTTCTCAAGCCCCTCCTCTGGGTGTCTGGAGGCCAAAGAGGTAAAAGAGGGGCAACCCTGACCCTGCCTTGGTTTTCGGGTTTCCACATCACTCTTCCATTTTAAATTTAAGTTTTTAAGAGTCACAGTTGCGATGCTTAAGCCTTTATTGCTAGCAGTCAGGACATTTGTAGGAACCCTGATCCCGTGTTGCATATTTATTCTGTTGCAGCCAAGTTGGCATTTGAAAAAATCTGGAAGACCTTCAGAAACAAGGCAGGACCCGCAGCCTTGCCACCCGGTGCCCTCGTCTTTGTGTGGGGAGATGGCTGAAGCGCTTGGGGCAATCAGCCAGCCGGCCCCTCCCTCAAGGCCAAAGAAACCAGCTGCACCTCCTCTCCCCAGGCTGGCCTTGCAAGGAAGGTCAAGAGACAGGCCCGGAGCAGGCCAGCCTCTGCCTGCCATTTGTCAGCTGTCCGCGACGGCTCGCTCTCTCACATACACACCCGCCAGCTGCAAGTCGTTTCTGGGCAGGCGGCCCGATCCTTCTCTTGCAGGCACCGCGCTCCCCCCCCCGCACGTCGGGGGGGCCGGAAGGGGCAGCGAGCGGCCGCTGTGCTCCCAACACGCGTAACCTGCCTATCCCTTCCTTGCTCGAGCCAAGCGTGAAGCAGAAACTTCCAACCGGCCGGGCTCGCAGGTGGTGCGATTTCAGCCCCGCAGTTCCGAGGAGCAGCCCGGGGCCGCAGCCGCCCTCAGGCCCTCCTCCCGGCACCGGCCGAGCCCCGCTCAGTTCCCGCGGCCCGGGCGCGCGGGTGGGCGGGCGGCGGCGCCTCCTGGGGCGAGGCGGGCAGGAGCCGCGACCCCGCCCAGGTGGGCCGGCGGGCGCACCCCAGACGGTCCGGGGAGGCGGGCGGGGAGCCGCCCCCAGGCACAGTTCTCGCGGCGGCTGCGGAGGCCGGGCCGACCGCCGACGGTTCCTGCGGCTCCGGTCGGCGCCAGCGGCCGGACCATGTTCCAGCGGCAGCACCGCAGCCGGGTGACGGTGGCGCGCGGCTCCGCGCTGGAGATGGAAATCCGGCGGGGCCGCTTCCGCCTCAGCCTCCTGGGCGAGCCCGAGCAGGTAGGGCGGCGGCGCGGAAGGATTGGGCCGGCCTGGCCGGGAGACGCTGGGCGCTTACGCCGTGCGCGGAACCTGTGCGGTGGGAAGCCCTGAGCCGCTTTGCCCGGGGCCGAGCCGGCAGATGCTGCCCGCCCGGACCCACCTGTGGGGCTCCAGGGGACGGGTCGGGAAGCGCGGTGGCCTCCGGTCGCTCCAACCTCTCCCTTTTGGAAAGGGAGCCCCGCGCCGCGTCCTCCCGAGTGTGGCGGCTTTGCCGCGCCTTTTTAAACCGGCGTCGTCAGCTGAGCGGCGCCCAGACCCGCGTGTCAGAGTGGGGGGGTCTCTGGGTGGAATCTGAGGCCCCTTGCAGCCCAGGCCTCCGAGGGTCCAGCCGGCTTCAGTCCCGGGGCAGGGACTTTTGGTGGAGGGCAGGGACTGTATACTGTAATGGGCAGACCCAACGACTCTTAAGTTTTCCACCTAGACTGGTGTATCTGGAAGGAAGTTGACCAGATCTTGTGTGGTGACCCCCACCCCCACCACCACATCTGGAAAGATGTCCAGAGCCCTGACCCAACCTGCCTCTGGCTCCCAGGGGAGCAGGGCCACAGGGACTCCTGGCAGAGGGCCAAGGAGCTGTGGGGTGGGGGTTACAGAAGGAATTGCTGCCTTTCCAGTTCTGGGATTGGGGGGCCTGGAACAGATGCAGCTAACACTCCCCCGGGTGGCTGCTGAGGTTCCTAGGCCTTTGGGGCTCGCTGACCAGCAACAGGGGAAGTCATGAGGTGGCTTTGTGGGTCCCACTGGCCTGGCCTGGCCTGGCCCTCTTGCTTTTCCTTGTGCCCTTGTTTTCTTCCTTGGTTGGCAGAATGCTGCCAGAACAGTTTCCCCAAACTTGAAGGCCCAAAGAAGCAGATTACATTGTGGTAAAACCCTGAAACCATTTTCAAAGAATCCAAGTGAGTGAGTGAGTGAGTGAGTGAGGTGTATTAAATGTGAGATTTATTTGTAGTTGTGTTCAAGTTTCTTGTACTTTTTCTCGCCTGTTGTCATCAAAGGCTAAAGCAGCTCCCTTTGGAAGCCTCTGCTGGACACGTCTAGTAGCAGGTTGTTCACCTCTGACTGTGGGAAAACATATACACAAGCTTCCCTGATCAAGACTCCCGTCTTCTGTAGAGTTAGTACATTTTTTAAAATTTGGATGCCAGGCCAAACCCCTTTCTCACCTGCCTGAATGATGGTTTCCTCCAAATCGGGTGGTGGGGCAGGCAATGAGACCTTCAGTGGCCAGTACGGCACCATCTATTTTGTAGGATTAATGTAACCCAGGATGGGAGCAGAGCGACTGGGAAATTAACTGAGGGTTTGCTGGGAGTATCCAAAATGTTTAGCCACAGCTCAACTGCTGCCTTGGGCTCCTGGCTACACAGATGGAGAAGGACTTGCTGTAGTCCAGTGTGAGGCACTGGGCCAGCGTGCAGCTCTTTGCAGCTGTTGGTCTCTTGGTTTGTCCCATTGGGCTTGTTGCTCTTGGGCAGAACGTCATCCTGGAGGCAGGCTGGAGGGCTGCAGAATGATCCCAGGCAAGCCTAGCCTTCTCTGGCACTACCTATGCGGCTTGGATAAAATGGGGCAGTGTCTCGATGTTGTAGGAACCAACTACGTCCACTTCTTGAGGCCCAGGGTTGGTCGGGCAGGTTCCTTGTAGATTAGCAGCTAAGGAAGCCAGCAAGCCCAGTTGGGACCAGTTGGTAGAATGCAGGCAGCATATCTTGGCTTGCAAAGTAGTCTGTAGACTAGAAGATTTAGCTCGCTTCTGACAGGTCAGCGTGCTTGGGATAAAACTGGATTATGCTCATGCTGGTGCCCTGCTGGTTCACCTCCTAGCTGAGGAGGGCAATGTCCCTCCTGTAGCAGGAAATTATGCACGAGATGCCCCAGCTGCAACTCAGACTAATAACCTGGTCTGCATCTTTTCTGACTTCCTACAAAAGATAATGTGAGAACCTCAATGGCCCAGTGCCACTTTGGGCACGGAGTCCAAGATCTATGGCTGATCCCATGGCAACTGGCGTAGGGAAGATCGGACTTGGGTCAAGAGTAAATGGCATGAATTAACGGATGAAAGAAAGACGAATCCTTGGGTTTTCTGTCAGTAGAACTGAGAGAAAGAGGATCAGCGCAATAGATCTGAAGCGGGGGCGGGGGGCCTGATCATGGTGAGTGGAGTTGAAGGGCTAAAAAGTATGAATGAGTAAATCATTGTTACAGCTATGTATGAACATAAGAATCTGTATGTTGGTGAGACCTGCATTTAAGGACACTGCTGGGAGGATTGGGGAGAAATTTCATGGAAAAAAAAATGCATTATACAAGGTAATCTAAGTGGATGATTATAAAGGGAAATGAGAAAGAAAGGCCACTGGGCCATGAGAGGTCTAAAATGAATAAAAATAGGGAGTTCCTGCTTAGAAAATTCTCTGTTTAAGCCAACCTTTGTATGTACATATGGTGAAGGGTTCAATAGAAACAAAAAAACCCTACTCGATTCATTTATGCTGAAGATCTCCCTAGAAACTGAAAAATGGAAATTGAAAGTGGACACACACCCAGATAGCAAACTATGTTGCAGAGCAGAACAGTGCTAATAGATTTGTGCTAATAGAAGGGGTGGAAAGAAGGCTTGGTGGAGAGGCTAAAAAAAATTCACAAAAGAAAATGATTTCTGCACGCATTGAGAATCAGAGAAAAGTTTAGAATAATCCATACAGAGAATTACAGAGAATTGCAAGAAAATGAGGTCAGAAGAGCAAGCAACACTTAAAAGAGTAGAGAAAATGCAAAGCAATTTTGGTGAACAGAAGGGGCAGTTTTGGAAATGGGTGAAGCAGCCAAATGAGGAATTTTCAGCAGAGAAAACGGGATTAAAAATAAATAAAGTGATCCGGGGTAAAACCGAAGTGAGGGAATTCTCAAAGAAGTCTAACTGAGTTGTGCAGGGAAAAGATGATAGTGGTGGGTGGAGTGGAAATGGCAAATGCTGAATGTATATTAGAAAAAAAAACAACAAACAGGAAGTCATAAGTGCTCTGAAAAACAACAAGAGCGCAGGTAATTGGCAAATGTTAAAATATGGATAGGGTTTCCTTGTGGGGGGGGTTGCTGTTCCCAGGGGAAAGGGAGCAAAAAAATGGACAGGAATATAACAAGGATCCTGCTAAGCTCCAGAAGGGCTTGAGAGGGAAGGCTCCCAAGATGCATCTTCTTCTTGTGCCATATCCGTTATCGGACGTTGGCGATCATGTTGGCTATCCTGTTTTTATCAGCAGCCGCATGAAAAAGTGCTGCTGAGTTTTGTCCAAACCAGTCTCTTAGATTTTGAAGCCACAATGTTCTTCTTCTGCCTGGACCTTGTTTGCCTTCCATCTTTCCCTGCAGGATTAAATGGAGTATGCCGTATTTTTCTGGGTGTCGCATCACATGTCCAAAATATTCTAATTTTCGTTTTTTAATTGTTTTGATGATTTCCCTGGGCTTTCCCGGGCGGCTGATCATCTCATTTCAGATCTTGTCAACCCAGCTTATATGTAACAGCCACCTGTAAATCCACATTTCAAAGGCTTCCAGTCTCTTCAGGTGGCCTTCTGTCGGAGACCAACTCTCTACTCCATAGAGCAGGATAGGAAAAATACAGCATCTGACAAGCCTGATTTTCAGTCTTAGGCTTCTGTTGTGACTGCAGAAGACCTTTTTCATTTTGAAGAATGATGTTCGAGTTTTCTCTATCCTTGTCTTTACTTCAGTGGTCATGTCCCAGCACCAAGATACATGGTCCAGCCCAAACCTCTTCTAGCAGGCAATAATAGTGTTGGAAGGGACCCTGTAGAGGGCATGCATGGAAGGACAGGGAGCTGGATCCCATGGGAGAGTCTCCGCAGGCCCTGTGGCACAAATCCCTCAGGAAGGGCTACCTCTTCCCTTGTGGATGGCAAGCTGGGCAAAGAACAGAAAGCACCTGGGGGGAGGGGAGCAAATGGGCCATTTTCTCACTCTGGATCTGGAGTCCCTTAAGCGACTGTGGTGGACCACTCAGGTGACTCAGAGGTGGGCAATTAATTGGACAACAATGCAAAATCATTCTTGACGGTCAAAAGCCGAGAATGACTGAAATGGTCCACCCGGTCAGCCGCACGGCAGATGCGGCTCAAATTCAGGGAAAGCCGGGAGGGGACAAAACTGCTGAGATCTGAGCTGCCTCCCGTTTGCCAGGGCCAGAGGAAGGCGCTGGGCACCAGCCATGAAAAAAGCAGATTCCAGGCTGTGAAGCTTTAGGAAAGAAACTGAGGACAAAACCCTGCAGCCCCATTGCACGGATCCTTCCATCTGTATTGGGGCTGGGCTGGGGGGATGCTCTTTGAAGCAGAATTCATAGCCATAGAGCTGGAAAAATGCAAGCGGTGCCACCAAAAGGAAATGGGGGGGGGAAACACCTGACCTCTGTGAGGAGGGGTTCAAGTGTTTGGGACTGTCTAGAGCAGGGGTCCTCAACCATGGCCACTTTAAGACTTGTGGACTTCAACTCCCAGAATTCCTCAGCCAGCTTTGCTGGCTGAGGAATTCTGGGAATTGAAGTCCACAAGTCTTAAAGTGGCCAAGGTTGAGGACCCCTGCTCTAGAGGTTGGGGGGAGGATGATCAAAGCAACCACATGACTCACCTTTATCTCCCCTTCCTCCAACTGTGGGGCTGGCCTAGGCCTCCTTCTAGGCAATTGGAAGAGGCAGAGGGAAGCCTGTGGGGGAAATCATGGCCACAAGATGGGGGCTGCTGGCCATTAACTCAGATCGTATTAGTTAAATTAACTGAAGACTGATCTCCACAGACCACGTTGGGGGGCTCAGGGGTACCTCCAGCTGTGGAATCCATGCTCAGATCTCCCCTGCCCCCCCCAACATCTGCTCAGCCCTCAGAGAAGGGAAAAGCCTGGGCCAGGTCTGCAGGGTGGTCCCGTCAAGAGAAACACCCCCCCCCATCATTTCATTCTCCTGTCCAGGGCACATTTTCCCACACCGCCTCACAGAGGATGGCACCCCAGGAAGAGCCACCTGAAGAGGTGATTGGTGCCAGAGGTGGCGACACAGCCCCCCCTGGCATCTGTCTGGTGGGGGGAGCTCCTCTTGGCCCATCGGGGGACATTGGCCGCCCTCTGGTGGCCGAGGGCTGGCACTGCCTCAGGGGCTTCTGGCTGGGGCTTGGACCTCAGAGAACAGAGAAGCTTCTGGGCTGGAGCTGGGATGGTGCTGGGGCCAGTGGGCAGAGTGGGCTGGTCCCCTCCCCTGCCGTGAGTGCTGGGGGGCCTGGGGCAAGGGGCTGCCCACCCGCCTGCTTCCTTCCATCGCAGGGTGGGCGGGCAGGAGGGACGCGTCTAAAGGGGAGGCGAGGCTGCTGGAGCCGCCAGCTTGGAGGGGCGGCCCTTGTAAGATGAGGTGGAACAGGAAGGCTGGCGCGGGGGGGGGGAGGTGGTGGAAGCCAGGCAGATTTCCTGTGCATGGAGTGCCTGCGACCCAGGAAGGAAGGGCAGGGGACGTGGGCAAGGCGGTCGCACAGGAGGTAAGCCCTTCTGGGGAGCCATGCCTGGCTGGCAATGGGAGCCCCCCCTGGCTGGCAGAGAGTGGGTGCACTGCAGACTCTGGAGGCAGATAGGGAGGGCTGTGTCCTGCCTGGCAGTCGGGTGCAACCTCTGGGCCCCCCAGCCCTGCCCTTTCAGGCACAGTGGCTGCTTGTTCTCGGGGTGGGCGTTGGAGCTGCTGGGCTGGCACGAAAGAAAGGGCCTATTCTTTCCACAGCTGGCCCAGGGGAGCGGCATCTGCTGACGGAGGGGCCGGAGCACTGAGCCTGCTGCCCTCCCCCCCCCCGCCGCCTTGCCTCTAAAGCAGCCCGAGAGCGTGCTGCGGTCGAGCTCCATGGGAAGCCCAGTTTGGGGGTACTTGCTCTGAAGCCTCACCTCCAGGTGGGCCTTGGGGGCCGAACGGGGGACCTGGGGTGATGCAGGACAAGCTGCACATCCTGGAGGACCTGAACATGCTCTACATCCGGCAGATCGCCCTCAGCCTGGAGGTACTGTGTCTGGGGCATCCGAGCTGCTCTGTTGCTGGACATTGTTGCTTTCAGAGGGGGGGAATGTTTGTGGGTGTGGGTCAGCATGTGGGTGTGTGTAGGTGTATGTATCTCCATTTATATGGTCGCCCATTTCACCAGTGCAGCTCTGGGGGGGGGGAAGGGCTGTGTCTCTGGGGAGGCTCCTGTTCCTCGGGAGGGGCTGCAAACTGGGGGGGCTGCTCAGGGACTCCACAGGTCCCCTGGTTTGGGTGTCAACCGTATGGCTGCCTTCCAGGATACACTTTTGACTCCCCTGGGTCTTAGTGGGGTCCCCTGGCAACCCCCCCTCAAGAGTAGCAGTGCTGCTCTCATCCCGCAGCCCCTTGGTGATCTCCCACAGGGGCCCCTTTCCTTCGCCCTCTGGCTGGTCCCTCCACACGGGGCGTGGCAAGTCCTTGAGAGGCAGAGAGAGGCTGTGAGGGGCTCCCTGGTCTGGGGCCACGGCTGCCATGCGCTTTGCCTGTGCCTCCCTTGGTGACCTTGCTGCATCTTGTGAGCTCCACCTGTTGGCTCTCTTACTCCTCCCGTTAACCTGTCAGTGGCCAAGCAGGCTTGTTGGGCCCTGCCCAGCTCCCTCTTGCCCTGTGCCCTTCAGGGGCTCGAGCCCCGGAACTCGGCGTGTTTCTGCTCAGCTGCCCAAGAGAGGGGTGGTGGTGGGTTGGCAGGATTGGCAGGGGGTGACACCTCTTGCTTTGGCTTCCTCTCCTGGATCTTGGAATGGGGCAATGCTGGTGAGAAATCACCTTGCCTGGGTCCCCCAAAAGGGCATCAAGTGGCTCCACAGAGTTTGGGAGGGATGGCCCCATTGTGGCTGCAGATGCATGGATATTTGCTGCTTGCGGCTGCCCAGTATTAAGACACCCCCCCCGCCGAGTCAGGGAAGGACCCCAGAGCCTGGGGTGACTGCTGTCTCTCAAGACCTGCAGGCAGACCACTGTCTGGGGGGGGCCAGGGGGGCCCTTCAACCTGGACCTCCCAGACTGGCAAAGCTACCGGTAGAAGCTGAGAAGGCCTCCCCCCACTTTGCTTTCTCTTTGTCCAGAGAAGAGGCTGAGGGCCCTGGCAGGAGGGGGGGGTCTGGTTTGGGGGCAAATGAAAACATACATACGCTGAGGGGAAATGGAGAGGGTGCCCTGCTGGGGTCCCCCTCCAAGAGGGGCGCAGCAGGTGGCCTCTGAGACTCACTCTTGTGCCGTGGTGACCCCTCCCCATTTGCCTTCTCAGCCTCACGCACAGGGGCCCTCCCCGTCCATCAGTCGCCCCTCTCCGCATGGGGGTCCCCCTCTCTGCTCCGGAGAGGAGGCAGGCCCGCGGCGAGGGCGCTGGGCGGGGATCCCTCCGCAACTCTCTCCTCCCCGCGGGGCGTTCCGGCCCCCCGCAGATTCCAGCCGGCCTATTTTTAGGCAGCGGTGATGTCACAGCTCCCCCCGCAGACCCTGCCCAGACGCCCCCTCCCCTCCGGCGCAGCTGCCGCCAGCAGGAGGACCTCGCCGCAGCGGAGCGAACGGGGCGGAGGCGGCCCCGGGCTATGAGCCGGCGGCATGGAGAACGGGAAGCCGGCCAGGGTGAGCTCGGAGCTGGGGGAGGAGGCGGAGGCTGCCGGAGCAGCCAGCGCTGTCTTGGGAACGGCCGAGCACATTCCGAGGAGGGGGGCGACCTCCCTAGGTCCCAATTAAGGCACTGATGGGTGGAGACGGGGGGGGGAGAGAGAGGGTCACAAGCCAGCCTGCTCTCCTTCCCCCCCCCAGCCCATCCCAGCAGCGCAGCCCGTCTGGGTTGGCCTCTGGGCCGAGGGGGCATCCCGAAAAGAGCGGAGCCCCTTCTCTCCCCCTCCCCTCGAAGCATTGCAGGCCCCTGTGGGGGGCGAGCCTCTCTGGGCTGCAGCTGCTTCAAAAGCTGAGAATGAGATTGCTGGGGGGGGGCACTGGCAGCCCTTGCTGGGGGGGGTGTGCAGTCTGAGGGCCTTCTTGCCCGGCTCCTATCCAGGGCCAGATGGGGGAGGATTTTCACCGGAGAGGGTCCGCTGTGAGCTTCTCCCACATTTTAGACCAGTGACCATCCTGATATTTGGGGGGGGCATCGGGTCCCTGCCCCCCCTGCAGTGAAATGCCTCCTTTCAGAGCAAAGCTATGTTTTCATGAGTGGGAGGAAAACAAGAGTGGGGGGGACGACGGGGGATGGTGCCCTCCAGATGTGTGGCAACTGTTGCGGTTCTGGTGCAGCCGGCTCTGTTCTTCCTGAAACACCCCTGCAAGTGGATTAGTGAGGAGGCTCCCCCGCCTGCCTCCTCCAGAGACCCCCTTGCCCCCGACCCCTTCAGCCAAAGGCACAGACCTCCAGAGCCCTCCTTGTCCCCTCCCCCCCCAGGGCACAGACCTCCAGAAGAAGATTGACCATGAGGTCCGCATGCGGGATGGCGCCTGCAAGCTGCTGGCGGCGTGCACTCAGCGGCCGCAGGCGCTGGAGGTGACCAAGAGCCTGCTGGTCTGCAACAGCCGCATCCTGGCCTACATGGCGGAGCTGCAGCGCATGAAGGAGGCGCAGGTGATGCAGCACATGGCTCGGCGGTGAGTTGGCCTCAGCAGGGGAAGGGAGGGGCTGGCTGGAAGCCTTGCAGGGTGGGTGTGCAGAGAGACGCACGCAGAGGGCCCGCGAGATCTGGCCGTGGGCCCTCTTGTCATGGACACCTGCTCAGGCTCCCTCCGCCCCGTCCCCTTCCCTTCCCCTCCCTGCTGGGAGCCAGTGAGGATCTTTGGGGCTGCCTCACCATGGGAAGGAGCAGCAGGAGCAGCGGGGAATGTGGGGAAGGGAGGCAAGGAAAGCCTCTTCCCGGCAGCTTCAGGGTTTTAGACCTCCCTTCCACCACACCACACAGGCCTGCTCTGAGCTCTCTGCTCCTCCTTTGGTTTCATTCAGGTGGAAACTTGTTAAGGACCCCTTGTTCACATTATCCGCCCCCCCCTCCAGCAAAACTGCTTCACTCGGTTCATGCTTGATTTTCTCAGTTGCTAATAAGAAATATTGTTTTTCTGGTGACTGCCAGAGTCATACCTTCTGTGCTTGTATCAGGGCGTTTTAGTAATTATAATTGTTTTAATAATACTTCCTCTCTCTCTCTCTCTCTCTCCATCCTGCCCCACAACTTAGTCCTTCTGAGGCTGGACCCACAGACAATCGCTTACCCTGCCGGGGCCGAATCTGTGTCTCGGGTAAGGAGAGGCTGGTCCTGGCTGGGCTGGGCTCCTCCCACATAGGCCTGCCCCTCAGTGGGCAAGAAGAGAAATGGGATGGAGGGTCTCGTCCCCGTAGAGGGCTCCTCAATGGGACATTTATTTTGCTGCACATACAGACCTTCCCAGCCTCAGCTATTAGTTGAGAGAATAGAGCAAGTCTTTTTTTTAATTCATGCTTTATGGTTTGAAAGAGGAACCTAGCAATCAAATGATACTATTAGTAACATTAGCATTAATATTCGCTTATCAGGAAAGTTTTGCTAGAATTAATAGAAGAATCACACCGAAAGAAGACAGTTTTTGAGACATCCAGTACTTCTGCACCCCAAGGCTGCCCTCCCGGCTTCACCTGATCTGGGCTAAAGAAACGGAGCCTGAGAAGGGAGGCGGGAAAAGCTTTGGCTCCTGGCTGTGCTGCCTTCTCTTTTCCGGCGGGTGCAAACTGCAGATGGGCCCATTCAGACACGGCATGAAACTGGCACAACGGCTGCCCTGGCATTTTTGTAACTGTCTTCCAGTCAAGGGATGGTACTGGAGTTTTCGCCAGCAGAGATGTTGATTTTTGCCCAGTTAATCCTGCCTTTCTGTTCCGGCTCCATCTCGCCCAGCCAGGCTCAACCTTCGGTCCCTTAGACCTTTGGGGCCAGGGAGGGGGCAGATGAGGCTCCCCCAAGCCCAAAGGGCAGCCTGTGCACAGCCGGGACTGGTGCGCGGCAGCATCCCATTTTGAAAAGGGCCCCGACCTGCAGCGGGGATCCCTGGCGGCTAACCATGACCTGCCCGGCTTCTGTTCAGGAGCGATCCACTTCCCGACTTGCTCTCTGCGAAGTGCAGAGATCACTTGGAGGGGGCTGAGCTCAGCACATCCTCAGCCATCCTCAGCAGGAGGGGACCGGGAGAGAAGCCTTTCCCACAAAGAGGGGAGGCCTCCGCATGAGCGGGCCCCGTCCTCCACTCAGTTTCCTCCACCTTGGTCTAAAGAACGGGGGGGAGGGGGCAAGATTTGTGATCGTCAATGAGCCAACCGTTGGTGGCCCTGCTGCTGTGTGTGGTCATTGAGATTGTGGCCTGCCACCTTTTTTCCAGATCTGCGGATCCCCCTGATGTGGAAGGACACGGAATATTTCAAGAACAAGGGGGGTAGGTTCCCTGACTGGTGCTCCCCACATTGTCTCCCCCTCCCTTCCCTTTGTTTCTCACGTACAGACTTCACTCCCGGGCATTATGGATCTGCAAGCTTAGAACAAGCTTGTGTGCCGGAGACCCTTCGGCAAAAGTCAGGATGCCTAAATTTGGCCAATGCTTGTAATGCCACAGACGCACAGCTGATCTTGTCTCCCTGCTGTCTTTGGTGTCCTTTGCACCTCGTTTTAAATTTAAAAAGGTGCATAGAAATGATCCTGGCCCTTCCCAGCCAGGGTCCCTTCAGATGTTCGGAAGGCAGCTTTTTCCACGGGGGTCTCCTCCTCCTGAAGAGCTCGGTACCATTGTGGGTCCCATGGCTGAGGGAGATTCACTTGCAGGGCCCCGGGAATCGGGCTTTTCCCGACGGGCCCCTCCCGTGGCTGGGACAGCTGCTTCCTGGCTGGATTTTTGCAGAGTTGAGAAAACATGGCTGTTGGAGAGCTCGTGTTTGTGCATGTTAGTGTGTTACTTCGGCCACCTGGTGGTCGGTGCTCTTAGTTCTGCTTTTGGTGCTTTTGCTTTCCATGCATTCATGTTTCCTCCTGATTGCCACTCAGTCAGTTTGGAATGGAGCTGAGGAGCAGCAGGGTGGGGTGGGTACACTGCTAATAAAGACAGGCCAGCCTGAGGCAAAGGGCGATGCCAAGCTGTGTCCCGGGACTCGGAATCAAAACAGCTTCTATTCCCTTGGCTGAGCCCAGGGATCTGCAGGTCCCAGCCAGCCTCTCGCACTTTGGGAGAGGCTTCTCTGCAACTTCCAGCGCCTGGGGATCCACCGTGGAAGAGGCTGATCAAATGTGTCTATGGGTGTGGGTGGGTGCGCCACAATGGCCTTAGAGCTGTGGGGATTGTAGCGGGGGCCCTAAATGCCCGGCTTTGCCCCTTTCCCCAGACCTGCATCGCTGCGCGGTGTTCTGCCTGCTGCAGATTGGCATGGAAATCTACGACACGGAGATGGTGCTGGTGGACCGGACACTGGCCGACCTCTGCTTTGAGAACGCCGTGCTCTTGTGAGCCTCGCCGGACACTCTGCAATCTACCCCCACCCAGGCAGGGGAGGGGAGGAGGGGCCCCCATCTCACTCATTCCATCTTGGGTGGAATTGGGCCTTTTGGGGCCTAGTGGGAATGGCTGTTGCTGCCCCAGGGAGGGTTCAGGAGGAAACCTCAAGGCCTGTGGAAGGTGGGTGCTCACTGGCTGGGCCTGAGCCCAGAGGTTGGCCCTGAGACCCTGCCTTGGCGCTCCTGGCCGGCCAGCCGGGATCCTGGTGGTGCTCAGAGCTGGCATGGGGGGGCTCCTCCTCTCTCTCTGTCTCTCTCCCCAGCACCGAGGCTGGTCCAGACTTTGAGTTGAAAATTGAGCTCTACAGCGCCGCCCTGGAGGGGGATTCTGCCCTGGGTGCTACCCCTAAGAAGCTGGCCAGCCGCCTGAGCAGCTCCCTGGGGCGGTCCTCGGGGAAGCAGATGCGGGCTGCCCTGGATGGGAGCGGCCCGGGCAGCAACGGGGGGTGCAGTCCACTGATGCTGCCCCCGGCTGCCAGCACAACGTGAGTACCCTTCCCACCTACCTGGGGAAGCCTGCAACTCCCACGCACTGCCTCACCCGCAGGATGCCCCTTCTTTTCCAGGGGGCCCAAATACCAACTGCTGGCCTGTGCCCACCTTGGCCTGGCGCACGTCCAGGACGCCTTTCGCACCCATGACCTCCTTGTCACTGGCAACGGTAGGCACAGAAGATGGCTGTGGGCATCCCTCACCCTTGTGATCGGGGCCCTCCCAGAGCGGCTGGGGGGGTCTTGGGGGGCTGGCGAGTTCTTTGTGTGCTTGAGCCAGCGACCGGAGACATTTCACTGAGCCCCCGGTTTTGCCCCGGCTGACGCCCCCTTCTCTCCCAGAGGAATGCTCCTTCTGGCTGCCCCTGTATGGCAGTCTCTGCTGCCGCCTGGTGGCCCAGCCCAGCTGCATGGTGGAGCAGGTGATGGCCGGCTTCCTGAAAGTGCAGGTAAGGGCTTCCCCTGCGGAAGGTGGGAGGCAGGCCTGGCTGTTGGGAGGCTGGGATGTGCAGCGCCCTTCCCAACACCCGAGCTGACTGGGTGCTGAGACGGGTGCCTCCTGCAGCCAGGGGAGGGGCTTAAACCTCCAGGGAGGGAGGAGGGGTCCGAGGCACTCACCACCTGTCTGTGCAGCAGGGGGAGCCACTGGACTGGCCGAGGCTCTTCTGCGTCTTGCGTGGCACCAACCTTCTCTGCTACCGGCGCCCTCAGGATGCCGAGGCCCAGGAAGAGGCTGCCTTCACCATTGCCATCAACAAGGTACCCCTGGGGCTCCCTGGCTCCCTTGCCAACTGCTCTGGGCTCCTCTGCCTCCTCTGCAGACGGCCACTCGTGGGCACACGGGCTAAAAGGCAGCTCTGGCTCTTTGCTGTCCATTGTCTGTGTGAGTCAGCTGAGCATATCTTCCCAGACTGCCCTCCCTCGCCCGCCCCCATGACACCTCTTAGCGGGTGGGCTGGGACCCTCCCTTGCCAGGGTGCAGATAATAAGATAACCTTTATTGTCATTTTTTACTGTGGGCACACTGGCACACAAAAATGAAATTGTTGCCTGCTCTCAAAAGTGTACACATACATAACACATATAAACATGTTATATACATATGTATATATGTATAGTGGAAAATGTCCTCGCTCTTAAGCTCACCCTTTCAGAAATCCTTTCTGAAGCCTTAAACATTTCTGGGCTTCCCTTCATTACTTCATTACTGGCAGACGGGAGGGCTCCGTTTCCCATTGTTCAGGGAAGTTGGAGGGGAGACTCTCTGGGCCCCTTCCTGCCTCTGTCCCAGTCCAAGGCGCTCAGCATCTGGCCCCACGGCCTCAATGACCTCCGGGCTTCTTTCCCTGGGCAGGAGACACGCATCCGGGCCAGCGAGAAGACCCCCAGGGGCCCCGTCCGCTGCATGTCAGTCACCAACCACTACGGAGGCGAGGAAGTGACCCACATGCTGCAGGCCGAGTCTCCCGCAGAGGCCCAGCGCTGGATGGAGGTCTTCTGGCAGCACTTCTACGACATGAGTGAGTGGAGGAGAGGCAGCAGCAGGGGAACCTTTGGGCCCGGGGGGGGGGGTAAGAAGAACAGGCCTCCCTGGACGCAGCCCTGACTCGTTTGTAGGGGGCAGCCATCTGAAGATGCAAGAGGGTTGGGTGTCTGGGGGGGCACCTTTGCCTCCGAGCTGGATCTGGGGTACTCCCCACTGCAGCCGAGAACACTGGGAGGCCTCCAAGACCAGCCTTCCTTTGGTGCCACGGGATTCCCCAAGCAGGTGACCCTGGGGAGGTCCCCCCTTTATGCCTCTGTATCCCCCAGGCCAGTGGAAGCACTGCTGCGATGAAGTGATGATGGTGGAGATGCCGTCTCCGCGCCGCCCTCCACTGCTGCTGCCCAAGCAGGGATCCCTGTACCACGAGATGGGTGAGGCTGACAGGACTGGCATCCCTAAGGCAGAAGGGTGGGCTGTGGGGGTCCGCCAAGTCACAGCTGTCTCCCAAATCTGGAGGGGACGGTCTCTGTCCTTTCTGCCCCCTTTTCCAGCTCCATGTCTCTCGAGTCTCTCTTGCCCCCCATCCGGTGTCTGTGCCTGTAACTCTCTGCTCTCCTCCTGCTCTCCTCTCTCTGCATGTCCCTCTCTGGCCTCCTCCTGTCTGTCTGTCCTTCCCCAGCTCTCCCTGGCGCTGGGGGGCCACCCTCCAACTGCGAGGGGCTTCTGTTGCAGGACAACGCTGTCTCTGCAGAGATTCGGGCACTTCTGTCCAACTATTACAGTGACAGGTGAAGTAACTGCACCCAGCGGAGGGGCCCTGGCAGGGCTGCGCCAACAGCCCCCAGCCACAGGGCTGCTATGCCGTGGAAACCTCGGGGAGGCCGGGGAGGAGGAGTAGACAGAAGGAGTGGATGTGTGGCCAAATGCCTTCCGGACCCTCCAACTGACCGGAAGGCTGTTTTCCGAGCGCTTTTGTGTAGAAAGTCAGCTCTCCCGGGGGGTGGGGCAGTTGTCTTTTCAGGTACCAGAAGAGAGCTCCCCTCCCCTTTCCTGCAGCTATTGAGCCGGCCGATGACATCGAGGCAGTGACGGAGATCCTGGCCCGGCGCGTGTCCGACCTGGGCGAGCCCGTGTGGCTCTCTCTCTTCGAGGGCTCCTCACCCGGCATCGCTTCCAACAGCAGCCACGGATGCTCCAGCACTGGCCCGTGTCCCCCGCAGCCCCCCTGGGGCCGTCCTCGCACTTTCTCGCTGGACGCCAAGCTCAGCAGGCTGAAGGGACGTGCAGGACGCCCACTGCCTTCCCCTTTACCCAAGGCCCCTGGCCCTTCCTGCTCCAGCTCGGGGTCCTCCAGCAGCTGCAGCTCATCTCCAGACTCGGAGCGGGCCCTGCAGACCCCCACCCGGCCCTGGTTTGACCCTCGCTTGTGGCTGCAGTCCCAGGTCTGAGGCTGCCGAGAGGTGAGGCTCTGCATTGTGCAGGGGCTTTGTGTCACAGAGACAAACTGGCGTAGGCCGCATGTCCCGTCACTGCCCCCAGTGAGGGGCTGACCTGGCGAGAGAAGCAGCTGGCCACGGAGGGTGGGGCAAGGCCTCCTGGCCAGATGCCTCCGTTTTCAGGAGAAAAGCACCTTGCTTTCCCTCGGAAGAAACTGGAATACTTGCTGTTGAAACAGAAGGGAGGCCCAGCACTTTCCTCGCCAGGGACAGAGTGTCCCCATTTGCCTTCAGCCGGGCCTCTTCCTGTCCCCCCTCCCAAGCTGCAGGGATTTGCCTGGAGGAAGAAGTGAGGTGGGCAGCCCTTCCCGCCAATCTGGTCTGTGTGGAGGCCAGCGACTTCCCTCCCTCCCTCCCTGTGAATATGCATTAAAGAGTATTGACTTGCCCTCTGCAGTGCAGGCTGGGTCTGTGGGAGGAGGCTGGCACAGCCCCTGGCGTGAGGAAGGCTCTGGCATCTGGGCTCTGCGAGGCTGGCTCCAGCACTGGGAAGGGGGGAGGTAGGATGTTACAGCCACACTGTGCAAGACACACATCTCAGGGTCCAATCTGCCCCTGAAGGCCTCCTGCGCATCTGCGACCCGACAGGACCTTCCATAAACCAGGATCTTCCGTTAAGCCAAAAAGTGGTTTATTTGCTCAGACATTGCGTGTGATCACAGTCCTGGTAGCAGACGGACCCAGGTTCAGCCATGTGAACATACAGTGAGCCAGCCGCTGCTCTGGTCTGGCCACAGGTGGGCAGGCAGGTGCAGGTGGGGGCCGCCCTCGAACACGAGGGCACCTTCTCCAGGTGGGCAGGCAGGCGCAGGTGGGGGCCGCCCTCGGGCACCTTCTCCAAGCAGGGACCCCCGGCTCTGCTGAGCGGGCAGAAGCTGGGCAGTCAGGCCGGCCACCCCTGGTGGGGCCGCTTGCCCTGCGGAAAGAAAGCAGCTGTTAGCTGACTGGCCGGAGGACTGGAGATGGTGTGCCCCCAAGTGTGAGCTGACCGGACAGAAGGGAGGGCTGTTGTGAGAAAGGGACACACTCCGCCACACACCAGAGCCAGAGGCAGCCTCCGCCTTTGCAGGGAGCTTCTGGGTCTGCCCCACCCTCCCTTGAGGGCGTGTGGTGGAATCAATGGAAGGGAAACTCCTGTGTGAATCCCATGAGGAGGGACTTAAAGCAGGAGATTAAAAACATCTGTGAGTCAAGTCACCCACTTGCTCCGCTGGGCATCTCTCGCCCTCTGGCCCTCTGGGCACGGCCCCAACCTGGCCTGGCGCAGCTCCTGGGGAAGGAAAGGAGGGGCAGAAGTCCGATCTTTGGGGCATCCCCCATACCTGCCCATCCCAAACCAGGCAGGGATTTTCCTTAGCTGCAGGTCAAGGCAAACAATTCATAGGAATGCAAGCAGAAGGGAGGCTGCCAACAAAACCTGGGACTCTAAGCTTGCAAGCCATCTCCCCCCCCCCCACTGTTCAAGGAGGCCGGGTCCCAACAGGAGGTGACTGACAGAGGGTCCCAAAGCTCAAGCAGTTCCCCCCCCCAATTCTGGCTGTTTACACAATCATGCAGTGCCTGAATCTCAAGCAAGTAAGCCAAAGCAGCCCCCTACCACCACGTGGCTGCTGGCTTTCTCATTCCCCCCCTTGAGCAAGATTTGGGGCTTACCTTTCTTGGGGGCTGTCTCCCCTAGACCAGCCCTTGGGGGAGAATTCGCTGTGGGGCTGGGTAGCTCCTCCCAGTCCATTGCCCTTCCATTGGTGCCCTGGGCTGGGCTGGGAGACATTTGCTCCTCTGGGGCATGGCTGGGGGGCAGAGATTCCTCCCCAGGGGGGGACCAGGGCCCCAGAGGAGTCAAAAGGGGTCTCTCCTCTCCCGGAGAGTGTTCAGATTCAGGGGAGGGGGGCAGGTGGGAAGGCTGGGGCAGTGAGGCAGGCTCAGGAGGGGTGCCATTCAAAGCACAGGAGGGGGCTGGGGGGGGCAGGCAGGGAGGGGCACACAGTGGTGGCACTGCCTCTGCTTCGCAGTGACCAGGCAGAGTGCTGGTGGGGGGCGAGGCTGGGTGGGGGACCATGCTGGGCTTGGGGCCGATGGGGGAAGCTGCTGAAGCCTGGAAGCTGCCCGGGACGTTCGGCTCTGGGCGGCAGCGAAAGATGTAAGCGGATTCCGTGAGGCTGCGCTGGCGGTGGAGGAAAGTGCGCCGCAGCACTCCTGTCCGGGCAATGTGGAAGAGGGGGAGAGAAGATGCGTCAGCAAAGCCAGCCTAAACACACACACACACAGTGCACACAGTGCATCGTGCACAGGCCAAAGTCACCTGGATTTGTGAGGGTTCTGGAGTCGCCACGCCCTGAATTACTCGGGGGTCAATTAATGTTGGGGGGGAGACAGAATCCTCCCCATTCCCTACTCCACGAAGTAATTGCCCCCTTGGGGTGGGGTGGTGAGGGCAGGCCTGGCCAGGGTGCTCACCTGGCCCCGGTTCTCCTGAGGTGGAGGAGTGCCGTCGCTCTCTCGCCTGGAGGAAGCCCCTGTCTGGCCCTGCCGTCTCCTGTGCTCAGGAGAAAAGCCATGAGGGGCCTCAGAGGTTCCCACATGCCGCTAACCCCCCCACTTTCTCCCACCCACCCCCCCAGCAGAGGCAGACCCCCTGTAGATCCCAGAGGCAGGCAGTGCTCCGCTTCCACAGGGAGGGGAGAGCCTTCAGGCAGGCTGGGGGTCATGTGGAAGCATTTCCAGAGAAAAGGGCCCCCTCCCCAGCAGCCCTGCAGCCAGAGCCCTCCCCCGCCCACATGGGGGTTCTGCTTGGCCACAGGCCCCCTCCACTGAGCCACCAAGCGTGTCCCCAGCCCTCTGGCGCCCCTGCAGCCCAAGCCGAGGTGTCCCTGCCAGCCGCCCCCTGGCTGCCGACTTCTCACCGGGTCCGGGTCCGTCTCGCTGGCCCGGCTCTGAGGAATCGTCCCAGCCAGGGTCCTTGCTTGCTCCCTCTGCCAATGGAGAGGAGAGAAAAGGAATGCTCAGGGCCAGGATGACCTCGGTGTTGCTGGGCAGGCATCAGTTCAACAGGTGGAGAAGAGTCACTTGCCGGACTTCCGCCTGCCAAACCTCCTTCAGTCGAGCAGATGGAGAGCAGATGGGACTCCCGCAGTTCCCTTTCTGCCTCCCATGATCTCCCAATGGCCCCCACCCCACTTGTCCCCAGGGGTGGGGGAGGGGTCATGTGGCCAGTGCAGGGTGCTCACCCTTCGGGCTTCTTCCCATCTGCGCTCTTCTGCTTCCCGTTGGGCCTGCTGCTTCCTGTGGGGGGAGGGGGGGCAGAGCCACTCAGGGGGAGCCTGATCTGCCACTTGGCCTACAGCTCCCCAGTGGAGGCGGCGGCGGGAGGGGGCTGATCCTGGGGCAGATCCTGGGGCAGCCGTGCTGAGGAGCAGGGGCCCAGTGCAGCTCGGGGGGGGGGGCAGGGTTGGTGGGGCCGCCTCAACAAGCGTCCAGCAGTCCTGCCCTGGCAGCAGCCCCCTAGCTTCCGGCAGGCACCCCGCTGGGCACAGGCTGCCCAGGCTCCCTGAGAAGGTGGGGCACATTCCCTGGGAGCCCCCAAACTCAGAGGCCTGTTCTGGGCAGGTCCTTCCCCTTTGTTTGGCAAAGTATACCCTCTTGTGGGGAGGGGGGAGGGGTGCAGGCCCCTCTTCTGCCACCCTTGAGGATGCTGCAGTTTATGACTACAATGTCCTTACTTGGTCTGCTGCCCTGGAGCTGGCAGCTAATTCACCAAAGGAAAGGGAAGGGAAAAGAAAGGAGAAAGGAAAGAGCCCCCCCCCAATCAGGACAGCCAAGTTCTGGGACAGTCTACTCTAAGCCATCCTCCCACTGCCCCCCCCCCCGTCAGCCAGGCTCTCTTCCCACAGGGATCCTTCCAGGCAGAGGAATGGGGGGGGCAGGGCCACAATGAGGAGGCGAGGGGGCCTGTTTCTCCCTGGGCAGTGGGAGGGAGGCGGGGGGGGGTGTCGCCCTCTGGGGCAAGTCCAGGGTGGCTGGAGGGGCTCAGAACAGGAGGCTGGGCACTTCCCTAAAAGTGTTTCTCAAGCTTGGCGTCTTAAACTCTGGATTCCAACTCCCAGAATTCAACAGGAAGTCCTGGCATCGTCCAGTTGCCACCCGGGGGAAAGGCCAGGAGACGATTTCTGTGCAAGGAGCAGCCTCAGTTTAAGATTCGGGGCCTTAGTCGCCAGGGAAAGGGGCTGTGGGCACAGGGCAGTCGGGGAAACGGTGTGCCGGTCCCTGGTGTGAGGCCTGCCTGCCTACCTCTGCTCCTGCACGAGCCTCTCCCTCTCTTGCACCCGTCGCTCCCGCTCGGCTGCTTCCCACCGCTCCTCCTCCATGCGCAGGTGCTCCCAGCGCCGCTTCTCCTCCTGGGCTCTCCTCCTCTCCTCCTGGCGCCGCTCCTCCTCTTCCCTCTGGAGGGAGGCAGAGAGGGAGGCTAGCATCCCCCCCTCCCCTGCACGCGGCCCTGCAGCCCTCGGGCAGCCCGGCAGCCCCCCCTCACCTCCGCCTGTGCCCAGAAGGAGCTCCTCTTGGTGTGCAGGATCTCCAGGGCGGGGTTCGTCTTCCGGTAGTTGGTCCCCTAAGGGCAGACCAAGGGGGCCCCTGAAAGCTGCCTCTCTCTCACCTGGGGAGGGGACATCCCTCAGATGCCCCTCAGGTGTAGCTGCTTAAAGGCAAACGGGCAAGATGCCCTCCAGGCAGGCAGCTGGGAGGGGCCACAGGGGACCCCTCCACTCCTGTGCCAGATCAGGGGGCACTGAGGGAGGGGGCCCTCCAGGCAACCCAGCCTCACCCCCCCTTCTCTGTGCACTGGAAAGGAAAGGGGGGAGGCTGATGCCCCCTCTTGCCCTCCCCAGAGACAGCAGCTGCCTTCCCTGAAAAAGCCCCAAGGGCCCCATGGGGACTGGGGGGGGCTGGCCGCAATTGCCACTGCCGGAAGCAGAGGGGAAACCTGGCCAGTGATGAGCTGGGGTGCAAGCATTCATTCATGGGGGACCCCTGCCCCCTCTTTCCCTTCCTCCTCACCACCAGTTCCTCAGGGTCCCCACTCGGGACCTTCTTGGGGATGGCAGCTTCTGGGGGGCCCACCAGGGACAGCTGGTGGGTCAGCCCTTCCTGGGTCACCTCCTCCGCCCGGCTGGCCTTCAGCACCAGGTGGGCTTCCTGCAGAGGGAGAGATGAGGCGGCAGTGCAGGGATCCCCCCCAGCTGCCCTTCCTCTCTTGGGGGGGGGAGCCGGGCCCAAATGGAGCCTCCTCCCCCCATTTCCCAAGCCTCTCCTGCCTTCTCTCCCCCACAAAAGAGCCCCCCCTCCCATTTCTAGCCCAGGAGCAGCCCGGGGCCAGGAACATTGGGCTGCTCTCTGCACAGGACCCACCTTGAAGAAGGCCCGGATGGCCGGCAGGTGCCCAGCGCAAGCTTCTTGGCGGGAGTCCAGGACTTTCTCGCCAACCTAGTGCCAAAGGGGGAGCCAGGGGGCCATCTCAAAGACTCCTGCTGCAGCCTCCCGCGTCCTTTGGGCAGCCAGGGTGGGGCTGTTCCCCAGCAAGACCGGCATGGCTCTCCCAGGGACAGCCCCCCCCCAAGGGAGCCACAAGAGAGTTGGAGATGAGGCACAGCAGCCCCTTCTGGGCATATCAAGAGTTCCTCCGTTGGGGCCTTCTGGAAAATCCCAGCTCTTTCTAGACTGAACCTAGACTGAACCTCTGGAGGGAGAGGGGTGGGTGGGGTGGAGGGCAGCAGAGGAGAGAGGCCTTCGGTCAGATCCAGCACCCCTTCCTTCCTTCCTTCCTTGGGAGGTCAGGAGGAAACACACTCTGTACGCGCTCCATACAACCACCTCTTCCAGGGTTCTTTCAAAGACGGGAGCTGCCACCTCCAATGGCTCTTGGCCTCCCCCCTCACGAGTCTCTTGAGTTCAGGGGTCCTCTGGCCACTCACCTCCCTGCCCTCCAGGTGCTCTGCCCACTCAGCCCCACTGTCTGGCATTGAGCAGCCTTAGAAAAGGGAGTTGCAAACTAAGGCTCTCCTGTGGCCAGCCCTTCTTGAGGGAGGGTCTTCGGCGTGAGCTCTGCTCCCCCCACCAATGGCTGGTTCTCCTGGAGGCGGCCGCTTCTACTGAGTGGGGGGGCAGGAAAAGGGGGGCTATGCGGGGGCTCACCTCCCTCTCAGGGCCACACATGGGCAGAGCATCCCGGCCAGTGTCCACCCTGTCCTGCTGCAAGGCCAGGAAGCGGGGTGGGCGTGGCTTCGTGGCCTGCAGCTCCTACAGAGGCAGTTTGTCCATTCCCCCAAAGCAAGGCTTCCTCCCCCCCAGTGAATAGCCTACCTTTCTACCCCCTCAAGGGGACCAAAACCACAATGAAGGGAGGCCATTGTGAGGGCATCCGAGATGGCCCAAGAAGGGGGTCCGGGAGCTCTTCCCGCCCTGGGAAGATGGAGAGCCAAGCGCAGGTCCTGAGGCCGCAGCAGTCCTGGCTTGGACCGACTGTGCCAGGCCCAGGTTCAGGTCCCCCAAGAGGCATCTGGCCACCGTTTCTCTTGCTCTTTCTTCAGCTGCAAGCCACACCCACTCTTGCCCCCCCAGCTCCCCCTCTTCCGCTCTCACCCAGTGGATCAGGACCACGCGTGGCACCCCTGTGGCGGGCTCAGACAGGCGGCACAGCCCATACATGATGCACCCGCTTTGGAAGCGCTTGGCCAGTTCATCGGGGCCTCCTCCTGAAGGGGGGGGAGGCTGGGTCAGGCACCAAGCCCACCGGCTCCTGCCGATACTCCCCCACCTCCCACCCTCCTTCCCAGGGAGCCACCCTGTTGTTTCCAGGAGATGCTCCCCCCAGGCAGGGCGGGCACAGTGGAGCCCTCTCCTGCCTCCCCTGGAGGCTGATCGGACTGAGAAGGGCCCGGCTGCCCCCCATGCCATCTATGGGGGGAGGGAGGGAGGTTCCCGCCTTACCCCCTGAGTCCAGCAGCTTCAGCTCGTTGGCATTTTGGTAGGCAAAGAGGGCCCTGGGGGTCAGAGAGACAGAGAGAGGGGGAGGGGAGGGGCTGGCATTAGGAATCAGTCAGGGGGGACCCAAGCCAGGGCCCCTCATCCCTTTGCAAGAGCTGGGGCCATCTTCCACTGGGGCCCTGAACAAGCGGATCGGGGGCAGCCCAAGCCCAGCCAGGCCTTCCCTTGGGTGCCTTGGACTGAAGGGGGGCCCCTCCTCCTCCTCCCCCCCCCTGCCTCCTCATTTCTGGCCTCAGAAAGGCAAAGTCTGCTGCTCTGCTGGGCTTTGGGGCTGCCTGGCACGGCTGCTTTCCCCCACAAGCCGACTGACTGCTGCAGCTGGTGTGTTTGTCCCAGCTGCAGAGGATATCTGGGCCCAGCTCCACACTCCCAGCCGTCCTGCATAGCTGCACTCTGTCTGGGCACCAGATGAAGCAAGGCGGGCATGCCCACGGCCCTCCCCTTTCATGGCTGGAGGAGGGGAAGAGACCCTGCGGGGGAGGGAGGGAGGCCACAGAAAGACTTCCTGCCTCCACCCGAGACAGATTCCTCCTCCGCCAGGCACCCCCATCCTTTGAGAACCGTTTCTGAGGAGAGAGGCCCTGGGGAGCTTCGGCTGGGCCCTTGGCAGGTGGAACCCCCACCCCCCTCCCCAGTTGCTTCCCCTTCCCCGTCTCACCCTCTGAACAGGAGGAAGGACATCCGCTCTCAGACAATGGAGGCTGAAGGGGCAGCATGGAGGAGGGGGCGGAGGGGGGGCCCTGCTTGCAGACGTGGGGCCAAGCCCTCCACCAGACCTTCGGAAGGAGGTGACCCCTGCATGCCCCTCCCGCTGTGCTTCCAGCAGCCTCGGTGAGGGGAGGATGGCCTTGGGGGGGAGATGGGAGGGGAGGATGGCCTTGGGGGGGAGGGAGGGGCTGGCATCCAATGAAAACACAGCTGGCTCCTTCCTTTCCCTCTGGGAAAGCCAAGGCCACAGAGCCCCCCCCCATCCCCTCTCAAATGTCTTGCAGATCCTCTGACACACGTGTGCTAGCACCATCCCACCTTCCTGGGGCTGGGCTTGGTTACCCAGCAGGAGTAACACGCCCAGGTGGTGCCAAGCGCCCTCCAAGGAAAGGGGCAAAGGCTGGGCCCAATCTCCTTCGCCCCATCCTCCGTGTTTCTCGCTCTGAAAAAACCTCTGCCGATGCCTGACCCCGGCCTTGGCCTCCAGCCACATGTGCACTCACAATGCTTGTGGGGAGAAGGGTTGTGAGTGCACACCTGTCTCTAGTGCCCTGCCAGGGGACACGCAAAAGATCCCAGGAGCTGCACTGGCTCTCCTTTTCCTGCCAAAGGTTTGGCTTCAGCAGCCATCTCAGCCAGGCCCTCCCTTCCCCAGCCTGGATGGCAGGAGCCGGGCAGGATCAGCCCTCTGGGGCAGCAGGGCCGGCTTCCTTTCTCCTGCCAGCTCTCCCACCTTCGGCTGGCTGGGCTCCTGGCAGGCCCTTGAAGAGCAGAGAAGGGAAAAGCTGCTGAAGAGGAGTCTTCCAGGATGGGGCCCAGGGAGTGGAGGCGTCTGCCTCCTGCTGTTGCTGCTGCTGCTGCTGGGAACTCACATCTGGCCCTCAAAGCTGCAGGGCTGGCAGGCCCCATTCCTGCACCCAGAGCTTCCTGGTAGAGCTTAGCTCCTGAAGCTGGCACTCTGGGGCAGTAGGATGGGCAAAAGAGCTCAGCGCTGAGCTGAGCTGCCCTCTCTCTCATGGCATGGCATGGCGGGCAGAGCTGTCACCCACCAGACTGCCCCAGACACACAGCCCTTCACCGCCCCCCCCACCAGAAGCTTCCGGGCTGGGGGGGGAGAGGCTGGCAAAGCAGATGGGAGGGGCAGGCAGCACCAGCGGCTGAAGGGCGCCTCCTGCAGCCCAGGAGGGCCCTCGGGACGGCGGTCCTCGCACCCCCAGCAGCTTCCTCGGCCGGCCGGGACTGGCAAGGGCCCGGAGTGGAAGGGGCGAGGCCGGGGGTGGGACAGGCCGCGCTGGGAGGGACAGCCCAGGACGGCTCTTCTCCCGTCGGCGGAGGGCTCGGGAGGGCCGAGGCGGGGGGGGGCGGCTCCTTCCCTTTGGACTCTCCGCCCGAGTTTTACCCGGGAACTTCCGGGGGGCGAAGCGGCTTCGGGGCCGGGCTGCCTTCCAGGGGGCAAAGAGCAGGAGCCGTTGCGGGCAACGAGGCGAGGCGACGGGCGGAAAGGCCACCTGCTGCTCCCGTCCCCGGGAGTCCCAGCTGGTCTCCCGGCCGCTTTGCGCCGCGCAACTTCTCTCACTCGCGAGACACGCCACGCTCGCCACGGAGGCCAAAGGCGAGAGCGGGGTCGCGCTTGCGCTGCTCTGTCCGGGGCCCCGCCGGGGCTCCCCGAGTTCCGGCCCCGCAGAGAGCACCGTCGGGCGCCTGCCCACCCGGCTGGGAGAGGCGTCCGCGCACCGGAGCCCTCAGCACTGGCCGCCCGGGAAGGGCAGCGGCGCCACTCACCAGCTGGCGGCCGCTCGGCCGTTCACCACGTCGCTCTTGGCGGCCAGCAGCGCCAGGCCGTGCTTGTCCAGGTCCACGGCGGTGCTGCCCATCGCGAGACCCCCGACGGCGGCGGACCGCGGCTCCGAGGTGGCGGCGGCGGGCCGGGAAGAGGCGCCCCCGCCCTCCCCACCTCCTCCTCCTCCTCCGTCCCCGCCCCAACCAACTGCGGGGAGGGACCGGCGGGACCACGAAATCGCAGCGGGGCGGGACGGGGCGGGGCAGCATATCTTGGAAAGCCAAGCCCGCGCCGACTTGGGCAGGACACCCTCCCCGCGGTGGGCTCACTGCTTTGCCCGGTGGCCTCGCGCGCGGGTCTGGAGCGGGGTGCCCTGCGGAAGGGGCCCTCGCGCGGGGAAGGAGGGCAGGACGGGGCCAGGTCTTGAAATTAAATCTCTGCACTCCTTGCCTCTGGCCTGGGAAATGGCCCGGACATGTCGGACGGAGCTTCCTTGGCCCAGCATTGCGAGGCCCGTGAAGACCCCTGATCCGGGGCCAAGCCGAGGCTGGGCTTTCCCACGAGGGCGGAGCCTGGAGAGAGCCCCGGGCTGTCTGTGGTTGGGAAGAGCCCCAAGGGGCTCTTGAAGGGGCAGAAGCGACCTGCTGCAAACCCTGTTCTTGCCCCCCCTCCACAGCAGCCGACCCCCTGAAGCATCATCCCAGGGGCTTTGGGGGAGAGGAGCCTGGAGTAGGACCTGCCTTTTCCTTGGCTGCAGCTTGGGGGAGGCAGATGTCCCCATTCGTCCCTCTTTCCACCCTGCTGGACACCACCCTGTGGCTCCTACAGCCCCCCCTCCAAGAATCCTCCATTAGGGAAGGTTTGGGGCATTCTGCAAGCCCCCCTCCACCCCTCATCCACCCCCTCCCCCCTTGGGACCGTCTCCTTGGCCCTTTGGCAGGCCTGGCTGGGAACCAGCCGCTCAGCTCTTTCCCTTTCCCTTATTTGGTCAATTCAATGATCTCCCGAGCACAAAGTCCTTTTACAGCTGCACAGGCCGGCTCCCATTCGGATACCTCGGCTCAGGCATTGTGCTGGGTGGAGGGAGCCCATCTCTGCCCTGGGCTGGAGGACAACCCGAAGGCCAGGCCCAGGTCCTCCTTGGAGGCCTGCCAGATGGGGCCTCCCTTCCTCAGGGTGCTTGGCAGCCAGCCCCGGGCCGCCTCTGATTCCAGGACTCCCCCACTGAGGACTGTGAACAGGAGGCTGGGGGGCCACTGTGGGGACAGGAGGCTGGCCCAGAGGAGACGGGAAGGAGAAGCCCCTCTATGCTCCCTGGCATTTAAGGCGAAGCAATCCCAGAGGGTCTCCGTTGCAGAGTCTCCTTGGTGGCCCCTTGAGGCTGCTCCTTCGGGGGGGGGTGAGTAAGGGTAAAGGGGAAAGGAACTTCTCCACGATCCCTGCTCTGTCCCACCCTCTCTAAGGCTTCAGGCCACTGTGCTAGTCCACAGAAGCAAACACTCTCTGCCCTTCTCCCCTCCAGCCATGGTGCTCCCTCCTCTTCCCACAGCTGAGCGAGGCAAGAGAACCCCTCCAGCCTCTTCAAGGGTGCCCACCTGGGATTGCTACCATGGTCAGAGGGAGGAGAGGTGGGGGAGGAGCGGCCAGGGGGACCACAGAACCCAACTGGCTGTCCCAGGCCAAGACCCCCTGGTCAGGGCCTTTCAGGCAGGAAGGAGAGGTCGGTCCAAATCAGCTGCTTGGTTTGCAGTCATTCCTGGGTCAAATCTGCACCCAGCGCAATTCCCTTCCTGACCCAAAATCAGCCCTCTGGCCTCTGGCCACAGGGGCTCTGCAGATGGCCAGGGGGATGGTGGTCTGCAGAAGAGGGAGGGCAGAGCCCACTCCCAAAACCAGGCAGGGGTGGGGGTGCTTGGAATCTCTTTGGAGACACTTTTCGTGCCCCTCCCCCATAGCCACAGAGGGATTCCTCCATCACTTCTGGTGAAGTTGTGGGAGCTCCATCACTGGGGGTTTTTAAGAAGAGACTGGACAGCCACTTGTCTGAAGAGGTACAGGGTCTCCTGCTTGAGTGGGGGGCTGGGCTAGAAGACCTCCAAGGTCCCTTCCTGTCATTTGAATCTCCTTACTATGGGGCAGTGTCCTGTTCCCCCCCCCGCCTGCCAAGACCACCCAGTGCAGCAATCTCTCTGGCGACACCAGCCCAGCTGCGACAGGGCCAGTCTTCTCCTGCCCTGAACCCAGGGCCCAGAGGGTTATATGGGCCCTTCTTCCTGCCCCACCCCATCCTCATTCTCAAACTGAGCCCCAGGTATGTACAGCTGCATTTAATTCTTTCTTCTTTTTAAACTAAAATGTTTTCCTGGCATTCCATCTGCCTTCCTGTAACTTGAATCCATTATTCTGTGCCCTCCATTCTGGAGAGAGAGAGAGAAACAGGTCTTGCCCGTCTTTCTTGCCCGTCTTTGGTGTGATGCCTGTCCCTCCAGGTCTCTGAAGAGGGCTAGCGTGTTGACCCCCACCCCCGCTGGCCCTCCCCAGCTGTCTTTCCACATTTTAGGCTCCTCCCATCCCCCCTCCATTCTGGGCTCTCTTGGAACCACCGGGCCCAGAGCTGCACAGGGAGCGCCTCCCCCCGCGTCCCCCCCCCGCGTCTCCACCCAGGCAGAACCGAGTGGAAATATTGCTGTGATTGGGAAATGATCCTTGATGGGTCCATCCTGGATCTGGCCTGCAACTGCATTTGCCCTTCTTACAACCCTTCCAGGCAGCCGATCCATATTTCATTTGCAATTCACTGTTATTATCCCAGTAACTTTTCCACAAGAGATATTAATAAGTCAGCTCTGCTCCTTCCTGTATTGATTGTATTTTTTCTTGTACCCTTTCTCCTTCTTGTCTCTCTATTTAATCTTTGAAACCTTTTTGTATTTATGATTTTAATTGTAAGCCACCCAGAAACACTTTTCAGAGTGAGATGAAGGGCATATACATTTAATAAATCAATAAATAAACATTTGGTGAACAACTTTACATTTATCTCCATTAAAGTTCTATGCTATTATTATGACTGCTGGCTGCACTGACAGATGTTGAGATTCGGCATTTTTATCCACCTGCCCAAGGACCAGGGATAAAGGATGTCAGCTGTTTCCAGTAAAGCTGCCTTTTGCAATTGACTGACAGGGACTTTGTCAATGCCGATGATGTTCAAGTGGTTCACCAGAGGCTTTTGGGGGGATTGCATGTGTGATGAAGACGGGGGGGGGGTGTCTCTATTCTCTTCTGTCTTGTGGATGATAATGTTCAGAGATTTCCCTCTCCCTAGTAGGGAAAAGAGCCACTCAAAAAGACGTGAATTAGCCTAACAAGGTTTCTTCTTCACAATCCCAAGCTGACCTGGCAGCCACTGCCTGGTTTCTGAGAAGCCTCCAGACCAGCCTCTTCCTCATCTGCTTGAGAATCTCCCAAGGGAGCCTCAGGGCAATGGAGGAAAGGGCCTTTCTGCAAAGAACATTGTTACACTGACTGGCCAGTATTTCCCTGGATCCGTCCTCCCACCTGCCCCCTTGCTCCCTTCATGGCTTCTCAAGGCTGTCGCAAAAAGAAGATATCAAGGTTCAGCGGCCATCAGCCAGATCTGTTGGTAGCCGAGGACGAGACCTGTGGCTCTGAGCTCCTTCCAGATCAGTGCCGGTCTTGGGATCCTGCTCCTTCCCACAGCTCTTCCTGATGGCCCAGGGGAAGTCCTCTCCTGCCCTAACAGGGTTCCCAAACCATTGGTAATTGTGTGTGTCCCCCCCCCCGCCTTCTGTCTAACCCAACGCCTGGGTTATTTTCAGCCTGTCCTTCTTAGCATCACCTATACTATACCTTCTCCTTGGCTGGACAGCTGATACGTGATAACCAACAACCATATTGTTGTTCTTTGTGCTTCCACATACAGGGCAGGTCATTCACCTCTGAGCAGGTGTGGAGTGCAGAGTGCGGCTCCACCTCTCTCTCCCTTGATCAGACGGTAACTTTAGCTGCTGAAGCCACATCTACATTCATGTTCTCACCCCCCCACCCGCCATGTTTGCCCTCCAAGCTGGACCCTGAAAGAGGCTGGGCAGATTCCTCTGGATGATTCACTGGATCACTTAGGGTAGCCAGCACAGCTGCCGCCCCCCCCCGTTCCGCCCCCCCCACCCCACTCCGCATTGCCTTGTTTGGCCGCCATCTTTTGCTTGGGGTTCCTTCACACCCCCCTCGAAGCCAGCCTCTGCTGCCCAACACCCTCCCCCTCTTGGGGAGAAGAGAGCACCCCCCCCCGCCAGGATCCCCTGCTAATGTGGGACTCGGCCCTGGGAGTGGCCCTTCCCAGCATGCCACACATCTGCCCTGCCAAATCCAGGCTCCGCCTCCCTGCGTCCTGGGGGCCGGATGGCCTTGGCCATTGGCCGCACCGTCCATTAAAAGGGGCGGGGGAGGGGGGAGTTGTGGGGCTTCTCTCTCCCTTTGCCAAGTTGGCAGCGCCCTCTAGGGGCACAAGGGAGTCAAGACAGCAGGTGCCCTGCAGCTTCCACTTGCCCCGCCGACCGGAGGAGGAGGAGGAGGCGAGGAGAGCGGCGGGGCGGGGGGGAGGCGCTCGCGGCGCCGTCTCGCCCGACGGAGGCCCCGCGCGAACTGCGAGCGCTGATCCCGCCCTCAGGAAACGGCCCCTCGGCGGAGGGCGGGATCCTGCTGCCTGCCCGGGAGGGGGCCTTGCCGAAGGGCCAGGCAAGCACCCCCAGGCCCGGTCGGGGCGGCTGCTGCTTCAGAGCTGAGGGAATAGGAAGCCGCGGGCAGCCCCGCCCGCCCCGCCCTTTGGAAGCCCCTGGAGGGCAGCCTGCAGTTGAAACCTGGGTTTGTTGTCTGGCTCCCACCTTAGCCTCTCTTGTTCTTCCCTGATGCTTATCAGAAGCCACTGCGTGTTGGGTGCTTGCCTTAATGGTGGGGGGGGGGCGCTTCTCGCCTGAGGCCAGAGAAAGTGCAGTATAGTTATCCAGGATGGCTTGTGGGTCATGAGTTGAGAGCTGTGGGTGATGTTCTGTTGTTGTTTCTACGGTCCGTCTTTTAATATGTCCTCCCTGGGAATCGATCGGACTCTATTGATCGGACTCTATTGATTCGTCTATTGATCATGTCGGTGGGCATCAGTCTGCCTGCTTTAATTCCATCAAATGTGCATCTCTGTCAAGTATGCCAGAACAGGGGCAGTCGGAGCCCAGAGCCTGGCTGTGGATTTGGAGGAGGGGGTTGGGGATTGTGCTCTAGGAGGACTATGGAACGCAGGGCGATCTGTGGGTTTTCTGCATGACACGGGGTTGATGTGTCCATTAGAAATAGATTTACAGTGATGTCACGGAAGTGGATTTGTCCTTAGGTAGCTCTAGACCAGTGTTTCTCAACCTTGGCAACTTCAAGACATATGGACTTCAACTCCCAGAATTCCCCAGCCAGATTCCATATGTCTTGAAGTTGCCAAGGCTGAGAAACACAGGCCCAGACTGAAGTTGATGGGGATGGTGGAAATTGTTGACGTTGTAATGGAATTCGATAAGAAATTCATTTCCCAGGGAGTCCATGGGTAATGAAAACGTCATCAATGAAGGAGCAGCTCCAGGGAGCCAGAGTTGGGAAGTTCTTGTTCTAGACAGAAGGGGTAGGCCACCTTGGCTCTTTTATGACTCATGGACTTCAACTCCCAGAATTCCTGAACCAGCATGGCTCAGCTTGGAAACTCTCCCTTTCCCCTCAGCATGGCTGGCTCAGGAATTCTGGGAGTTGAAGTCCACCAGTCATAAAAGAGCCCAGGTTGCCTACCCATTCTAGACCAACCAGGGAGATGTTGATGTATTTAGGAGCCATCGAAGAAGCTGGGCCACTCAGTTGCAGCAACGTTTTATCGCCAAAGGTAAAATAGTTCTGGGTTAGTCCACAGGCACAGAGCCTGGTGGGCAGGCAGCCCGTTTCAGCATCGGTTAGGATGCTCTTGATGGCTCAGAGCCATTTTTGTGGAAGAGGTTCCTCAGCAGCCATGGCGGCCAGACTGATGTCGTTAGGCAGGAGGGTGCCCATGGCGCTCAGCCTCCCTCCCTCAGTGTCATTAGGCAGCTGGGAGTGCAGGGGAAGGCAAGCTTCCTGCCCCTCCCCCTCTAGGCTCAAACAGATGCCTCTCGAAGGAGGGGGGGGACTAACACAATCAGACTTACAAGATTTAATTATTACAACCAATCTCAATAAAAGTAGCCTTAGCCTTCTGCTGGAGTTGACATCTAGTGCTCGTCTACAAGTTCATGAAGATTTAATAAATACATTCACAGAAATAATAAAAAAGATTAAAAAGCAAGGCCATCAAGAACCCTCATCCAGCAATGCCCCCAGTGGTGACACAGCTGGCAGAACTCGGTTTGCTTGCCCAGTGGAAATCCAGCTGCCAGCCGTGCAGAGCTCGCTCTTGTTCAGAAGGGCCCTAAGCTTGTAAGAAGCCCACCGAAGACCCGACGAGCCAGATGGAAGTCGCCAGCCGGGCATTATTTGGGCAGACCCCGCTGCAGAACAGGGGCAGCCCAACCAAATTTGGATCCCAAAGGAGCGGGGAAGAGGGCCAAGGCTGACTCACAGCAAGAACTGCTGGCCTAAGAGGGAGAGCAGCCGCTGAGGGCTGCATGGCTGGGATGGAGGGGGGAGGGGCGCAAAAGTGGGCAAAGGCCTCGGGACTGCACCCCAGCTGGCGCCATGGACAGCGGGCAGGCGTTGTCTCTCCCTGCCCCACATGGCTGGCTGGATCGCCCTCCCTACCAGAACCTCCCCCCCCACGCTCCTCATCTGCCCTTGTCAGCACAAAACCAGGCTCTCCCCACTGCCAGCTCCTCTGCCAGCTGCTGATCCAGGTCCCTGCCAACCTGAGTGTGCCAGTCACCCTGGGGAAGCATTGGGGCACTCCTCTGGCTTTACTTCCCACCACTAGCCCCCTCCAACCATCCAGACCAGACAGTGGGGCCAAGGAGGGTCAGATGTCAGGACACAGGACACTGCCTGGCCGCCTCTAGGCTGGTCTGGCTGCCCCCTCCTCCCTCCCCTGGGCGGGCTGCCCACTTGGATTGGCATCCCTCAAGTTAAATTTAGGGGGGAGAAAAGCACAAAGACCTCGCCCGCCCTGGCCACACAACCAGCTGAGCTCCGCAGACAGAAGCCCTGCAACCACTGGGCAGCCCCATGTCTGGCCAAAGTGGGCCCCGAAAGCCACAAGTATCAAGGAAACCCAGAGGAAAAAGCAACCCTCCTCCTTTTCTGGTCAGGAAAACAGGGCTGCCCGTGGAACGTCACCGATGCCAGCTCTTTCCTGCAGAAAACGCGGGAGCCAGTGAAGCAAACCCTGAACGAGGACAGCAGATCCTGGAAGAAGCACGGCTGCGCTGGGGAAAGAGTGAGGGGAGTCACAAGTGTAAACGGGCACAGATCCTGACAATTCGAGGCGTTTCACTCCCAGACTGGGGAGGATGGCAAAGTGAGGGTGAGGGAAAGGCCGTTGTCTGGGTGTGGCTGCCTTGCGGCCACACACAGATACCAAACAGGTCTTAGAACAAGTTGCTTTATGTGCCTCTTCTCCGTAGAGAGAGAGAAGAACCCAGAACAAGTGCAGAGAAGAGCAACAGAAATAACTGGAGGATTGGAGGATAAAGCATATGAAGAACAGTTGCAGGAACTGGCTATGTCCTGCCTAAGGAAAAGAAGGATCGTGTGTGTGTGTGTGTGTGTGTGTGTGTGTGTGTGTGTGTGTGTGTGTGTGTGTGTGTCATGATAGCAGTCTTCCGGTGTTTGAGGGGGCTGCCCCAAAGAAGAGGGGGGGCTCAAGCTGTTCTCCAGAGCCCCTGAAGAAGGCAGGAGAAGAAGCAACGGATGGAAACTAATCAAGGAGAGAAGCAACCTGGAACTCAGGAGAAACGTCCTGACAGCGAGGACAATTAATCAGCCTGTCCTCCTTCAGAGGTTGTGGATGCTCCATCGCTGGAGGCTTTTAAGAAGAGACTGGGCAGCCATTTGTCTGGAATGGTTCAGGATCTCCTGCTTGAGCAGGACTAGAAGACCTCTAGGGTCCCTTCCAATTCTTATCCTATTCTGTATTCTGCAAGGCCCAATGCAGGCATGAGAAATAAATAAAGCAATTGCTACAGGTAAACTTATTTGCTTATCAAACTTTGTTCTGCAGAATAAAGTAAAATAAAACAAAGAGGCTGAATCTGGGGTGTCTCAGGAGTTCATGGCCTCCGGGGCAACCAAGGACATGTTCCGTCTCGTTGATGGCCGAACACATGCCAGGCCTGGGGGGGGGTTCGAGATGCCATCTGGCAGCGGAGGCCATTGACATCGTCCTTGGACAGAGCCCTCTCCGCACCCCCCTCGCTTCCCTCCTCTGGCAGGGAGTTGGGCCCCTTTGATGGGCCCCCCTGAGCACTTGAGGGACCTAGTAGGCTTCCAGAGGGAGATGGTTTTTTTTTTTTTTGCTGGAATAGGGGGGCTGGGGTCTTGGACTGCATCGCTCCTATGCAGACTCCCTCTGTATGCTGATCCGGGGTGCACCTTGGCTTAGTTACTGATGGATTCTGGGAGAGGAGGCAGCCCCAGCAGAGATCCCTGGAGCCACTGGAGGGGGGCTCAGAGCGGCCGCAGCCCAGCCTGGGGGCAACAAGGGTGGCAGAACATCTGTATTCCTTTGCCCTCTTTGCCCCCGTTGATAGTGGCCAGCAGCTGCTTAGGGGACCCCAATTCCCAGGGGGCAGGGTGGGCCCTTCAGACCACCTCTTCAGCTGCCGAGGATTATTCAGGCTGTCCAGTGGATCCAGTTGCTTGCTTGGACTAGGAAAGCCTGGCCCTGGAGAGGCCCTGGAGACCCCCCCCTCAAATCCAGGCTGGGCTCCATTTGGGTGGCTGGCTGTTTTGGCTTTCAGATTTAAAAACGTGGGACATTTGCAGGGGGGGGTTCCCAGCAACCCCTTGCTCTTAATACACTTTGGGCTTCTCAAAAAGAAAGCAAAACCGCAGCTTTGCCTGTTCAGGTTTTGTTTGTTAACAATCCTGGGGAAACTCGTGTTGTGGACGCCGTCCAAGAAACCCCAACGCTCTCCTCCTGGCTCGCCGCCCGCCCGCCCGCCCAGCCCAATCTCCCGTCGGCCGGCCAGTGCGCAGGGCTCCGGTCCGGGGGGCTTGGGGGCGACCCCGCTCCTACGCGCGGAGGCGCCAGGCGCACGCGGGCTCCAAGGAACGACCCACCCCCACCCCGGCTCCCCATCCAAAGCGCCCAAATCCTCGGCCGCGCTCAGACCCGGAGCCGGGGAGCTCATCAGGCAGGCCCGGCAAGCTGAACGGTTGCGCTCCCCTCCGGGCCGGAGAAGGAGACGCCAAAATCGCGCCGTTCCTCCCGGTTTCCCGCCGGGGGAAAACCTGGTATCCGCGCCCCTCCCGCCGGCCTGGCGGCTCCGGGGCAACCGGAGCGTGACCAGGGCCAGCTCTGCGCCCCGCCCGTCGGAAGGCCCGCCTGGAGGGGTCGGGCGCAGCGCTGCCTCCGCCCCGAGACACCAGGAGCGCCGCGGAGTGGAAGCCGAAGGGCCGCGTCGAAGCCAGCGGGGCGGACGCGCCCAGTCCAGTCACGTAGAGCCCGGACGGGGGTCAGGACGGGGCCGGAGCGAAGGTGAAGGGGCGCGGGGCGGACGGCCCGACCGGGGGCGTGCCGAAGCGGGGGCTCCGCGCGGGTTGAGCCGCCGTCCGTGGCTCCGGTACCGCGGGGAGGGGGGCGGGGGCCCCGGCGGTGACCTGAAGGCGGCGCTCTCCTCTCCGTTGCAGCCGAGCCCGAGTGGAATGAGGCCGCGGGGCCGCCTGGGCGCTCTCCGCCGGGCGGGCTTTCGCGGGGAAGAACTGCGGACGACCGACGTGCCCAAGACCATGTGCAGAGCGCCCTCCGTTCGACGCACACCCCCTTGTCCCGCGGCGCGGCTGCAAAGCGATCCGAGCCCGAGCAAGGTACGCGCTGCCGCCGGGACCTTCCGAAGCCTCCGGCTCGGCCAGCGGCGCCGCGCTCGGCTGTTTTCGCGGCCCCTCCTAGCCCCGCCCGCGGGGCCCGTCACGTGGGGGGCGGTTCGGGGGCGGGGCCGGTGGCGCTGCGACGCGCGGGCCCCCTGCCGCCTCCTTTGTTCGGGCGGAGGGGGCGCGGCCGGGCGGCGCCGCGGGGCAGCCGGACGGGAGGCGGAGGAGGCGGCGGCGGCGGCGGCGGCGGGGGCGATGGGCGCGGCGGCCGGGGAGCGTGGCCGGGGAACGCGGCGGCGGCTGCCGGCTGAGAGGCCCGGGGAGGCGAAGGGGTGCGGCGCCCGGGACGCCGGCGCCACCCGGGGCGGGGAAGGGCCTCGGCCGCCCCCCCGGGGCCCGTAAAGGCGCAACTCCGCTGGGCGGGCCCGGCCGCGCCCTCCCCGCCCTGATCCCGGGCTTCCCCCGCAGCGACGGCGGCGCCCCCATGGATATTGACCTGGACTACGAGCGCCCCAACGTCGAGACCATCAAGTGCGTGGTGGTGGGCGACAACGCGGTGGGCAAGACGCGGCTCATCTGCGCGCGGGCCTGCAACGCCACGCTCAGCCAGTACCAGCTGCTGGCCACCCACGTGCCCACCGTCTGGGCCATCGACCAGTACCGCGTCTGCCAGGAGGTGAGCTGGCGGTCCGGGGTGGGCGGGCGGGCGGGCGGAGGGCTTCCCGGCCTGGCCCGGCCCGTCTTCTGACGCCTCGGCGCTGCCCAGGTGCTGGAGCGCTCCCGCGACGTGGTAGACGAGGTCAGCATCTCCCTGCGCCTCTGGGACACCTTCGGGGACCACCACAAGGACCGGCGCTTCGCCTACGGCAGGTGAGGGCGGCGGGTGCCACTCCCACCGGGAAGGTCCGCTTCCCGCCGGCCCTGTCGGGCATGGGGCCGCTGCTCTCCCGGCCCTACTAGCAGCCGCTCTTGGGTTGCCTCCTGCCGGGCCCCTTCAGCTGCTCACCCCTGGCAGGGCCATCCTCTTGCCCGGTCCGTTTCCTGGCAGTCTCTGGAGCCCTTCCAGCAGTGGGAGAGGCTTCCCTGTTCTGGGGGATGGGGCGGGTGTTCTCTGTTGCTTCTGCCCCCCCCCAGTGGAGGCCGTGCAGGAGGGACTGGGCTGCATGTGCCCTGCGCTCAGGGTTTGAGAGGGGGCAGTCAAGTGGCCTATGCAGCCTCTGGGTGGGAGGGGGCTGCACAGGCGGGGCTCTGGAAAGAAGAGGGCTCTGGGGCGCTGCTGGGACGATGCGGAGGAGTAGAGCCAGCCCTCCATCTTGGCCTTGGGTTGTGGGCACTCAGGGTGGCTGTTTGCGGCCCCTGCCTCTCTCTCTCAAGGTCTGGTGGGCCCAGGGGTCATCTCTGCAACTAGGGGGGAAGGTTCCCTGCCTGATGCTGTCCCTCCTCCCCCTCTTTTCCTTGACAGATCTGATGTGGTGGTGCTCTGCTTCTCCTTGGCCAACCCCAACTCACTGCGGCATGTGAAGACCATGTGGTACCCAGAAATCAAGCACTTCTGCCCGCGTACCCCCATCGTGCTGGTGGGCTGCCAGCTGGACCTGCGCTATGCAGACCTTGAGGCAGTGAACCGGGCGCGTCGTCCCTTGGCCAAGTAGGGCCCCGTCCCGCTGTCTGAGGCCACTCATTCTGGGGGGGCTGGCAAGTGTGGTCAGCCCCCCCATCCTAGATCGGTTCCTGCCTGTTCCATGGGGGTGCCTCCGCTCTCTGCCGCGGTTGGGTTACTTTGCCCTTCACGGGGGCCTTCCTGGGCATTCTTTGCTTATTGGGGTCCCTCCTGCTTTATTTCAGGCCCATTAAGCCTTCGGATATCCTGCCCCCCGAGTGCGGTCATGAGGTAGCCAAGGAGCTGGGCATCCCGTACTACGAGACGAGCATCGTGGCCCAATTTGGCATCAAGGATGTCTTCGACAATGCAATTCGGGCTGCCCTCATCTCCCGTCGCCACCTCCAGTTCTGGAAGTCTCACCTGAAGAAGACGCAGCACCCACTGTTGCAAGCCCCCTTCCTGCCTCCCAAGCCTCCCCCACCCATCATCCACATCCCTGAGCCAGCTGCTGGGGAAGGGCGGGGGCCCAGCTCGCTCTTCCAGGAGCCCCTTTGTGCCGATGTGGTCTTCCGCCTGCCAGGAGGCCACCAGCTCTTTGCGCACAGGGTCTACCTGGCCACAGCCTGCTCCCGGTTCTACGACCTCTTCGCGGGGGACTTGGGGGATGGGCCGGCCGGCGGGAAGGAGCCAGCCAGCCGGACGAAGAGCTTGGATGCAGCAGACCAAGGATGCCCGGCCACAGCCACTCGGGCCGTGCCGCTGCGGCCCTCTCAGAGTGATGAGCCGCTGTGCGCAGCTCGGATGCCCGGCCCAGTTTCTGGCTGGGGCCGGGGCATCGTTGAGGTGCGGCAGGAGCGGGTGCGGGACCCGGTCACGCAGCAAGAGAAGCCGATGACAGCTGTGTACCTGGATGAGCCGGTGCAGCTGGCCCCTTTCCAGGTGGTGCTGGAGTACCTGTACACCGGGCACCTGGATCCACCTCAGGCCAGCCTCATGCAGGTGGCCGCCATTGCCGAACTGCTGGAGGTGTTCGACTTGCGCATGATGGTCGCCAACGTCCTGAACAAGGAGAGCTTCATGAACCACGAGATCACCAAGGCCTTCCACGTGCGCAGGGCCAACCGGATCAGGGAGTGCCTGAGCAAAGGCTCCTTCGCAGGTAGCTGAGAGGAGGGAGGCCGGAGGGCAGCCCTGGTCAGCCGCCCCGTGCCCAGGACTGACCCCCCCTCCCCCCTGGCAGATGTGGTGTTCCTGGTTGATGATGGCTCCGTGCCAGCACATAAGCCCCTCCTCCTGGCAGGCTGCGACTTCATGGTGGCCATGTTTGGGGGCACCTTCCAGGAGAGCTGTGCTGCTGAGGTGAGGCGGGCAGCCCTGCTGCCACCTTATAAAGGGGGGCAGGCTTGTGCAGGGGATAACGCCATGGCTGTGGTGCAGTGGGCAACCTGGACTGCTGGGCATGTGCTGCTGGGGGGGGGTGCCCAGTTGGGGTGGCTTTTGGGAGGGGTGTCTTCCCTGCCTGGGTGCGTGGAAGCCCCAGCTTGGTCCCCGGAGACACCAGTCGTGGCTGGAATCGGGGCTTCGTGGTGGCATGAGGCCACAGGGCCTGCCCTCCCCACCTCTTTCCTGGGGACAAATGGAGGAAAGCTTGCCTGCCTGTGAGGCTCCTGAGCTTGGTTCTCTGCTTGGCCGCTGGGCCAGGGCCAGTGTCTGGCGGAGGAGAGGGAAGGGCCCTGGTGCTTCCCCTGGTTTGCGCGGACAGCCAGCCCCACCATATGGGACCTCTTCAAAAAAAGGATCAGGGGGCTCCATCTGCCACCAAGGCCAACCTCCCCCCCCCAGCCTGCCGGCTTCCTCTTCCTTCAGCACTGCCCTCCCCTCCCCTGCTTGCTGGCGATCATGGAAGTTGCAGTTTTGTGCTTTGAATTCCTCCCAAATTGCCCGGAGAGCTGCTGGAGGCGAAGGGTGGGCTGAAGCCGGTTAGAGGCCCCCCCTGAGCGCCCTCTCTCCCACCCCCAGGTCTCCCTGCCGGGCACCAACTGTGCCTGCCTTCGGGCTGTGCTGGAGTTCCTGTACACGGGCCTCTTTGTCCCCAGCCCAGACCTGGACGCCATGGAGCTGCTGGTGCTCACCAACCGGCTTTGCCTGACCCGCCTGCAGGCCCTGACCGGTGAGTCTCTTTGGGGCTTCCCTCTCCGGCAGCGTAGCGCTTCTGGGCACTGAGGGCGGCACAGCAGCAGCAGCCAAGCAGGGGCTGGCAAGCGGGCGTTCGGGGGGCAGCGAGAAAGAGCGCTTCGTCCCGAGTGCCGTTTCCTCCTTTTCTTCCCAGAGCAGTACGCGGTGGATGAGCTGATGCGTGCCAGCCTTCAGCAGGTGGAAATTGATGCCCAGGTGATCCTCTACCTGGAGATGACACAGGTACGGTGCAGCCGCCTTGGCCCCGGCACTCGGGGAACCTGAGCGGAGGAGAGGCTCCCTGCAAGTTTAGTTTTTTTAAACCCACCTTTATTATTTTTATAATTCAGGGTGGCAAACAAAGTTAATACGCCTTCCTCCTCTTCTTCTCACAACCGCCCTGTGAGATGGGCTAGGCTTAGAGAGAACGACTGGCCCAAGGTCCCCAAACCGGCTTTTGTGCCTGAGTGGGACTAGAACTCTTCACCGTCTCCCAATGTCTCGCCTGAGGTCTTTATCACCAGGCCGAAAGGGGGCTTGGGGGCAGCCTGTGCCAGATTCCCCCCCTCCCCAGGCAGGGAGGGGCCCCCAGGGACGGGGTGGCCTGACCCTGCTCCTTCCCGCAGTTCCATCACGCCCTCCAGCTGGCCGCCTGGTGCCTCCACTACATCTGCACCAACTACAACCAGGTCTGCCGCCGGTTCCCGCGCGAGATGAAGGCCCTGTCTCCAGGTAAGCCCCACGGCCGAGCACGGCTCCTGGGCCGGTTGCTGCTCACACACTTCAACACACCAGGAAGGAATTGGGGTGGGGGGTGGGTTTCCCCTCAGGGTGGCCCCCTCCCTTCCCCAGGGCCTGCATTTCAGCTGATGCCTGCTGTGCCTGGCTTCTCCCCAGAGAACAGGGCCCACTTTGAGAGCCACCGCTGGCCCCCCATCTGGTACCTGAAGGAGGAGGACCGCTACCTGCGCATGCAGAAGGAGCGGGCGCAGGAGGAGGAGGCCCTCCGCAAGCAGCATCCGCGCAGCAAGTGGTGCTTCTGGCGCCCCCACCGGCCCAGCCCTGTCTCCTGAGCAGGGCCCCACCCACCGGGAGGGGTCCCGCCCTGCTGCTGGTGCCTTTGCTGGGGAGGGGCGCTTCTGCCTTGTCAACCGGCTGCCGGCTGTGCCTCTTGCCGTGGCTGCCATGCCTTTACTGGGAGGGAGGGGCCCAGCACTGGTTGCTACCTCTGACCTTGACAGTATTCTGGGGGGGCGGGAGGGGGGAAAGTGACCGTGCAGGTGATGGAGGAAAAGGGAGGGGGTTGTGGTGTGATTATGTGCCGTGGAAGGGGATCAGTGGGGGGATTTGGGGGAGGCCGGGTGGGTGCATGAGTGGAGGAGCCAGAGCCCCCTAGTTGGGGGGCCACTAGCTGTAGAAAGGGCTCCCTCTTCCCTTCCCGTGGGGGGGGGCAGTGCAGAGAGGCGTTGTGGCTGGTCCTGGGACACCAGGCAGCTGCTGCCCAGAGCTGGCCTTTTCTTGGGGGGGGGCAAAGTGGTGGGAGTGCCCGCTCTTCCCTGGCACCATCTGGTGCATTAAGGGAAATCGCTGCCAATAACCTTAGCAAAAAAGGGGGGCCCCTGCAGAGCTGCAGTTTTTAAACCTTTTTCACTTTTTTCTACCTGTTCAAGATGTCAACCAAGCACAAATTGATCTGGGGGTGGGCCTTCCCCACCCCGGACCGAAGGGCTTTGATGCCCCAGGCCCCTTGTGGCCTGCGTGCATCTGCATAACCACTGTGAGCTGGGCTAGCCCCCGTTTCTTATACACTTTGCTGTTGAGCCGTTTGGAATCTTTAATAAAGAGCCTTTTGTATTGTGCATCCTGGAGTCTGCCAATCCCTTTCTGGGGGGGGGATCTCCCTGGCCTGTAGAGGACATGTAGGAGTGGGGGCTCAGTGCTTGGTCCTGTAATTTAGGGGCCTCGGGGCAAATGAGCCCCCTTAACAGTATTCCTGCTGCTCGCCTTGCGCCCCACCCAACTACGGGCAGGATGGTGGATTTGGGGTGGGGCACCTCCCTGACTGGCAACCCAGAAGGATCAGGAGGGGGTCAGCTCTGCAAGCACCCCCGTTTCCTGCTGCATGGGGGAAATCGCTTGAAAAAAAGGCAACAGCACCAGCCTTTCTTCCTTGTCAGCCAAACAGCTATATTTTATTCATCAGGAAAATAGACAATTTAGCTGCTTGCTCTGAAACACTAAAAAAGCAGTTGGGGTTGTGCTGATGCCTTTGGAGTCTAAACAAACCCGGGCAGGGCAGGAGAACTTTCTGGCCAGGGGCTGCTCTGCTGCAGGGCTCAGCCAAGCCGCCCCTCTTCCCTGGGGCCGCGAGACAGTCCCCTTCCCGCAGAGCTGAGGCCTTGGGAACAACGCGCCAGCCAGCTCTGCTCTTGGCCTAGCAGAGACAGGCCAGGGCTCCCTGCTTCACAGCTCTGCTGCGGGCAGGGCGGAGGGGGAACCCTGAGCTACTGGGCCAAAGGAGACGCCAAATCCAAGGGGACGCCTGCTTGGGCCAAAAAAATAAACGGCCTTTTGGGGAGGGGGGGAAGAGCTCCCTTTGTGTGCTGCCCTGCCCTGCCCTGCCCTGCCCTGCCCTGCCCTGTCCAAGCTGGCTTCATCATGCCAGGCGACGTCCCTCCTCCGGGTCCAGCGACTACCTGCAACCCAAAGGGCTACACCTGGTGGTAGAGGAGGATCTCGCTCAGCTCAAAGCCCGTGACAGCAAAGGTGGTGCCTTCCGGATTGCAGAAGCGGGCGCCACAAATCTGCGTGTCAGTCACACACTCCGTGTGGCAATGCTCGAACTGCAGGGAAATTGGTGGGTCCCTTTCAGGCATTCCTGCCGCCTCCCAAAGAGAGTCTAGGAATCCAGAGTGAGGCTGTGGAAAGATGGGCGTCTCCCACCCCCTCAACCAAGCAGCCCTTGGACTCACCTCAATGCTGTCTGTGTCCGCATTGAGGCTCAGTCCCCAGACCCGCACGAAGGAGTCCTCGGCCGCGGACAGCAGCTGGGCAGGAGACAGAGAAGACAAGGCCTGGGGGGGGGGATCTCCGGGTCTGCAGGCCTGGACTGCGGGGGTGGGTTTCTAACTGGGTGCCTCCCATCCCTTCAGGCAGGTTGTGATTGTGGTGACCTGCCCATAACCCTTTACCCACGGGAAGGGGGGGCACCTCCACCAGCTCTGCAGAGCCTGCCTGCCACCTGCGCCAAAGAGCCCAGGTCTGCGCATGCTGCAGCTTAGGCGTGCTCACGTCTCAAAGGCTGGCATCCAGAACCAGGGAACCTGAGCTGCCAAACTCTGGCTGCCCCTCCCCCATGGCGCTAGGCTCACCTTCCCCGAGAGCGGGGCCAGGTCCAGGGCGTAGATCCAGCGTGCGTGAGCGCTGACTTGGGCTCTCAGGGTCCCACGTGCCGCTTCGAACAAACGAATCTGCCCGTCCCCGTAGCCAGCAGCCACGACCCCGTTCCACAGCTTCACCGAGGAGCAGGTGCAGCTGGGTGTGAAGGGGAGGAATCAGGCCCTGCTGGGTGGGTGCTGGAGCTCAGAGGCTGAGTATCTCCTACCACAGGGAGGCCAGCGCCCCACGCCCTTAAGCACCCCACTGAGCAAAACTGGAAGCAGGGAGGACATCGCTGCCTCGCTCTTGCAGCCCAGGACCTGTTCCGTTGTGAGGAGAGGAGGGTCTCGCCTCCCATCCGCTGCTCCGAGCAGCCACCCTGAGCTCCATATAGCAGCCGGGCCTTCTTGCTATGCGGAACTTCCATCTGCCCCCCCCCCACTCTTTTGCCTCGGGTCCCTTCTCCCCCACCGGCCCCGTACTCAGAAGCTGGAATTTTGGTGATCAGCCTGAATGTCTCTCCAGACCCCCAAACGCACAACGCTCCAGAGTCATCTGCCGTCACCAGATCCGCAGCTCCCTCCTGCAACGGGAGAGACAGGACTGCCGTCCGTCGCCTGTGGCCTTTCAAATGCCGGCCTGAATGGCTGCCTTGTGGCCAGGGAAACCCAGACAGCCACGCAGGAGGACCAAAGGGCTGGGCGCTGCTTCCCCCGGGCACCTTAAAGATGACCAGGAACAGAGGAGGCAGCCCAGAGGGAGTCGGAGGGGGGGCTCAGGCTGGCCCCCTCCGCCCTTACCGGCTGCTCACAGAGCTCTGCGCCAATGTCCGTGATGGGACTGCTGTGCTGCTCAAGGACTTCGCTCAGTGTGATGTTGGTGCCTTTGGAGGGGACGTCAAAGACGAGGACCGAACCGGTGGATGTCCCTGCAAGGGGGGGGGAAATCGGGCCTAAGGGCTGCCTCCGCTCAATCCTGCGTACGGGTTCAGCAGGAACCCTCCCTTTCTGGGCCTTCCACCACCAGGCCGCCTCACACCCTGCTGCCAGCCCCCCCCCCAGCCACATCCGGCCCCTCCCGCCTTGCTCACCTACACACACGAAGTGCTGTCCCGTGGCTCCGATCCCCCGGGCAAACAGCACCATCCCTGGGGGGGGCAGAAGGCAGGGGTGAGCGGACAGGATGCAACCCCCCCTCCGCACACAGCCCCTCTGCTCCCAGCGGGGCTTCCGCGAGTTCAACGGTTCGGGCCCTTTGGACAGCCCCAGGGCGACCCTCCCCAGGGGAGCCGTACCCGAGGGCTTCGGAGGGCCCCCACTGGGCGCTGCTTCCGGGGGCATGGATGCCCTGCGGGCGGGGGGCGCCTGGTCCTGGGTTCCTGCGTGGGAGGGGGGAGCGCCCACGGGAGGGGGGGGAAGGTACCTGCCGAGGCCTCCATGCCGTCCAGCGGGTGCCAGTAGACCATGGCGGAGCCGTCGGGCTCGTACATCTGCCGGGAGAGGCGGAGGGGCAGGTTGGGCGCAGGTCCCCCCTCCCCCGGCTCCACCTGCCCCCCCCGCCCCGCCCCCCCCGGGGCTCACCTGGACGCCCTTCCAGGAGGCCAGCACCAGCAGCGTCCGCGAGGGCAGCGCGCACCAGGCCGCCTGCAAGAGGGCAGCGTTTCTGGCGGGGCTCCGGCCGCTCCCCTCCCCCCCGGCCCCCCGCGCCCCCCCCGCGCCGGACCTGCGTGACGAGGGGGGGCCCGAGGCCGCCCTGCCGGGCCTGCAGCTGGCGGTGGGCGCAGGCCGTCCCGTCCGCCGCCGCGCTGACCAGTCCGACCGAGGCGCCGTGCACGCTGGCGAAATAGGTGAGGCGCTTGGCCGGCAGCGGCAGGACGCTCAGGTTGTTGTAGAGCGCCAGGCTGCTCCCGCGCAGCGCCAGGCCGCGCTCCGCCCGCCGGTACATCGCCGCCGCTCCCGCCGCTGCTCTCGCCGCCGCTCCGGCGCCTCGCCCGGCCGGCGCGCAGGCGCGGAGGGGCGGGGCGGGCGGAGAGCCCGTTGCCGGGAGACGGCGTCGCAAGGAAGGGGCGGCCGGGGGCGGCGGCGGCGGCGGGCGGGATGGCGTCCCGCGACCGCGTGGCTCAGGCCAAGTCCCGCGCGGAGCGGTCGCGCCCGCCCACGGTGCCGGTGCCGCAGGTGGAGATCGTGCCGGGGCGGCTGTCGGAGGGCGAGTGGCTGTCGCTGCTGGCCTCCGAGGAGGCGGAGGACGCGGTGGGCGACCTGCTGGCGGCGCTGCTGGACCAGGTGCTGGGCGGCTGCTACAAGGTCTACCTGGCCCGGCAGGTCAGCGGCTGGGGGGGTCTGCGGGGTGGGGGGGAGGCGCCCCCCTCCACGCCTCTCTCCGCTCGAAGCCGGGCGGGGGGAGGGGGAGGGGAGGGGCCGGGAGAGGCTTCCCGGGAGCCCCCCTGAGCCGCCGCCGCCGCCCCCCCCGCAGCGCGTGCCCTACGTGATCGCCCAGGCGCGGGAGGCGATGCTGCAGATCGTGGAGTGGCGCTTCCTGGCGCGGGACGCGGGCGAGAGCGACGTGGCCGCCGACCCGGCCTGGCAGGAGGACGAAGAGCCGGCCGCCGCCGTCCCCGACTCCTGGGCCCAGGGCTCCGTGCCGCTGCTGCAGACCGTGCCCAGCCCGGAGTGGGAGGTAGACGCAGCGCAGCCGGGTAGGGCCGGGCCCGGAGGAGCCGGGCGGGGAGCACCTCGGCCTACCCGTCCGGCGCTCCGAGGGCGCTCCGGCCCGGCGGGTGCGGGGAGGGTTCGGGCGGGGCGAATTCCCGGGTTGCCCTGCCGATCCCTTTCCTCCAGGTGCCGGCAGGCAAAGCGCCGTCGGGGGAAGCGCCCACCCTGCCGGGGCTGCCGGGCGAGGAAGCCACCGAGGCCGAGCTGCCGGTCCCGTGGGGGGAGGAAGGGCCCCCGGAACCCTCCCTGCTGGCGTACCAGCCCCCCAGGCCAAAGTCGCGCAGGAGGCTGCCGAAGGGCCCGGATGAGTCCCCACCCGCGCCCAGGGCTGCCCCTGCCCGGCAGCCCTTCAAAGGCCGCCCGCCCCCTTGCGGGCCGTCCCTGCCCTGGGCCACCACGCTGGGCAGCAGGAAGAAGATGGTCTCCGAGCAGGAGCAGCTTTGGCGGAAGCTGCCCCAGGGGCCCCTGGAAGGCAGCTCCCTGAGGCTGCTGGGCAGCACGCAGCCCCTGCTGCCCTCCTCCTGCAGCAACCTCCTCCGGATCCAGATGGGCCGCCCCCCCAACATCAAGGATGTTTTCTACGACGAGATGGGCAACGTCACGCTGGTGCCTCAGCTGGAGCCGGCCCGCCTGCCTAAGCGCTGGATCAAGCCCACCGTGGAAGTGGTGGACCCCTACGTGGAGTCTAGGCGCCAGGAGACCCTGAAGATGGTCTCGGGCCGCTACAAGCGGCCCCATCTCCCTAGAGGCCCTGCCGCAGGCAAGCGGGCCCCCGTGGATCGAAGCAGCCTCCTGGCTCACGCTGGGCTGGAAACGGAAGGCCCCTTGGAGGCAGCGCAGGAGGCCCACCGGGAGCAGGCGGCCTATTCTCCTCTTCCACCAGGAAAGACCCTCGAGCCCACCAGCTTTGTGTTTGTCAAACCCACCGTGCTGGTGGAGACGGTCAACCTGGCCCCGGGAGTGAGCCTCCGCCGTGGTGGTGCTGGCCCTCTGAATGCTCACTTGCAGCCTGTGGTCGGGGCAGAAGAAGTCACGGAGGCGGGCGGGTCCCTTCGCAGCAGGGCCAAAGGGCCCTTCCTTCAGGAGCCCCCGCTGCTGCCTCACTTGTGCCCCAGAGCCGTGCTGGGGTGAGGTGCTCAGCGGCCACATCCCGGCCTCACCCTATCCTGAAATAAAATGGATGTTGCCACTCACACCTTTGGCTTTTTTACAAACCCCCGACTCTGGCTGATAATCAAAGAGAGGGATTGGGGGAGAAGATCCCCCCCGACCTCCACCCACCTGTGTTTCTGTGGTTACCCTGCAGAAGAGTGTTGTTCTGTGTGGGACCAGTGCCCCCCCCCTTTGCAGCAGAGGGATTGGCCAGCACACAGCTGCACCTTGACTGAAAAAGCCACCCCAGAGATGCCTGGCGCCCTTCGACAGGCTCCCCATGACACTCTGGGTGGGAAGCCCTCCAGCATCGGTTGGGCTGTGCCATCCACCGATGGGGCCGTGGAAGGGCATTTCCCCCCTCTCGCCGGGGAGGGGGAGAGAGGCAGAGAAAGGCGCTGTCATTTTTATTGGAAAGATAGTCTGGAAATAACGCTGAAACCTAAGGGGCCAAGAAGTGAAAAGAAAGTTGTACAGATATTTCTCTGTTGGCTAGACACACACATTTTCATCTTCTTTATTTGCAGAAGTCCCCGCGTCTGGCATTTTGTCACAACGAGCAGCATTGGGAGCTTTGGTGGGCGAGGGTGGCTCTAGTTGGGCCATCCTAGAGCATCTTTTAGCTCTCATGGCTGTAGATTGAAAGGGCGGGTGTTGGGCAGTGGCCGCCAGTGGCTGACCTGTTCTGCAGAGGGGCGCCCCAGAAGAGCCCAAGCAGGACGGGTGGAGGGTTCCAGCAGCTCTCTGTGTTTCTTGGACAGCTCCCAGTGGTAGAGGTTTTTATTTTTTCCAAAGCAAGTTTGCCTCGGTTGTCCTCCGTATGCCGGTAAGAAAAGGGAGCTGAAACCCCAGGAAATCTGGGGTGTGGGGAGGAAGGAAGAGGTGGGTGGCAGGGAAAACTGCCGTGATGGACACAGGAAATTGCCCTTAGAAATTGGTGGCGCTCTCTCTGTCTCTCAAAGTAGCGGGATGGGCTTACACTGGCACCAAGTAAAAGCTGTGTACACTTGCTGAAAATACTTTTTGGGTATAAATAATGCCCCTCCATAGCAATAAAAAGATTGCAGACAATTGTGGGGCATTTTGAACAAAATAATGTAATCTCAATAAATCCCCCATACTTCCCAGAGGAGTGAAACAGTCTTCCCAAATACTTAAAACTTGTTCAATCAATTGTTCTGTTGCTAACTGCCAGGCACGGGCTCTGAAATGTTTGGCAAATGCCAAGATTTTAGTTTTAGAATAACTTACATCCTGTGATCAGATTGCATTTTGAATGAACACCTCAAAGAGAAGCTGTTTAGAGAAGTTAGCTGTTCCTATTTACACTTGCAAGTTGTGAGATAACCAATTTTCTGCCCTAACGCCAACTGGACAGTTGTTTCCCTCTTCTGTTGTAGCAGGTGCCCAATACTTGCTAGACCAGGGGTAGGCAACCTTGGCTCTTTTATGACTGGTGGACTTCAACTCCCAGAATTCCTGAGCCAGCCATGCTGAGGGGAAAGGGAGAGGTTTCCAAGCTGAGCCATGCTGGCTCAGGAATTCTGGGAGTTGAAGTCCACCAGTCATAAAAGAGCCAAGGTTGCCTACCCCTGTGCTAGACCCTTCAGCTTCATCTTTATGCGACCTCAGCAAATCCGGGTGTGGAGGGTCAAAGGGCCATCAATGAAAGGTACTCCTTCGTGAGTGGAATCCTGGAGACTCTTATGCTGTTTTGAGCTCACTGTGGCCGGCCGGGGAAGGACCCCGATGTGGTTAGTAACTAATTGGGAGAGTTTTATTAAATACCATCCTGTTTATTTCCATCCTGCCACCTCCTATAATATTCCCCTGATTCAGTGTCTGAGCTGTTAATTCTGAATTAGCTGACAGCTGGAGAATTTCTGAAAACAAGCACTTCCTCCTTCTAACCAATAGACCACACAAAGTTTGTTTTAAATCAGCCAGAGGGTGTGATAACCTTGTAGTATCTTACAGTGTTTTTATTAGAGGATGCTACGGCCCTACAGACAGGAATTTTTTAGGTGCAATTTTCCTGCACTCTGCGTTAAACTTTTAATGCAGAAATTTTTGTAAAGTTTGCATATTAATAGAGCCAGTGTGAATCTACGGTATTTTTTTCCAATTTGCACACATCCTAGATCTAGAAATAAAATCAAATGCAACTCTGAAATCAATAAAGGCAATATATAGGACTGACCCAGCTTTACTTCTCAAGTAGACGTTGCACAGTGACGATCGAATCCCTGATCAAGGGAGGCTCTAAGGCAGGGGTAGGCAACCTTGGTTCTTTTATGCTGGCTCAGGGATTCTGGGAGTGGAAGTCCACGAGTCATAAAAGAGCCAAGGTTGCCTACCGCTGCTCTGAGGCCTGCTTGCTCATCCGCCAAGACCATATGTTTTCTGACCAGTCTGGACTGGTGTGAGTGGACGTGATCTTAGCTCAGGATCGTCCCACGGGATCCACCATTCTTGATATCTACTAATCGAGAAAGTTCCTGACTTCTAATCATTTGTTTAGTGACCGAAGTTAAAACAGCACTGAAAAAAGTGACTTATGACTGTATTTCACGCTTAACAATCATCGCAGCATCCCTGGATCAAGGATCAAAATTCAGACGCTTGGCAGCTGACTCATCTTTATGACGGTCGCCATGTCCCTGGGGGATCAAGTGATTCCCTTTGGTGATCTTCTGACAAGCAAAGTCAACTGAGAAGCCAGATCCACCTAACCACCCTGTTACTAACTTAACAACTACGTTGATTCACTGAGCAACTGTGCAAGGAAGGTCGTAAAATGGCAAAACTCACTTAGTGACTGCCTTGCTTAGCAATGGAGATTTTTGACTCAGTTGTGCTCATAAGTGGAGAACCAGCTGTAACTTCAGCAGTGACCAAATTAGACCGTTTGGGCTTAGACCGTTTGTGAGCTTTTGAGAGGAGTGTGGGGGCCCCCAACCGGCCTCCAGGCCCCCCAGAAGCCGCCCTGGTCAGGCCTGGAGGGATCCGGCTCTGCCTCAAGACAGCCCCTCCTCTGGCCCTGCTGGGGGGAGCAGAATGGAACACCAGGGAACCATGTGTTCTGTCCCAGCCTGCGTGAGTCCTTGTTAAGCTCACAGGGAGAAGCCCCTCTTCCAACAAGCAGGCTGGAACCACAGGAAAAAAAACCCTTTTATTATTTACAGACCTGAGTAAAATGCCCAAAGGCAAACAAAACAAAATTCACTGAAACTTGATTCCTTAACACAAACGGTTGCCGTTGGCAACCAGCACTTCCCACACTTTCCCTTTTATTGTGCAGCCCAAGGCGTGGCTTCCTAATGCCTTCTCCTTTGCCTTTGGAGCCGCCCCATTGCACTCCTCTGTCGGACTCTCTTTGCCTGCTGGTTTGCGAGCATCCTGGATGTCTTCCCACTGCGAGTCATCACTGTCCCGGCCCAGCCTGCCAGCAGAGCTGTGTCTCAGCCTGAGTGCAAGTGGAGGGGCCAGGCTCCTACTCATCAGAGCCTCCCTCCAGCCCCGCCCTCCTCCTACTCCTGCTCCTCCGATTCCCCAGACTCAGCTGCAGGGTCCACTGGCTGACGAGCTAGAAGGGACCTTGGGGGTCTTCTAGTCCAGCCCCCTTCTCAGGCGGGAGACCCTATAACTTTTCAGAGAAGTGGCTGCCCAACCCCCTCTTCTTCCAAACTCCAATGTTGGAGCATCCACAACTTCTGGAGGCAAAAGTCTTTCCACTGATTAGCTGTCCTCACTGTCAGGAAATTCCTCCTTGGTGCTAGGCTGGATCTCTCCTTGATGAGTTTCCATCCTTGTTTCGTGTCCTGCCTTTGGTGCTTTGGAGAATAGGTGGACCCCCTCCTCTTCTTTGTGGCAGCCCCTCAAATATTGAGAAACTGCTATTATGTTGCCCCGGTCCTTCTCACTAGACTAGATCTACCCAATTTCTGCCACCGATGTTCACATGTTTCAGCCTCCAGCCTCCTAATCATCTTTTTGACTCTTCTCTCCACTCTTTCCAGAGCCTCAACGTCTTTTTTACATCGTGGCGACCAAATCTGGATGCCGTACTCCAAGTGTGGCCTTACCAGGGCCTTATTAAGGGGTTTTGTTTATTTATTTTTCGGATTTGAATGCCGCTCCTCTCCGCAGACTCGTGATCTTGATTCTGTCCCTCTGTTCATGCAGCTGAGCACATGGCACCTCTTCCGCCTCTCCCGGATCTCACCTCTTCCTCCAGGGAAGAAGAGCTTCAGGGGCAGCCCCTGCAGCCCCCCCTTTCCTCACGTCAACCCAGGAAGGACCCCTTTGGCTTCCCTTGGGAGAGTCTCGCATCCTGTCTCTCCCCCCCCCCAGGTCTGGCCATGCTGCTCTGCCTTGACCTTCTTCCCTTGGGAAGTTTTTATCTCCCGAGGAGGCTGGGCAGGCTCCCCGGCTCCCTCCTCCCCCAATGCTGCTCTGTGGCCTTCTAACTGCGGAGGAACAATATATTCATCTTTGAAGCCCCTTCACTCGAAAGCCATTCAAAAGCATCCCATTCTCATCCAAGGCAAAATGAGGGAACAACCAAGGGGCTGAAGAAGCTTCTTGCATGAGAAGCGAAATGTCTTCAAAGGAAAACTAGGAAGTCCAGTTGCTGCCTGAGAAAGAAGCACCTTTAGGACAACCAGGACCCCGGATGGCCGAGAACATCCGTAGACATTGAGAACTAAGGGCCCTTATCTCTAATTCCTAGGAATTGGGAGCCACAGAGTCACGATGATGGATCTGGCATCTCAAGGACTTCTCTTATTTGGAGCACCCCCCTCTGAGCCCCACTGGAGCTCCCCCAAGCCCCGGCCAGGGTGCAGGGTGACGGGGGGGGGATATCTGGAAGCTTCGTGGGAGGCTCACCATTGTTTATTGCCTCGCTGTTTACTGTTTTGCTGTTTTTATTCTATTTGCTGCCCAGAGTTTCTGCCGGTGATGGCCCTGTAGTAAATAAAGAAATAAATACATGCTCTATAGGAATTGCCACAAGTTGTTGCCGCTCTGTGCTCTCAGCCTTGGACCAGCCCCTCCTCCCCCCCTCGCTGCTGCAAGTCATGGCCTGTACAGCAATTTCCTTTATTTTCCATTTCTCCAGAGCTTGGCCTTGGAATTTGTTTTGACAACCTTAAGTTAACAGGGAAGGTTTCCAGCTCCTCTGTCTTATCGCTACTAGCCCCTGCTCCGTTTTCTGCTGAAATGTCATTTGCACTGTTAACAAAGAGTTTCTGGCCATAAAATCCAAGACTTTAGGTCTGAGTGATGCAAGTGGGCTTCTCCTTCTACGCTGGTCCCCTCCCCAAAGGATTAATTCCTCACTTTCCCAAACCACTGGGTGAATTGCAAACTCCTTCAAGGGCAGTCAGTCTCTAAGTTGCTCAAGGTTTCTGAGGCGCTACAGTGACCCACAATACTTCCTGCAATTTTTGTTTTGTCTGTTGGCTTTTGGTATTGCTACTCATTTGCAATCTTCTTTTATAGGGCTTATAAAATCTGAAAATCAGAAAAATTAACAAAGATAAACAGGTGTGCACCCTTCGCCATATTGATTCCTCCCGTAAGGTGGGCCACAGTTTTCACCAGGAGCTGCATTTTGTCTACTGTGTTTTCCCTTGTATTATTTTTGCCTCTAAAAGAGGCATTAGGTCTTACTTTCGGGTGGTGTCTTATATTTTTCATGACACCTGCCTCGCCCTGCAGTGGCGGCACCAATAGCCCCATCCAGCAGGAGCCTGTATCTCTGCTGGCCCACTTCTGCTGTGGCCCACATCACGCTACTGCCGCCACAATGAGGCAAAGCAGGTGGGGGAGGGGTGGAACTGCCCCACGTGTCACACACCCGCTTCCTTCAGGCCCCCCCCCCCAGCCCAGGCCATTCCTTGCTGTGTTCACTCCCCTCCCGAGCCGGACTGCCATGCCACCATACGGAGGATGGGCGAGGTAGATCTGGTCCCCCTCTGTTGTTTCGGGGCCAGGGGGGAGTGACGGTGAAAGGCCCCACTACTGCTGTGGGGCTTTTTTTTTTTTTTTGATGGAGGTTATGAATTTATTTCAGTTTTAGTTGTAAGTTTTGTAGTGTATGAAAGAGCTGTCAAAAATAATTCTGTAGGAGATTTTACAATGAGTTTCATGCATGAGAACAAACTCAAACTAGAGCAAGCCACAGCCATGGGGCAAAAATGGAAGCTTTCAATGTCTTAAGTTTAACTGCTTTGGGAAGCAATCACATCTGTTGACTGGGGGTCACAGAAGGGTCCAAAGCGTCCATAGATGTCTTTAGCACGCACAGCAAAGTAATATTTGCTGCCAGACACAGAGTAAGTGTGCATGCCATAGGCAGAGGAAGGGCTTTTACTTCCCCAATCTTTTTCCACTGAGAGGGTACAGTGGCACTTGGGTCCTCATGGTATGCATATAGGTGATAGCTATCCACACTGGCACAGCTCCGGTCCACTTCCAAAACACTCCAAGAAAGGACAATGCCATTTTGACTTTGCACTCGGGCTAGCTTCAGGTGTGGCTTCTGAGGCAAAGAATGGTTGGCAGCTTCAGGAGGCAATTGGGAGGGCTGCTGGGCCTCTGGCAGAGGGGCTGGATGCACAGGCCGCAATGGCTCTGAATGTACTGGAGGAGGCCGATGATGTACTGTGAGTTGAGGTCCACCAGATCCTAAAGTTAACCCACTGTTTACAACATAAGCTGTTGTTTGAGGCACTCGCATGGTTACACCTGAATTTTGTGGGTTGAGCTGCCTTAAACCAGAATTCGGCATAACAGTGGTTCTCATGGGATTCTGTCCTGATGGTGCAGGAAGAGTAGTGTAGACTACTTGATGGTTAGCAGCTCTTGGTACTGGGAGCCTAGCTGTAGCCTGAGTCACTGGGCGATGTGTTACATTCACAGTTGTCTGGGCTGTGGGGAGAACATGTATGGTGGCTTGTGACAGGCCACTTGTTGGCACACCAGCTTGTTGGAGAGGGGTTGTCTGTACTGGATGTAAGGGGCGAGCAACAGATGGGGCTGATAGGCCCATTCCAGAATTGTTAGATTGGTTCTGGTTCTGCTTCTTGCCATCTTGAGAAGAACCATCAACTTCATCATCTAGTGTGAGATCAATTACTCCAGCTGCAATACCTCCTGTAACCTTTCCAGTCTGTGATGGTACTTCAGGTGCTTTCTTATTTGCTATATTATCTGCTGGTGGTGGTGGAGGTGGTAACAATCTGGATGTTTGATTCTCAACTCTCAGTGTTGTAGTATTCACTTCAGAAGGAACTGAATTATTGAAAGCCGATATAGGAATCTTCATCTGTATGGGGTTCCTACTGATGGGAGGAGTACCGGTATATATTCCTGAAGTACTCACAGTAGCCAAAGTAGTCCTTGTGGCTTGTGCAATAGGATGTGCTGTTGTAACAGCTTGCACTGCAAGGGTTGTCCCTATTGAACAGCCAACACTAGCTGGAGAGTTCCTCTGAATGCTTGAACTGGACACTGAAGGGTTATTGTTTGGTTTTGCTGAATTAGTTGATGATAGAGACAAAGGAGTTTTGGTTAGATTACCAACATTTGATTGGCTTTGGACAGGTATAAATTCAACACTGCCAGATTGCTGATTGGTAACCAAGGTTCCTGTGTGACCTTGCAGGATCTGAGGCTGAGAGGACATTGCAACAGGTACATGCAGGATTACTGGCAAAGACTGAAGTGAAACAGACATTGGCTGTGTGTTCCCACCAGCCACCTGGCTGGTACCAACTACTGTTGCAGTATTAGCTGTGGGAAGAACAGGTGTTGTCAAAGAGCCAGATGTGAGGGATGCAGAAGTAACTGGTGTTTGGGGCTTCTGACGTCCACTGACTGGTGTCTGTGGAGTAGCAAGAGAAGCAGCAGACACTGTATTCACAGGGGACTGAAAAGTAGTTGATGAAGTGTCTCCTATATTTCTCTTGGACTCCAGCATCTGTCTTACTGTGCCAGCATTTCGATATGCCACACTGTTGACACTGCCAGTATCACTCACTGCTTTTCCTGGGGAATGGGGTGTGTTCTGTAGAGTTTCTGTTTTTTTCTTTGAGTCCTCTCTAGCTGCTCCAAAACGTTTTGTCAATCTTGCAATTTTAGCCTGTAATTCTGTAATGACAGTTTTGTGTCTCTTATTGCATTCAATCTTATCTACTCTGGTTTTCAAATCTTCTAGAGTTTTATCAAACAATGCACACTCCATGGCACTAAATTTCTCTTCTAGAAAACGATGGATGACCTTTTCAAGTTTCTGATGAACATCTCCTTTGGTTGTAATTTTTACTTCAAATTCTGCTTCAAAATCTCCCAGATACCGTCGGCGTTTAGAATGGATACTATCCATATCCTTTGATTTAGAACGCTTTCTTCTTGATGCCTCACATTTTTCTGGAGGTTTCTCCTCCTCCTTGTTGGGCTCCTTTTCTTCTATGGGATTCAGTTCTTTTTTTTCTTCTCTGCCTTCTGGAGAATTTTCATGGTTTGGCATTAATACTACAGCTTCTTTTTCACAACAAACTTCTTCTTCATCATCAGAAAGAACCAAAAAAGCTTCTTTGGGCAAACTTTCATTGCTTTCATGTTTAGATGGAGAATTTAAAGAATTTGCTACCTTTTCTTCTGAACATAAGCTAGGAGTCTCTACAGGGAGCAAGATGGGTTGAGAGAAACAATTTAATGCATTTGCTGGGGCCAACTTTTCTAAAATTGGAATAATTTCATCTGTTTCCATTTTAGCTGCATTTCCCAACATACTCTCAGTTGGTGGTTTTTCTACAGTTTTTTGAGCCACAGTCTCTACCACATCTGCAGATTTGATTTCATTCTTTGAACTTTTATTTGTATTCAAACTACTGGATATTGCTTCCTCATCAACTTTCTCTTTTACAACAGTGTTGCTATGATGGATGGCCTGTGCCCTAGGATCTGTAAGAACTGGATGGAGCATAGGTGGGACAAGAAATCATGAAGCCTGGGACAAAGAGACTGCCATGCCATGTGCTTGGAACAAAGAAGACAAAGGAACAAAGACCCATGTGGCTTGACTATGAGATTTTGGAGTAAACAGGAAATGAGGGAGGGGCCAACAGGTGGAGGGACAGTTGTACCAAGATTTGAATCTACCGGCCACAGGTATAAGCTTTGCCATTGGCCACAGGTGTAGCTTTGTTAAGTGTAACCCTGCTATTGGCCACAGCTATAACTTTGTCATTGGCTGTTGTAACCATGTGATGCCTTATGTAACCGCCCACTGTAACATTCAATAAATAGGGTAGGCAGCCTTCTTTCTGGGTTCGCTTCACCCCAAGGAAATCTGCATCCATGCTGTCTCCTTCAATTCGGCAATCGTGAAGGAACCCGCCATTGGGGCACATTCAAGTGTGCCACAAATGGTGACCCCAGACGTGATCTGGGCCGGTGTTGTATTCTACAACATCCCTGACACCCTCTTACTCATCTCGCGCATTCGTGGCGTCCTCTCCAGCGAGGACTCACCCCCGTAGCGTCTTCAGCAAGGACCTACCCCCCCCATGAGTATGTGGGCAGAATTCTCCAAGGACCAAAGGGCTCATTTTGAACGGCTTGGTGTAATTGTCAGGATCTCAATTATGCAACTAAGAAAATTTCACAAATTTGTCTTCACTTAAGGAGTTAATGTTTATTTGGCAATGTCCCTCTCACTCCTTAAAGGGACCACTAAAAATTGCTAATTGGATTAAAAATTGGCTTATGTGTTCAAAAATTCTCTTTACGTGGAAGAATTGTTTGCATGTCTATTTTTTTTTTTTTTTTTTTGCAGATTTCCTTGGGGTGAAGCGAACCCAGAAAGAAGGCTGCTTTCCCTATTTATTGAATGTTACAGTGGGCGGTTACATAAGGCATCACATGGATACAAATAGCCAATGACAATGTTATAGTTGTGGCCAATAGCAAGGTTACATTGCAAAGCTACACCTGTGGCCAATGGCAAAGCTTATACCTGTGGCCGGTAGATTCAAATCTTGGTACAACTGTCCTCCACCTGTTGGCTCCTCCCTCATTTCCTGTTTACTCCAAAATCTCATAGTCAAGCCACATGGGTCTTTGTTCCTTTGTCTTCTTTGTTCCAAGCACATGGCAAGGCAGTCTCTTTGTCCCAGGCTTCATGATTTCTTCATCCCACCTATGCTCCATCCAGTTCTTACAGATCCTAGGTGCACAGGCCATCCATCATAGCAACATCTCCTCCTTTTTTCTTTTAATAAGAGTCCGGGGAGAAAACGGGACATGGTTTTGTCTTCTGCCAGTCAATGTGGATTTTTTCTGTCATCAGAGGCTGTAGTTGGTTCTTGTCCAGGAAATGAACAGAGGAGGGAGGCCTACACTGTTTCAACAGGGAAGGAATGCATTGCACGAAGCAGCAGATTGTTACACATAATACTACAAACATAATACCAAAAATCAATTTTCTGAGCCATTCACCATTAGGTAACCAGGAAAATAAAGTGTCCCAATCAAACAAAGCACCATCTCCTTTTGATAGAGGATTGCTTTGTACCATACTTTCCATATGAGCGACTGTGGCAGAAATGTCAGGTGCGTTGTCAGAAATATACATACAGCAATGGCTTTGAATGAGAGCACACACGCCTCCTTTTGCAGCAAGAACGTCTAATGCATAGCGATTCTGTAAGGTTACCTCTCTTATTTGTCGCTGTTCTTCATTTAACAATTTTATTGAGTGAATAGTTTCATTGAACATTGCAACAGTCCAGTTGTTTAATATATGCAAATCCCTATAATTCATGGCAACACCCATTGAAGGAATTAACGCTCTAGCAGTTTGAACAGACCAACTACCCCCCAAAGTGAGTTCATTGGAAGCTTCAATATCGCGTCTATTGCGCAAGCGGAAAGAGGGTAGTTTATCAAGTTTGTAAAAAACAGGGATTACAGCTCCATATGTACATACACCAGACCAATTCTGGGGTATTGACCGATATGCATTTTTTCCACATAGGATCCAATCTTTGTCAGGTGTGAGAACATTGTCTTTTGAGGCATTGTACAGAGTTTCAAAAATCTCACCAAAATCAAGCAAGGGAACACAGACAGTACATGCTTTCTTGTTGTCAATGTCTGTCTCATTATAATATCTAGCTTTATAATCTAGCTGCCAAGGATAGTTGCTTTATTACAAGATACTAACTGATGAAGCTGTGTGATTAATGCATACTTGAGCAGGGTAAAACAAAAGAGAACTGTAAGGAAGGATTCAATTAGAAAGAGAGAGATTTCATTCATAGGCACACACGTTTGCTTCTGTGCTGAAATGTTACCATTAACAATTGAATGCATTCAGCAACTTATGGTGAGAGAGAAAAAATGCAAAACAGCAATGATTTGTCACAAAAATTAAATCATTAACAAGAAATAAGAAAGAGATAATATGAAAATCATTAACAAACTAAGAAACATAAAATTCAAAATAGGCAAAGAGAAATGAGAAAGACACAAAATTGGCAGGGAAATCATAAGAAAGAGAAAAAGCCATGGCTTATTAAGCAACACAACCTGGAGGGAAGGTATAAGAGAGAGAAGGTAACAGAGATTCATATGTAAATTAGAAACAGAGCAAAATGCAGTCATATGTAGATTTGAGTTTCGTCACAGCCCTAGGCTGGCTGGTTTTTAAACTGGCCCTAGTTGATGGTCTTCAGGGGACGATTGCAACAATTGAGGTCTTCAGATAAACCTGCAGAGAAGAGGGGGGAGAGAGAAAAAAAAGGGGGGGAAGGGGGAAATGGCTCTCCTGCAGGGGAAAAAAGTTTTTTTTATCAAGGCAGTTTTTGAATCAATGGAAGGCCAGGAGGCATCTCTCCCCTTCCAACTATAAGAAATAGAAACACAGACTTCAGATTTTTTTTTTTTCAAGTTAAAAGGTGAGAGAAGACTGAATTAGCATAGGAAAGCATGTTCTGAGTTTTAAAAGGCTCAGGATTCTTTCTGTTTCCTCTGTCTTTTAAAATAGACATGCAAACAATTCTTCCACGTAAGCCAATTTTTAATCCAATTAGCAATTTTTAGTGGTCCCTTTAAGGAGTGAGAGGGACATTGCCAAATAAACATTAACTCCTTAAGTGAAGGCAATTTGTGAGATTTTTTTAGTTGCATTTTTGAGATCCTGACAATTACTCCAAACCTTTCAAAATGAGCCCTCTGGTCCTTGGAGAATTCTGCCCACATACTCATGGGGGGTAGGTCCTTGCTGAAGACGCTACGGGGGTGAGTCCTCGCTGGAGAGGACGCCACGGATGCGCGAGATGAGTAAGAGGGTGTCAGGGATGTTGTAGAATACAACACCGGTCCAGATCACGTCTGGGTCACCATTTGTGGCACACTTGAATGTGCCCCAATGGCGGGTTCCTTCACGATAGCCGAATTGAAGGAGACAGCATGGATGCAGATTTCCTTGGGGTGAAGCGAACCATTTGCATGTCTATTTTAAAAGGCAGAGGAAACAGAAAGAGAATCCTGAGCCTTTTAAAACTCAGAACATGCTTTCCTATGCTAATTCAGTCTTCTCTCACCTTTTAACTTGAAAAAAAAAAAATATCTGAAGTCTGTGTTTCTATTTCTTATAATTGGAAGGGGAGAGATGCCTCCTGGCCTTCCATTGATTCAAAAACTGCCTTGATAATGCTTTGTTCACTGTTAAAAAAACTTTTTTCCCCTGCAGGAGAGCCATTTTCCCCTTCCCCCCTTTTTTCTCTCTCCCCCCTCTTCTCTGCAGGTTTATCTGAAGACCTTATTTGTTGCAATTGTTGCAATTGTCGCCTGAAGACCATCAACTAAAGCCAGTTTAAAACCAGTAAAACCAGCTTCTTTTCTCTTTCCAAGTAACAAAAGGATGGCTGTAAAAGGACAGAGACTCAAATCTACATATGACTGCATTTTGTTCTGTTTCTAATTTACATATGAATCTGTGTTACCTTCTCTCTCTTATACCTTCCCTCCAGGTTGTGTTGCTTAATAAAACATGGCTTTTTCTCTTTCTTATGATTTCCCTGCCAATTTTGCCTTTCTCATTTCTCTTTGCCTATTTTGAATTTTATGTTTCTAGTTTGTTAATGATTTTTATTTTTGTCCCTTTATTTCTTTCTTATTTCTTGTTAATGATTTAATTTTTGTGACAAATCATTGCTGTTTTGCATTTTTTGTCTCTCACCATAAGTTGCTGAATGCATTCAATTGTTGATGATACATGCCAGCACAGAACAAACAGAAGCAAATGTGTGTGCCTTCATAGTATGCCTATGAATGAAAATCTCTCTCTTTCACTTTGAATCCTGCTCAAGTATGCATTAATCACAGCTTTGTCAGTTGGTAACAACACCATTCTAGGTATTTGGCAATCTTGTAACACAACTATCCCTTGGCAGCTAGATTATAAAGCTAGATATTATAATGAGACAGACATTGATAACAAGAAAGCATGTGCTGACTGTGTTCCCTTGTTTGATTTTGGTGAAATTTTTGAAACTCTGTACTGTACAATGCCTCAAAAGACAATGTTCTCACATCTGACAAAGATTGGATCCTATGTGGAAAAAATGCATATCGGTCAATACCCCAGAATTGGTCTGGTGTATGTACATATGGAGCTGTAATCCCTGTTTTTTACAAACTTGATAAACTACCCTCTTTCCGCTTGCGCAATAGACGTGATATTGAAGCTTCCAATGAACTCACTTTGGGGGGTAGTTGGTCTGTTCAAACTGCTAGAGCGTTAATTCCTTCAATGGGTGTTGCCATGAATTATAGGGATTTGCATATATTAAACAACTGGACTGTTGCAATGTTCAATGAAACTATTCACTCAATAAATTTGTTAAATGAAGAACAGCGACAAATAAGAGAGGTAACCTTACAGAATCGCTATGCATTGGACGTTCTCCTTGCTGCAAAAGGAGGCGTGTGTGCTCTCATTCAAAGTCATTGCTGTATATATATTTCTGACAACGCACCTGACATTTCTGCCACAGTCGCTCATATGGAAAGTATGGTACAAAGCAATCCTCTATCAAAAGGAGATGGTGCTTTGTTTGATTGGGACACTTTATTTTCCTGGTTACCTAATGGTGAATGGCTCAGAAAATTGATTCTTGGTATTATAATGTTTGTAGTATTCTGTGTAACAATCTGTTGCTGCGTGCAATGCATTCCTTCCCTGTTGAAACAGTGTAGGCCTCCTGCTTCTGTTCATTTCCTGGACAAGAACCAACTACAGCCTCTGATGACAGAAAAAATTCACATTGACTGGCAGAAGACAAAACCATGTCCCGTTTTCTCCCCGGACTCTTATTAAAAGAAAAATGGAGGAGATGTTGCTATGATGGATGGCCTGTGCCCTAGGATCTGTAAGAACTGGATGGAGCATAGGTGGGACAAGAAATCATGAAGCCTGGGACAAAGAGACTGCCATGCCATGTGCTTGGAACAAAGAAGACAAAGGAACAAAGACCCATGTGGCTTGACTATGAGATTTTGGAGTAAACAGGAAATGAGGGAGGGGCCAACAGGTGGAGGGACAGTTGTACCAAGATTTGAATCTACCGGCCACAGGTATACCCTGCTATTGGCCACAGCTATAACTTTGTCATTGGCTGTTGTAACCATGTGATGCCTTATGTAACCGCCCACTGTAACATTCAATAAATAGGGTAGGCAGCCTTCTTTCTGGGTTCGCTTCACCCCAAGGAAATCTGCATCCATGCTGTCTCCTTCAATTCGGCTATCGTGAAGGAACCCGCCATTGGGGCACATTCAAGTGTGCCACACAACAGCTTCCTGTGCATTATTTTTTTCCTCCATAGACAGTTCAGTGGTAGTAATAGCCAACTCCTTTGTTTCTGCTGGTTCTGCCATTTGGTTGTTGTTATTTTCTTCTTCAGTCTGACTTGATGAGGTTTTCTGATCCAAAATATCTGCTACACAAAGATCTTTATCATTCATGTCCTCTTTTATAGTGATCTGTTCCTGAATGTCATTATCTTTATTACATTCAAGTACTTGACTTTCAGATCCAGGGCTCAAAGATGGGCTACTATTTTCATGATGTTGCTCAGAAACAATGTTTTCAGGAGAAAGAGTTTCACATTTTGCTGTTAAGTCACCATGCTGGTTTTCCTTGTTATCCGGACTTTTGACATCAGCGATTTCATCAGATTCTATTTTTCTGTCTTCAGGATCAAGATATATGTCTTCTAGGCCATTCACCTCTCTTTCCTCAATGCAGTCAGAATTTAATAAAGGAGAACTGATATCTGAATCCCCATTTTCATGTTTTCCATTTAACAGTTTCATATCAGCAGTCTTCAAAAAATCTTCTTTTACTTTATATACACTTTCAAGCTGTTGCCTGTCACTTGCTCGCATGGTTTTACGGGCCTTAAAAACTTTTTTTTGAGGTTCTTCACTGTTTTCCATCTTGATTCTGCGAGTAGAAGTCTCTTCACCGGCAGTGGTTCAGAGCGCTGCTACAAGTGCTCCCGTCAGCTTCCACTGCCGCCGATGATTCCCTGCTGTGGGGCTTTCTTCACGCTCTGCCCCACAGATTACTGGCCTGGCGGTAGCCACCACCTTCTTCTTCTCTGCCAACTCTCCCATGGCTTGAAAAACTTCTAACTTTGCAAGATCTTTTCTTTCCCACAAGAAGTTGGAAGATCTGACTGAACTTTTTTTAGTCCCACGAACTCCGTTTCCCTGCAGCAGGAGAGAAATGCGCCAGAGCTGGAAAGTGGGTTAGTGAAGACTTTTTTTCCTTTCTGGAAGACGGAGGAGCTGGGCGATGCTGCGCCAAGCTCTAGAATAGCGCCAGGAGAAGCAGCAGGAAACGGGGCTGCCATTTCGAGAACGGAGAAGGGAGACGCGGGGCGATGCAGGGTGGCAAGCAAGTGCTCTGCTCTGCTCTGCATCGCTGTGCGGAGCCGCTCCGCTTCCCGTTTTAGGGTTCTCTCCAGTGGTGGAGCAAGGAATGGCCTGGCTGAAGGAGGGGGGCTGAAGGAAGTGGGTGCGGGTTGTGTGGGGCAGTTCCACCCCCTCCCCCACCGACCTCGCCTCATGGAAGCAGCGGCGCAATGTGCCGCGCGGCCTCCTGCCCCATTGCAGCAGCCAGGTGGGCCAGAATGGGTCCTAATTAGGGCTTATTTTGGAGTAGGGCTTATATTAGGCCCATCCCCACAAATCAGGGTAGATCTTTTTTGGGGGGAAACACGGTATCAAGAAGTCTGAAATGGACCCAGCATGTTCTTTTCACACTCAATAAATGCATTCCGTAGGGCGGGAACATTGGTGCAGTGGTATTGTAGGAGTGCAACATAACATAACCTGGGGCGGGGGGGGGGGTGTCTCAGGGTGGAGGTCACCAAGCCCTGATTTCTCTGAGCCAGCCTGGACTTCTCTGCCCTCACTTGCCTTTCTCCAAGGAGCTAGTCTCACCTCCTCCACCTGGCAAAACAGAGAAATGCTCCCTTTGCTAGCCGGAGGTCCCAGCAACGCACCTTACCTCCTTGGGAGACCTCCTTGCAATCTGCTTTAGCCCTGAGCCAGAAATAACAATAACTTCTCCCCTCCTCCCCCTCCCCCTCCCCCTCCTGCCTTGCCCAGTTGGCCTTCCCAAGGTTCCGCTGCATGGCTTCTGTCCAAGAAATGGGCAGGCCATTTGTTGAACGTGGACTCTGCCCAGAGAAGAGCGGCTTTGGGGCCCTTCCTCTTTCTGAACGCCAGAGGTCATTCTTCAGCTCGGACCTCTGGCTCGGTACCCATTTTCCAGGGCTGCTCCTGGAAAGACCCTGAGATGGAGGGGGCCGCTCTCCTTTCCCACCCGCTCTGGTTCATCTGCTCCTTGGCCCTCCTGGTGCTGCTGTGGGCACGAGGGAGAAAAAGCTGGAGACCTGATGCTTGTCCCGTAGATCTGAGTGGCAAGACGGCCATCGTCACTGGAGCCAGCAGTGGTGAGTCTGGCCCCTCAGCCACACCAGCTCAAGTCTCAGGCAGATGTGTTTCCACGATCCTGGTTAGTTTGGGTTTCTGGCATTTTGCTTGATGATACAGTGCGCGGCATGAAGTCTCCATGTCTGATTAATGTTCATAGAGAAACCCAGGAAATGAATTGAGCGGTTTAGTGTGTCCGGACTCGTTGCCTGCAGGTGGCTGCCGGGTCTGGGAGGAAAGAGGCTCCCTTGCCTCTGCCAGGACCACTTTCCAAGGCAAGAAGCCCCCCCCCCAGACCAGCAGCCCCAAGTATTCCTGGGGGCAGCAGTCTTGATGTTGGTGTGTTTAAGAGGCCGGTCTGTTCAATCGGCCAGGCTGCTAAAGAACAGCTGCTGCTGATGTGCTCCCCCTCCCCGATTGTAACGTGCTTGGCTGAGGGCAGGATGAGACCCTCGTCTTGTGGGACAGTAGAGAGGAAACGCCAGCCGGGATGGCTGCCCAAGAAGCCGCTGGGGCTTAGGAGAGCAAGACCGGGCTCAGCCCTTGGGAACTGGGACTGAACTCCCTGGTGCCTCTTCCTGTCCCCCAGGTGGGCTTGAGCAGGGAAATGGCAGAGGGAGAGCCCTGGGGGGGGAGACCTTGGCATTACGGTACCTTGTTTGACCCTCATGCATTCCCTGCCCCGTCCCCAGACAATGGCTCTTCCCCCGCTCCTCCTCCCCCGTGTGTTTAGAACTAGCTGGGAGAAGGAGAGGCCGGGCCTTCTCTTCCTGCTGCCCACTAAAAGGCAAAGGACACCTGCAGGGAGAGCCTGGTGCCAAGTCACCTTTTCCTCCCTCTGGCAACGGTCCCTTCCTTTCAGACCACCACTGCCCCCCCTAGGAGTGGTGTGCCATGAGTTGCACCCCAGGGATGAATAACGGGGACTAAGACAAGGTTCATTTCATTTCCCCACAATTACAATTGACTATATAGACATTATTGCTCTCTGATATTTAATAAGGTTCCTCTTTTAGAACACTATCAGTTATAATTTGATTATAAGTTATGGAAATCTCCAGGCTTTGGGGAAGGGGGTGTCAGCCTGTTTCTCTCCTCCAGAGGAGAGCATTCCTTTGGCAGAAGACCACCCACCGATGCCAGTTCCACCCCTGGTCATCAGCCATTGGCCCATTATGAGCAAATGATGGTCTTTCTGTCTGTTGGAGAAAGATGGGAAGTCCACTGGCCATCGCTACTTGCAGCCTCCCTGCCCACAGGGAGATAAGGGCAGCCAACGTGGCAGCCTCTGCCTGCTGAAGAGCAGGGAGCCCTGGGGAGGGCAGCCCCGGCCAATGTAGGGGTCTCATGGAGGGCATTTAACTGAGCAACCTGCCCTCTCTTCAGGTCTCAGACTCGGGCACCCACTGGCTGGAAAGGAGTCCTTCAGCCCCCAGGGGCCTGCAATCCCCTCTCCCCTCCCCTCCCATCACGAGGGGCCTTTCCCTTCACAGGACTGTGCCCGCCACCTGTCCTGGCCCCTTTCGGCCATGGTGAGGAATGGCCCAGCTGCAGCTGGCATCTGCAGTATTGTCTCCATTTGACTCATGGGACTGGCAAGGGAGCACCGCTGTTAGATGGTGCCCAGACCAGTTTGTGCCATTTGCTTTGGACCTGCTCAGTGTGCAAAGTCCATGGCAGACAGCACAGTTGATGTTGCAGTTCCCAACGTTTGCAAGACTCAGCTCAGACCTCCTCATGCTGCAAGAATCCGGCAGCCTTTCTGACCACCTCGGGGTCTCTGGCCCACAGGGGGTGGGTGGGCGGGTGTTTCCCTGGGGTCCCGGGGCAGCGGCTCTTGATGCCCATCCTTTGCAGGAATTGGCAAGGCTGTCGCTCTTGACCTGGCACGCAGGAACGCACGGACAATCCTGGCCTGCCGCTGCAGGGACAAAGGCCAGGCTGCAGTGAAGGAGATCCGTAGAGCCACAGGGAACCCCAAGGTGCAGCTTCGTCTGCTGGACATCAGCTCTATGGCCTCCGTTCGTGACTTTGCTAGGAAGTTCCTGGAGGAAGGGAGCCAGCTGCACATCCTGGTGAACAATGCAGGTGTCACAGGTAATGGGCACTGGGCACCCATGCCCTCTGCTTGCCCTCTGGGTCAGAAGGGAGCAGGCCAGAGGCCCGGAAGCTTCAGTTCCACCCCAAGGGCCCAAGGCTGAGAAAGAGACAGACCCTTCTCTGAGACCAGTGGCCCGGAGCCCAGAGACGCCAACCCGAAGCCTGCCCCCTCTTGAACTGCCCTCCATCTTCTTTCCCATTTAGGCCTGCCATTTGCCATCACAGCTGAGGGCCTGGAGCTCACGTTTGCCACCAACATCTTGGGGCCCTTCCTGCTCACCAACCTGCTGCTTGGTAAGGACCAGCTTCTCCTGCATGCAGCCTGGAGGTAGTGGACTCCATGGCTCCCCCATCGCCTCAAACCCTCTAAATCCGGCAACTCCTCTCTCAGTGCCAGATGGGGAGGGGCCAGGCCCTTCTAAATAAGGGATCCCCCAAATGGTCCCCAATTATGATGGTGCCACTTCCTGGAGGAGGCTGGGCAAACAGCCTTGGTGAGGATCATGAGAGACCAGGAAGTTGCAAAGAAGTGAAGGAAATGCAGGCTGGCACCAAATGCCCTGTAAATCATTTCTGAGCAGGAACTCAGCAGGATGGGTGAGACGAAGAAAAGTTGATTTTCTTGGAACCAGAAGGATAGGAGGCAAATGTTGAGGATAATTAGGAAAGCAAACAAAAAGACTCACCGCCATATCTGCACAGCCAGGCAATAGCACTGATCTACCTGGGCGGACCTAGAAAAGCACCGGCCTGGCCCGACTTAGGCAGATCACCGGAACCCAGGCGGGCAGCTGGAAATGCAGCCCCCAATAAGGTTGCCGCAAATCCTCTGTGGTGTTGCACTCCACATGGGCTGCCCTCGAAGATCACCCAGGGGCTAAAACTGGTCCGGAATTAGCAACCCGCTGAGCGCTGGCCGCCCCTGGCTTCACCCTTACGACACCCCTTTTGTGCCAGCGGTACCGGCCTCCAGCTTTCCTCCGGGCGCAGTTGGAGGTGCCACTCATTTCTTTAAAGCCCTGCAGAGCAGGAACCAGGCCGGCTGCAGGGCACCTCTCTCCCAGGGACCTCTGCCCATCAGACCAGAGCAGATAGGGTGGGCATGCTCCAGGCCCCTTCCCTTGCCATCCTCTGCCTCCTGCGGAGCCGGCCTCTGCCCTGGCAGCCCCTGCCCTGCACAAAGTCCCCCCTCTTCAGATCTGACAGCTCCCCAAGCTTCTGCCCTCCCCACAGCACCTCAGACTGGCTCTTCCCCAGGCATTGGGGCAGGAGGAGAGCTGGACGGGAGAGGAAGGGGGAGTGTGCTAGAGAGGCCGGGGCACCAGATTTTTTCATTACTAGTTTTATTGTTGCTTTTACCGTTTTATTGGTTGTTTTTAAGAGAAGCACCTGTAGTATATAAACAAGCAAATAAATGGTGGGTCTCAAAAGAAGTCCTGGCGTTCACCCATTATTGAGGGCTGCAATATAGTTGCACCTGGCAACTATCTACAATATGGGTACTAAGAGAATGGATAAAGGAAGGAGGAGGAACCCCAATTTCACCTGCCTTTGGGATCAAGAAAGAGCAGGGAGAGAGGCGGGTGGAAAGGGGGGGCTGGGGTGGGCTCCCTGCAGCTGGTGGGAGCTGGCTCTTCAGAGGGCTTTGGTTCCCCTCACTGATCCTCCGCGCAGGTACCATGGTGGCCTCTGCTCCAGCGCGCATCGTGAACGTGTCTTCCTTCCGGCACTTCTGTGTCAGGAAAGTGGACCTGAAGTGGCTGACCGGGAAGGAACTGCCCAAGAATTCCAGCCACGCCTACGATTGCACCAAGCTCATGAACGTCGCCTTCACCATAAAGTTGGCCCAGAGGCTCCAGGGCACCGGTAAGCATCCAGCTTCCTGCGGGGTTCCCGTTGCTGGGCAAAATCATAGAAACAGAATGAGACATAGCAAAAGTAGGAAAGTCGAGGCAGAAATGACACCTGTGTGCACCTGTTGAGATCCAGCCTGCTCCCTCTGCTTCCCCGGACCTTCCGTCCTGGCAGGCAGCCCTTCGGGCTTGGCCTGCCCAAATCCTCCTTGCTCTTTTCCAGGCTCCCACCTACCCACCCAGCCTGACCGTCCTTGAGCCTCTCCTTCTCTCAAGGGCCTTGTTCTTCCTTCTTAGATGTCCTTGTTCCCTTCTGCCCTCCTGACCGTCCAGCCACATTCATTCCGCCTGCCATTTCTGACCCTGTGCTCTTCCCTGGAACCTTCAGCTCCCTTTTATGCTTCTGTCCAGCACTGGCTCCCATTGGACGAGGCGGGTGGTGCTCTCATCCACAGCCCCTTTCACATGGGGCATGTAGGGGAATTGCTGCTGCTTGGTTGTTGTCATGCTCCGGTGCTGTTCGTTAGCGGTGTGAACCCCTTTTCAGAGCCTCTCTGTCGGGCTCCCTGGCAGCCCTTCCTGTCCGGCAGGGAGTCCAACCAGGGAGGGGCTGGGGCCAGTTTAATATCAGGTGCTGAGAGATGCTCCCGTCCCGCCAGCTGGGCCTGCGGCTCACTGCTCCTCTCGGAGGTGCTGCCTGGTGGCTCTTTCCCTGCTGGACTGCCCCTTTTGGGCTGGGTGAGAGGGACTGCTCCCCCATTCCGGCGACTCCCAGACCAGCCTCCTCTTGCCGGGATTCACTCAGGCAGGGCGTCTCCTCCGCAGGCGTGTTGGCCAATGTGCTCAGCCCAGGACTTGTCCGGACAGAGATCATGCGCAACTACGGCTGGGCCAGCCGTCTGCTCTACAGGCTGTGCAGCCCCTTCATGAGGGTGAGTCTTCTGAAGCAGCAGCTCCAGCATCAGAGCTTCCTATGAAGAATGGGTGGGGGGGGGAAGGGACTGGGGGAGGTTTGGGGAATTGCTTGAGGGGGGCATCAGAGCTCCCTGCAGCAGAGATGAGAGACGGCTGTCCAGAGAACCTGCTCAACAGGTCCCAGAGAACTGGACTCTCGCTCACCAGGAGGCCTTTGGCTGCTGGGCCTCTTTCTTTGCCCCCCCCACCGAAGCCTGCTCTGAGGGGCTCTCCTGCTCTCTCCCCAGAGCCCCCAAAAGGGAGCCACCAGCACCCTCTACTGCGCCGTCGCCCCGGAAGTGGAGGGGATTTCCGGCAAGTACTTTGACAGCAACTGCACCCTGGTGCTACCTCAAGACCTCGCGCAGGACCCGGGCCTTGGCCAGAGACTGTGGGATGCGCTGGAGAAGGCCACGGGCCTCAAGACGGAGGGAATCCATCAGGCAGTCTCAGGCCCTCTGGGAAAGGAACGTTAGGGGGCTGCTTCATCTTTTCTGGCCAGGGTAGTAGAAAACCTGCTGCCCAGCAGCATGGATCCCTGACTCCCCTTCCAAGAACTCTTTCCTGCAAAGTTGCCAAGCCCTTTAACTTCACAAAATTCACCCTGGATTTTCTCTCATGCTGTGAATTGAGGACCTTGAGGTCTCCCGGGGGCCCTCCAGCCCTCTGTTCGAGTTTGTGGGGGGTGGGGTCTGCACGAAAACTTTGAATCTCTTTTTCCCAGGCTGTTTGCATGACAGATTAAGTTTCTCTGGAAGCTGCTCAGAACCTCCAGATGTTTTTTGTCTAGAGACTCTGAGGCTCCCCTCAGCTCCAGCGATTCCTTTGCAGTACGGCAGGCTTCCCCCATCAGTCCTTTTTCCTCGGCTGCCCAGGCTCTGCTGTGGGGTTCTAGTCTTTAAACCATGAATATTCTGAGTACAAGGGAAGAGTGAATTGTGGACCTTCTCACTGAAATTGAATAACCAAGTTTGTTTTGCACTCTAATCTGTAGTGAGTTTACTGCTGCAAACAAAAGCAAAATGGAGCTGCAAACTTCTTTAAAAAGGTAGAGGCTGTAGCAACCCTGAACTTTTCTTGGAAAAGCTCCCCCTCTCCAAGTGACGGTATCCCGAGGGGCGTTCGGTGGGAAGCTTGCAGGGGGTGCTTTGGGACGCAGCCTGCTCCCTAACAGCTTCCGAGACAAGGTGGCAAATGTGCCCCCCCTCAAAAAAAGCCACCTCTCATGCTCTAGCAGGACAGCATCACCAAGCCAGCCACGTAGCTGCCCTGATTGGCCCCAGGAGAGGAGGTGGCTGAGGATCAGCCAGCTTTTCCTAAGCGGAGCACAAGGGGCAAACCAACCCCCCCCACACACACTTTTTGACCTGAATACTGCTAACAGATGCGAGCCTTAAGTCTCTTGCTGGCCAGGGAAGTCTGGGAGTTGGGGTCCACCCGAATGCTGGCGGAGCATCTGATTTCCTTTGGGTAAATCTTCCCCAGGCCAGGGGGAGAAATGGGGCAGCTGTGGGATTCTCCCCACTGAAGGCAACCCTTTCGCAAGCAGGTCCTCCCTGCCACTATGGCTGACGGCTGGAGGTTCCAGAGGAACCCTACGCTTTCTTTATAAACTCTCCATTCATTACAATTTTCCCAGGGTTACCTCTTTAAATTCTTTTGGGGTCCAGGAGGCAAATTCTAAATTAGCCAGCAATCGCAGTGAAATGCCAAGAGAACAAAAGTGGCTGCAATAGTGCAAATATGCTATTAGTGTCAGGGTGAGATAAAGCAAATTGGCCCATGCCGGGTGGGTTCTCTGCCCCCTCCAGCCTCTCCTACCCTGACCCAGGGACTCTGAAAGTAAGTGTGTGCAACAGAGCCTCTCCAAGCTGGGGTGGGGAGGATGGCTCGGCAGATAATCTTCGGTGGCACGCAAGCCAGCTACTACTTTAAAAACCCAGCAAGGCAGGAAGCCGGCTGGGTGGCAGAGATCCGGGTCCATCTTTGGGAGACCCTCCAGGGAAAAGAGCTCCCCACTCCTGGGGAAGAACCCCAAACCACCGCAAGAAAGGGGGTGCCCGGGCAGGGCAGCCAGCTCCGTTCCTTGGCAGGGTTTTCTGGGAACGTGGCTGGAAACAATGCAGCCCTTCTCAACAGATGGAAAGCCAGCTTTTCCCGGTGCTCCTCGCCCTCCCATTTGGTTCGGAGGAACAGATGAAGGTCTCAGGTGATGCAACAGGCTGACGTCCTTCACAAAGCACACCGTTGTAAAGATTGAGGTTGCTTCCAAGTCATCCATGATTTTCTGGTTCTCTTTTGTCAGAAAAATTAGGGTGGGGATTTAATCTGAAACTCAATATTTAGAAGTTTTAATAAGCAAGTCTTGTAAATTTAAGACTATTAATTCAGCAAGCTGTATTATCATCCAGCCAAAAAATCCACCAGGTGCCTGGAGCCCACCTCCACATCTACCAAGAGAAGTGAAAATATGAATGGCAGGAACCCAGACTAGCCGCTGAGGAGGTCAGGTGGCTGGCATCAAGGTTCCCCACATATTGTCAAGAGTAAAAATAGTAGCCGGGTTGCAGATTCTACAGCTTTTCTGTAAATGCTGTATTGCACCATCGCTAATTTTCAATAAACACGTGAAATTAAACCAACCGGCAAGTTCGCCTTACCAATCACAGAGCGGCCTCTAGATGAGGTGGGTGGCACATAAATGTCCTAGTAAATGCTCTGAATTAATTGTAATTATTAAGTAACCAATAACGTGGAAGTGATGACTGGTTTAAGTTGACAAAGAGGACTTGTAATCTGCCCTCTCTCTGGTCCTTTGCTTAATAGCTTCAGAGCTGTAACTGTTCACAAATCAATCAGGCGTCAAGGTATTGGTCCCGGTTTCCAGTTTAAGGCACCCTTGGGAGGAACGCCTCCATCATCCCCAGGTTTTTCTGGACCCCTCAGCCCATCTACCTGAGCTCCCATCAGAGGCAACCGGGAAGGATCCCCATTTGGCATCTGCTCCAGGCCAAGGAAACAGGCAAGTGTGTCGCCACCCTGCACAGGCCTGTACCAACATGTGAGAACTGCTTCCTCCCTGCAGGGTATCAGCTGCTGGAGAGGGAGGCTCCTGAGCGCCTGTCCTGCCGAGAGCCTTCGGTGCACCTACCTACCCAGGTGAGAACACGGGGGCCAGACTGGGAATGCCTTGCCCTGGACTGGTTTCTAGGAGGGAGGAGGCAAAACAGCAACTCCACTGTTGCTAGACCACCCCCCTCTGACCGACTCCTGGGTCGCACCCACAAAGGCCACCCGCATCTGCGCCCAGTGCCGACAGAAGCCAGACAGACTGTGGGAGAGAATACAAACTTTATTAGCAGAGGCTCCTCTACTTTGGCCTCAGTATAAACAAAGCTGATTTTCCGGGCTTTCACTGCCACTCAATGTGAAGGTCAAGGCCCTCCCGGCTGACTTTTCGGAGAAGCTCATCATAGTCGCTCCGGCAGATGTCTGGACATTTGTCCAAGTGGAGGGAATTCAGCTGGTTGTCTGCAGCCAGAAGCAGGTGGATGGTGCTGATGGACACCTGGCACTGGAGCAGAGAAAGGTAGCGGAGGTGCACCAGAGCGGCGCCCCGGGGCTCCAGCACTTTCTCGAACACCTCATCCAGGCAGAAAGGCAGGTAGAAGAGATCCAAGCTGTGCAGGCAGGGGGAGTTCTGGAGGACGGACACGAGGTTTGCTCTCAATCTCGGAATAGGCTGGGAAGGCGCGGAAGTGTGCAAATGGCAAAGGCTCAAAGTAAACTCAGAAAGGTGGGAGAAGCCGGGGGGCCCCAAAACAGCATCCTGCTCGGCGGGTGGCCTTCCCTGGCCCCTCAGGGAGAGGAAGATGCTGGCGCTGAATTTCTCGAGATTTGGGCAGCGATTGAGCAGCGTGTGGAAGGACAATTCATCCCTGACGTAGAAGCCGTCGACGGAGAGGGAATGCATCTGGGCGCCGATGATGGCCACCACCGGCAGCAGCTCTGCCAGGTTCCTGGGTCTGCTGCAGTCCAAGGTCAGGTTGTTGAGGGTGTGCCAGGTGTAGAAGGTGGGGCTCAAGGCAGAACCGTCGTCCAGAAGGACGATGGCTTTGGTCAAGTGTGGGCAGACGGCACAAACGGTGGGCAAGAAAGTCTCCTCCACCTCCAGGAGCTCCTTGAGGGGCAGCGTCAGCCTGGGGCTGACCTGGTCTGGGCGCATGGCCATCCTGCGCCGGGCCAGCTCCTCCAGGGAGGGGAACCGAGGGTCAATCTGGGCAGCTGCGAACTGCTGGCTGAAGATCTCATGCAGAGCCTCATAAACAAACTCGTTCTCCACGAATTGGAGAGCGGGAAGGGCCAGCAGAACAAAGGCCAAGGCCCAGACCAGGTCCCGGCTTCTGCCACTGGGCTCCATGCCATCCACCGAGAGAATCTGCAGGCCCTGGCAAGAGAAGGAGCTGGCCGTGATGTTGTAGGCCAGGTGGAAGAGCGACTCCGCGGACAGCCGCTTGCAGTCGTCGATGTTCAGCTCACAAAGATGCCGACAGGTGGAGCCCACGGCGGACAAGACCTGGGTGTTGCACTGGGTGTCCGACAGGTCCAGCTTCTTAAGAGAAGGCAAGCTCTCTATCAGTTCCACCAGAGCATCGCTGGGGATCCGGCTGCAGCGCTCGAGATACAGCAAGGACAGGTTCTGTCCCGGGGGGGGGGAGGAGAAGAAAAGGCGGCAGTGTAAGTCAGGAAATGCGGCTCTCTCTTGCGGCACAGCTGGGCTTACCGGGTGGAACAGCCCGGCTTGATCTGCCCAGATTTTTCAACATCAGGGAGACATTTTAATTCTCCTGGGACATTTGATTCTTGATTTCACTGTTGTACCTGTTTCCTGATTTTAATTTTGATACTAGACTGTTAACAGATTTTATAATTTAAATTAATTTTAAAATTAAAGAATAAGAGCTTAAAATAATGTCTTTCACTTTTCACCAATCTTATTAGTGCTTTAAATTTGTAGATATCGGTTTTAAATGTTTTTTATACTAGCTGTAGGTAGCTCTGGAAAACCGGTTTTGAAAGATAGTACGTAAACCCTTAAGCCAGGGGTGGGGAGCGATGGCCCCTTTATGACTTGTGGACTTCAAATCCCAGAAGCCTAGAGCCAACCAGGGTCTGCAGGCTCAGGACTTCTGGGAGCTGAAGCCCACAAGTCATAAAGGGCCCGTCCTTCCCCACCTGTCTGCTTTCAATAAATCATGGGCCTATTTTGTATTTTGCCTTCAGTGAATCCTTGCCTTGGAACCTTTTCTGTCTGGGCTTTCAGTGGCCACAAGCTGAACGAAGCGAAGGCAGGATGGAACTTTTAATGGCGCAACAGCCTTGGGATCCGATCTGGCTGCAAAGAAACCAGAGGACAACCACGAAGCGGCCACTTCTGAAAAACTGCTTCTCCTTGCCAGAAACAACCTCGAAGCACCTTGAGTGAGCGAGGCAGATTTTATGCCTCCTGGCCTCACCCTGCTTAGATCTTGAGGCCAGTCGGCTGATGTGGGGTATCCCTCCCCCATCGGGTTATAATCTTGGATACCGGGAGGTTGTTTGTTGGTATTTTGCATTTTAGCCCCTGTTCGGTTGGGAGGATGGTTGATGGGACATAAATCAATCAATAAACCCTCATTTTATCCCAAATCCTCTTTGCTTTGATTGGCTCAATTATCACGATTATTATTCCATCCTACTGAGGATGGAAACAAGGAAGGGCAGAACGTCTCACAGAAGCGGCTTGGCTAAACCAGACAGTTCCTGCCATGTCGCCAGAGTTCCTTATTCAGTCCAAGAGGAACCAGCGCTGGAGAGGAGGCCTCACCCGCCAAGCCAAACCGAGAGGCTGACTGGGCTGAAGGGAAGGGGGCAGCCAGCCGGAGGAGGCGGGCCAGAGAAGAGGACCACAGAGACCAGAGCCTCCCCCCCCCCAGCAGCCCCTCCGTCCACCTTGCAGCGGCTGGAGATCATCTGCGCCACGTCCCGGGTCACCAGCTGGGAGCAGCGGCTCAGGTCCAGCTCCGTCAGCTGCGGCACCACCAGCAAGTGCAGCACCGGCCGCGTCATGCGCCGCTTTCTGCTCAGGAAGTCGATCAGCTCCCGGACCAGGCAGCCGGCTGGAGGGAGGGGGGAGGGGGAGGGAGGAAAGGACGGAGAGGGGGAGGGGGGAAGAGAAGGAGGGGGGGAGGAGGAGGAGGAGGAGGAGGAGGGAAAGTTCAGCCCAGGCGGGGCCGGAGAGAGCGGCCGCCCCTCCCCTCCCCCCCCTCGGCCGCGGGAATTCCCGAGGGGGGAGGGAGGCCGCGGAGGGCGACGCCCCCCCCGCTTTCCCCCCCTCCAGCCCGGAGGGGCTCCAGGGCCCCCCCACCTCCCTCCGCCTGGCGGCCCGCCCGGGGCAGGCAGCCGCCCTCCGAGCCGGGCCCCGCCAGCGCAGCCCCTCCGCCGCTGCCCGCCCGCCCGCCCGCGCCCCGCCCCGCCCGGCGCCTCACCCAGCTCGCTGAAGGGCCCCAGCAGGTAGCGGAAGCGCTGCTCGTCCAGGGAGCGCTCGACGTAGTCCTTGGCCCAGAGCTGCTGCATGTTGGCGGCCACGTTCTCCAGGCAGAGCTCCCGCAGCGCCCGCGCCGCCTTCTTCCGCGGCATCCCGGCGGCTCCAGCGACGGCCGAGACCGGAGCAGGAGGAGGAGGAGCAGCAGCAGCAGCAGCAGCACCAGGAGCCGCCGCCCTCGCGAACGCCCGCTGCACCAGCGCACTTCCGCCCGCCAGGGGGCGCCCGCCGGAAGTGCCGCTGCTCCCGCCGCGCCTGCGCCCGCGTGGGGGGGGTCCTCGTCCGGGGCTGCCCGGAGCGCCTGAAGAGCGGTGACCGCCGCCCGGCGAGGGCTCTGCGACCGGCGGCGGAGGGGCAGCCGCTGCCGGGGGCTTTGCTGACGCGGCGGGCGAGGGCGGCGGAGCCCGCGGGAGGAGGAGGAGGAGGAAGCGGCGGCGGCGGCGGGTAGGCGAGAGAGGCGGCGGGGCCCCGCGGCCTACCTGGCAGGGCTGTGCGGGCGGAGGCTTGGGGGAGCTCCGCGGCCCGACCCGTCCCCGGTTCCTGGGCGGCGGGCGGGCCCGGGAAGCGAAGGGCTGCTTTGCGGCGGCTGCCCTCTTCGTGGCCCGGGGTCCCGCCGGTCCGGGGAAGGAGCGGCAACGGGGCGGGCGGCGCCCGGCTGGGCTAGCGGGCCGCCGGTTCCCGGTGTTCGGGCGGGCTGCGTGCGGAGGGCCGGCGGCGGGATCCGGCTGGCTCCTGCGGGGGGGGTTGATGGAGGAGAGAGAGGGAGAGGAGCAGCAGCCGGGGAGGGGCGGCTGGCCAGGCGGCTGGGCTGGGCCCCCCTTCTTTGAGCCCGTCGCGCTCTCCCCGGCCGGCCTACCTGGCCAGGCTGTCGTTGAGGGGAACGCCCGGAGGGAGAGGCGGGGAGGCGCCTCCGGGGTGCAAAACTTCACAACGAATCTCCGCTTCTTCCATTTGGGGAGGGGGGACTGAGAGAAGCCGCCCCCCTCGCCCCCCCCCGCTTGACCAACGGTTGGGGCTCTCGGGACCTCCCTCCCCCTCCCAGCCCTGGCGCCCCCTCCCCCGTGATCAGTCCCCTTGGGGGTCTCCCTCCCCCCTCCGTGGCCCCCTCCCCCTGCAGCCAGCCATCAGTCCCCCCCTCCCCCCTTTGGGGAACCCAGATCTTCCGCCTTCTTGGTAGCCCCCCCTTGCCTCCCCCCCTTGCTCCACTTCGTCTCCGTCCCTTTGGCCCTGGGAGACCCTGAACTGGGCTTGGCCATCCAAATGGGGTTTATGGAGGGCGTAATAATAATAGAGCGGAGCATTTATTTCCTCCGGATGCTCCCCAGGTGACCTGCCTGGAGGTTTATATGCTCTTTTTAGCTCACTTGAAGGGCGGAAGAGGCTGATGAGAGGCTGTGATGACGCTGCCTCGGATGAACTGGGCAGGCTGGCGGGATTATAAGTTTAAGCCAGAGTTGCTGGGAGTCAGGGAGCATGTGAAGTTAATGAAGTATTAATAATTATGTCAGAACCTGAGTGCTATGGAGATGGGCTCTGATCAGTCAAAGGGAAAGTTCAGGCTCTCACATTATAATACAGGAACTCCTTGGGTAATGACTGATCGGCGACATTCAAAGTTATGGTGTCACTGAACAAGGAGATGAACTCTGCAGTTAGTCTCTAGCCTGGAAGTTGCAGCCGTTACAGCATCCCCATGCAATCACACAACTGCAACGCCCACAGCCGTCCTGTGCCATTGGCAGACTTCACTGCTCACTTCCAACAAGCCAAAGTCAAAGGGAAAGACGGAAGGAGGTCACAAATGCTGATTGCGTGATGTCACACCTAACAGTGAGACAGGGTTGGGTTAACAAAAGCGACTAGAAGTGTTGGAACTGTTGACACACTCACGTGATGTTGCGTTTTACAAGATTTTCAGACATTCTTGTGTTGCTGGATAATTTAGAATTTGCAGGACTGATACCAAAACAGGAGGATATTGAAAATGGTGCCAGGACCAAATAAACTGGATCATGTTTATTAACATTTTCCCTGTTAATTTCTTAGGGCGTCTTTCCCCAGTCTGCCACAGTGAATCTGAGTACTGGGAATGGTCTCCAAAATTAGACTCATGAAGGGTTTACTTTCATTGGGGAAGCTTTATAACCCCACACACTCCCTCTCTCTTTTCTCTCCCTCTCCGTTCCCCCTCCACTCCTGGGGTTGCTTACTTTAGGCATCAGCAAGGGAAGTTACAGGTTAATGAGGAGGAAGAGCTGCTAAGAGCTAGTTTGGTATAATGGTTAAGGCACCAGGCTTGACTGTGAGTTCAAGTTCTGCCTTGGCCATGAAACCAGTCTCTCTCTCCCCCTCTCTCTCCGCCCCTCATATCCACTTAGCAGTCTGGTGGTTGTGAGGAAATTAGGAGGGGGGAGGTGTGTTGGATTTGTTCACCACCTTCAGTTATTTGTAAAAATAATAAAGGAGGGAAATAAGTCAAACGAGGGAAGTCATTATCCAGTTGGAGTTGGAGCAGAAAACTTGTTATCTGACAGCTCACAAGAGTAAATAGGAAGAACTAGTTTGTCTAAGCCAGGGCTCTTCAAACTTGGCCCTTTGATGACTTGTGGACTTCAACTCCCAGAATTCCTCAGCCAGGCACACATCCCTGGTCTAAGCAGCTTCTCTTTCAGGTTCTAATTAAGAATGCACGTCAATCACAGGAGAAACATACACTGGCCTACTGCAAAAGTAGCCATTTTCCTTCCTTGAATTGCCCCTGCAGGTCCTGCGCTGATTTCCTGGGAAAGACAAAAGGGCTTCCATGCCACCACCCCTCCCCCAACTCTGGTTGGTGATTGCTCTGTATCTTGATTTTTAATGCACCAGAAACCCCAACCTTCTACGTATAAATAAAAACAGACAGTTAAATTCCAAGTGGGATTTGAAGACAGTGTTACCCTAGCATTTATTTTAGCTCTGGTCATTTATTTTAGCTCTAGCGTTTATTTTAGCTCTTGTTTAGTCATGGCTGTGAATTCCTACATGATCAGTCCTGAACTGTGCTGTAGGCATTGATGGGCAATAGAGATGACTCTGGGGCACCCCTTTCAGCCCTTGCCTTTCAAATGGAGATGTCCCTGAGTGAGCCGGTTAGGGCTCCTTGTGGTCCAGAGGAGACCTGTCTCCCATTTATGGGGTTATAGCTGGGAGCAGCACCGAAAGCTCTTTTGATGCCCTGCTGTGCCTTTTTTTCTTTAGCATATCTGGTCAAAAGGAGAGTAGTAATTAATCCAGAAAGCTCCACTGGCAGCCTGATCTGGACAAGGCACCCCTGGGGAGCAGCTGCTACTGAATGGGCCCAGGCCATCTTGCAGCCTTGCGGTTGCCAGTGGCCTTCCCCAATCTGCCCCTACCCGCAGGCAGGCTTGGTGGCTTCCAGCCTCTCAAGTAGGCATAGTGGCTCCGGGGAGCGGGGTGCCTAGTCCGAGGCAGCTGGGGCTGAAGGGGACAGAACAGAGAAGCCATTTCCTTTGGGCGCCTCAAGTCCAGCTGTGCTACTCTTCGGTTAAGGGTCCCGCAGTGAGAGAAAGGCAAGGCAGATGGAGAACAGATGATGGCCGGCTGAAGGATGGGAGGGGGTTTGGGGGTTTCTGGGGGTGCCTCTCGTGAAGGTGAAATGAAGGAAAAACCACCGAGGAAGCCCCAGACAGACACCCTCTCCCAGGGATGGAGTTGGGCTGACCCACCTGGAGGGGACCACCCTGCACCAAAAGCAGCTCACCTGGTTATCAGCCAGCATTCTCCTCGGAGCTCTCGGCGTTGCTATGGTTACCCTTCAGCGGAGAGCATCCTCCGTCTCCTGGTCTCCTCTCAGCCGCTCCCGGTTGTTGCTGAAAAAACAAGGCAGAAAAATGGGCGAAGGGCACCGCCCAGCCCCTGCGCCAGGCCCCCTTGGTGCTGCTGCTGCTGCTGCAGCCGCCCTGCTCTCCTCTCCAAAGAAGGGGGCTCGCCCGCTCCCGAAATTGGGAAATGGTGGCATCTGACAGTGCGCAGACGCCCACGCTGTAACGCCTTCAGGGTCCTAATGCCTGGAGGGCTCCAGTTTCCCTTTTGGGAATAGCCTGGCTGGAAGGTGAACCAGCCGCTGGCTGCACCTGGAGTTTGGGGACACTTGAGGGGGAGGCAACAGAAGGGCCCTCAAGAGGAATCCGTAGTTAGTAAAATCTTGGATGACAAATGGGTTTTCCCCAGCAGGAATTGAAGGAATTAATATATAAAGGCTTTTGAGCACCAATTTTGGGAAAGCTGTTAAGGAGAATACCCTTCAGGGGGAGTTGAATGGCTGGATGTGGCTCCCACACCTTTCCCAGGTGAGCATCCCTCTTTGGCGGTCAGCAAAGAGCTTCTAAAGACAATTCCAGCCACTGTCTTTGAGCACCTTTTTGCTTGCGATTCTTGTAGACCGTCATTTGTAAACTCAGCCTTCTTAGGTAAAACTTGTTTCTCTCCCATAACATCTTTTAGAAACAATCTCTGTGCAAATGTCTCTGTTGACACTATTAAGATTAACTCCTGAGTCTACTGTTGGTTCAAAAAATATCCTTCAATATATTTTACATCTTCTGTAAGTGGAATTTATGTGTTCTTCTCCTTTAATTGTAATATTTACTTCCCTCTGGTTCCCTCTAGTGTCCATTTTTAAAACTCTTTATTCTTTTAAATACAAAACAAAAACATTTTCCCACAGGAAGGATCATAATTTCAAACTCTTTACGTATTGATATGTATGCCACACACCTCACCTGGAGGTAACTCTGGGCAGCCTGCAAGCAGTAAAACTGGTAGATGTGAAAATGATGAAACAATAAATAACAGCCCTAAAGTAGGTGCAGTTCAGAGAGGTGGAGGAGGGGAACACAAGGCACACCTGGAGAGGTGGGGGCTTTTCTTAACCCAGTAGCCGCCCCCAGAATGGGGCACCCCCCACTGGGGCCCCAGGTCAGCTGGCAGGCCCAGGCCTTCAGGCCCAGACGGAAGCTCAGCTGGGTGGGCGCAGGTCTCCCCTTTGGAGCAGGGTCCCCTGATCGGACAGCAGCGCCCAACCTGGCCGGCCTTCCATAAGGGCCACAAGGCCCTCTGGGGGGGGGACACTGTTTCAGAGGGCAGAGAAGGCTCTTCTCCACCAACTGAAACCCCTTGACCGACGGGGTCTGCGGCCTGCACCCTCTGCCAGCACAGCTGGAGCGGGCCAATCCCATTGGGGTGAGAGGTTCTCTGGATAACCTGGGCCAATGCCACAAAGGGCTTTAAAGGTGGGAACTCACCCCGTGATTCGCACCTGGAAGCAAACTGGCAACCGGCGCAGCGTGCGGAACAGCCATGTAACACAGGTCACCCCGAGGGGCCCGAGAACTATCCATACCGCCAACATTTCAAATTTATTTGGACCTTTAGTCTGTTTGTAGCTTTCCAAAATCAAATGTTTTAATCACCCTTTTGCTGTTCCCTCAATTTTTTCCCCTAAGCACTTAAAACTTACTTCCGGTAGGGATTGAAGAAAGCTTCCCCAGTGCTGTCCAACTTGTTGATCCAAAGGTTCCTAATGGCTGAAAAGCAACCAACAATTCTTTCCAGAAGTGATTAGAAAATGAAACATATAATCTCTCTGAAGGGGCCATCTGTGGGTTGAGCAAGGAGGCTGTTTCTTCTTTAGAGTTCTCAGCCTGCTGGAGACCATAGTCTTGTCTGTAGCATTTGTGAGTGACCTCAGCCCACAAACACGGCTTGTCTCACTTGCCCAAAAACATTGCGAAGAGCCGGTCTACTCGCTGGCCCGTCATCCCTGCGCTCTGCAGGGCCCTCTTTCCCGTGGGAGCCAAGCAAAGTCTCTCAGTGTCTGTAGATCAGAGAGATGCCTGGGGGAAACGTTATTATCTGGAAAACCCAGGCAAAGGTAGTCTTCCGCTCCCCTGCCCTTTCCTGGGGGTCTGTCTCTCTGAGAGACGCTGGAGAGAGGTGGGGCTGTGATGGGCTGGATCCAGCCAGGGACAAGGACAGAGGAGGCCTCCTGTCCAGTCAACTGCCAGGCCTCTCCTTCTGCATAGCCAAATGCTCTTTCTTAAATACTTTTTGTATTTGATCTATTGATATCCTGATTCAGTGGTGCTTCCTTCGTCCTCCTGTTGTAGATCTCCTTTGGTTTAGATCGGGTAGGCCACCTTGGCTCTTTTATGACTGGTGGACTTCAATTCCCAGAATTCCTGAGCCAGCATGGCTCAGCTTGGAGACCTCTCCCTTTCCCCTCAGCATGGATGGCTCAGGAATTCTGGGGGTTGAAGTTCAGGAGCCAAGGTGGCCTAACCCTGGTTAGATGGATAATGTCATTGTGCCAAGGCAAAGAGAACACATAAAACCGTAGCTGTCTCTTGGAGTAGCCGGCTGTTCAGAGAGGAAGAAGACTTAACCGAATCCAGAAAGGTTTTAGCCCTGAAGGTTTCCTGCAAGGTGTCATGGCTTCTGGGTACCGTGGTGCAAAATTATTCAGTCCCAGTTACAGTTGGTCTACTCCCTCCCCACCTTGCAAGGTCAGAATTCTGAAAAAAAAAGGGCCTGTGAATGGAAGCCAAGTCATTTCTCAGAAGGCACAGAGGAGTTATATATGCTCCAGGGTCTGTAATGGACTCTGCAGGGACGGGAGATTCTTTCATCTCGACCTCTCTTGATTTAGGAGCGTGGTGGAGGTGGGTCATTCGTGTACTAATTTTCTAAACTGCCACAGTCAAACAATTCTCAGTGATGCATAATGATAATTAAAAACAGTATGTCAATTACAAAAATGAAAATAACTTAGAGGAATATCAATGCGTAAGCAATATTCTCTCCAATTTTTTTTTTAAAAGCTTTCAGAAGGATAAAGCTAATTTAGCTTTTGGAGAGAGTCTTCCATAGTATTTATTTCTGCAATTTATATGCTGCTCAGTTGTAAAAAGTCTCTGAATAACATGTGGTAAAATAGAAAGATGTAAAAGGAAGAAAAACCAGCCTCCCAAAGTCAGCCAGTTTTACTAGAGATGCTGTTATTGCTGATGAAGCCATTTTGGTCTGAGGCTCCTGCTTTTCTTGCTTGAGGCTGCCATGAAAGAAGTCCTGCCCCCCCCACCCCCGCCCCAGTTTTCTTGGCATGAAAGGCAGATGTTTTGTCCTTGGACTGAAAGACAAAATGCTGGAGAGGTTCAAGGGCACCTTATTTAAATTTTATTTATTAGATTTGTATCCCTCGCATCTCACCTAGAAATGCACCTTCCTAGTAATGCCCAATTATTCTCCCCCCCCCCGCTTACCTAGTGCAGATGTGAACAAATTGGGGGGAAGGGCTGGAGCTGAACCTCCTAATTCCTTGGGAGGCCACCCAGGACGGTAATGTCACCAGACAGAGGTGTGGGCTGATTTTTTCCAGACCTTTTCTGATCAGGTGAGCATGGCCCAAAATTGCATCACTGAAACTTGGTCAGTTAGACCCAAGCGTTAGCTGAGTCCGTCTGCCGTTGCGGTTGGGGGACACTCATGTGGTGGGATTAGGGCTCGGCTGGGGCGTCCCGTGACACACGTCTCTTGAGGAGCTTAGCTGTGTCTCTTGCTGCGGTTGCCGCTCCAGACACGCACCCTCTGCAAGGGGTCCTCCCAGAGAGACTCTGGGCCTGCTTCCCTTAAGAGCCCGGCTTTGCTTGGGGCTCTTTCGTAGCCCTGGGCCAAAGGAGAGGCAGAAGACCTCTGTCCTCGGGGTGAAGGGGAATCAGGGGATGTGGCCGAGTTTCCTAATTGCCTCCTTTCCTGTGCAAGACTTCGCTTTTCTAAATTTGCCAAAATGGTTGTATTAACTAGGACCAAATCTTGCAGTTTTTCTCTGTTCAGCCGTATCGATTGTGCTAAGCTTTGCCAAATTTTGTCTTTTTGCTGTTACCAATTTCTGCCTCCTTTCTTCTTTAAAAACGCAGTTCTGCTAAATGTGGTAAAAGCCTGTCGTGTGGAGCGTGGCGATGCGGACCAAGGCCGGCTCCCATCGGTCGATAGACTCAGTTTTGCAGTCTGCCCACAGAGGCAGCAAGGGGAGCTTGCTTTGTGGCCCCCCCCGTCATTGCATTTTCAGTTGTGTACTTTGCATCAAGGGCCCCTTGCAGCCTGCTTGGTGCCCTGAGCGATCTGCGCGGAGGGTTTCTGAAGCGTTTTCAGGGTAAAAATCACGTAGCCTTTTGCTGGGGTGAATGTTGCTTTCCATGGGGGCTATGCAGAGCGTCTGTTTCAATGAACGGAGCAGCTTTTGGCTTATGGTTGTCGAGCCTTCAGGGTGGTCTCTGTGGGGCCTGAGCCTCGTCCATTTGGACATTCCCTTTGGATCTCCAGAAGAACCCAGGGGAGAACAATTCAGGGGTGGTCCAGGAGGCTCTCTCTCTCTCTCTCTCTCTCTCTCTCTCTCTCTCTCTCTCTCTCTCTCTCCCTCCCTCCCTCCCTCCCTCCCTCCCTCCCTCCCTCCCTCTCTCTCTCTGTATGTGTTGTTCCTGGGAAGAGTGGAGCCCAGAGGCCTAGAGCTGGGCATGATGCTTTTGTCATCCTGGTTGTTCTCTGGAAGCTTTCTGGTGTGAATGGGGCCTCCTGCAGCTGGGCTGGGGCTGTCACTTCCTGCCCTGGGCAGCTGTTTGGGTCAGTCGCAGAGCTGGGGGCCGTCTAGGTCTCTGCCCTACCTTACCAAGCCGCCTGCGTTGCCTTTGTGGGTCTGGGGCAGAACAAGCTAGCATTAGGACCCAGTGGGCTGGCAGTTCCTGTGACAAGAGTCTGGAGCAGCTCTAGCGCAGAGTGAGTCTCCATCAGCTGGGCAGGATTGTGTGTGTGGGGCTGGGGGGGGGCCTCTCCCACAAAAAGGTCTCTTCCACCTCAGCCTCCCCGGGGCGCCCAGAGATGGTTGCTTCCTCTCTGACATAAGAGTGGAATTCTGCTATGAGCTGAGGCTGCCTTTCCAGAGCAAAATTGGCAGGGAAGAGCATCAGCATGGCCCAGGTCAAGCGACACCCCTATGGCCAGGTGAGTGGCAACAGGGGGCCCAGGACCGGGTGATCCCGGGCTGCTGCTGGGCGCTGCGTGGCTCTCCAGGCAGGCGAGGGAGGCCAGCAGCTGGGTGGATGGTGGGGGGAAGAGAGAGAGAGAGAGAGAGAGAGAACAAGGGGAAAGGTGCCCTGTTTTGTTTGCCCCTGGCCATGCTTTGTGCATCCAGACGAGGAGGGACGTGGGCCGATGGTCCTCTCTGCCCGGGAAGCCTCTGCAGCTGGGACTTGCCTCTGGCTTTCTTGGCAGCCAGTGGGGCACCTGGGCATGGTGCTTCACCCTTCCCCTTCTTGGCTCCTTGCCCCTTCTTGGCCTCCCTCTCCAACGAAACCGAGGGGAGCCATGGACGGTCCCCGAAAACCCAGACTGCCACCCCATTGTGGTCCGGGTGTCCCCCGCACCCTCCGTGGACCTTCCTCCTGGGGGTTTTGCCATTTCGTTCCGATTCCGTCCTCCATCCACCTCCAGAGGCCGTCAGGGCCTGTGGCAACATGCTTTGGGCTCTGGGGACTTGGGAGCAGCCTCCTCTTCCTTAGCTTTCGCAAAGCCTGGAAACCCAAGCGGCTCGAAGAGGAAGAGGAGGAGGAAGAAGAGCGATATTCCCAGGCTTTCCAGCTGCGCCTCTCTTGCCTCCGCTACTCGGCCAGCCACCTGGTCCTTGCTCAGCTCTCCTGTAGCAACCCTGCCTGATTAATTGAGGCTGGAGGAAGGGAGGAAGCCTTCTCCCCATTCGAATACAAAATGCAGCCCGCTTCCCTCTGCATGTGGGAAGGCGGCTGTGCACCAGCGGCCTCAACTGGGGGGGGGTGGAGAGAGGTTTCCGGGGCTCACTCCTGCGCAGCCTCACCGGATAGGTTGGGAAGGGACCCCAGCCCCCCATCCCTGGGCCAGTTCTGAGCTGCGGCCTGCCAATAGTTTGATTCAGGATGAGGAAACCTTCTGGAGCTCCAGGTGCCTTTCCAGAACAGCTGGACAGGTGGAGCTTTCAGGCCCGGCGTCCTCAAAGAGAGGGCCGGTGGGAAAAGGGAAGAGTGGTGCCTACCCGGTTTCCTGGCGGTTTTCCTTTCGATTTCTCTCAGAATGCTGGGAGATTGGGGGACTAGACACAGGATGGTGAACAGCATTTGGGGGGTTGCCTTGCATTTGGATTTGGGGAGGTCAGCCCAGGTAGTAGCCAATAGCCGTAGCTTCTTTGTTTGGGCCTTCCCAGGAGAGAGCGAATGGCCTGGCTAGCACTATAACTGAGATTTTCCCTTTCTGGTTGTTGATAGTCTGTTGCAGAATTGGTGTATGTGTATGTCCTCGGGAGGAGGTGAGTCTGACTGGTTTGATTTATTTTCACTATTTACATCCCACCTTTCTGACCAGTCACATTTCCTTCTCGGAGTGACCAGTGCTGCATAAAGCAGGGAGAATGGGTGAGGACAGGCCAGCTGAAGAGGCAAAAGGCCGGGGTTATGAGCAAAGGGAAGGAAATGCAACTCAGCCTGACTTGTGCCAACACGCCTGCTTGCTTACCCCAGATTCATACCTTTATTCATACTTTGCTTTTGGTTCTTTGTTCTGTTACAGTCGAAAATAAAACAGTCACTTAAAATCTTGTTCGACCAGTCCAGTCATCCTTCAGTTAACTCAGGCTGAGGATGTTGGACTGGAGATGGACGCCCTGACTATGCACAGGGGAAGGATTCGGGCCTGGAGGGCCACTCCCCAGGCTCCACGTTCCCTCGGCTGGCTGGGAGTGACTCAGGAGAAGGCCCAGAGTGGGGCTGGGAAAGGCGGGGGGGGGTTTCCTCTGGCCTGGATGCCCAGACAGGCAGGCCTTCCTGGGCCACCACTGGGGCTGAGAGGTCTGAAGTAGCAGCTTCAGGAAAGGAGGGGCAGACAGTGATTCTGGGGTAGCTGCTGTTCCTTGCAGAGGAATCAAGTCAGAAGATCACCCAGGCACCTGGCAGCCCTCCGCCCCCTTCTCCGATCCTCGGCTGCCTCGGCAGCTTCGGGCTTTTCTCCCTCAGTTTTGGGCACTGGGTCTTTCGGCTTTGGTCCCTTTATCTGCGCTTCCGCACGGGTTGCCCTTGAGCCTCTCTTGGGTTCCTCTGCCTGGAAGCCTTTGCTGCAGCAGTGAAGCCACCGGCTCCATTCGCAGCTCTGCCCATCCGGTCATCTGTCAGTGGTGGAGCCCTCTGCTCTGGGGGGGGCGTGGGAAGGCAGGGGCGCTTCGGTCGGAGGGCCAAGGGGCATCTTGCCCGCAGTCGGCGTTCTCCTGAGATGTTGGTCATTGGCCTGGGTTGAGCAAGCTGAGTCCTTCATGGCTTCAGGCCCAAATTCTAGTCTTGGGGCATAAGAGATTTGTGAGGCCGATCAGCTGAAGCAGGCCCGGGGAGCCGTGGCCGCTTCCCGCCTCCTGCACGTGGCGCCTTCAGGGAGAAAAGCTGGCGGACCTGAACAGGGGGCGGTTGGGGCTTCCCTCAGGCTCTGGCTGGGAGTCACTCCGGAGGGCTTGCTTAGCTGATTTCGCCAGTTCCTGATTACCAGGGAGTTCATTTTTGTGGGTGTTTTTATGATGGGTTTTATTGAATGTTCATTTTTTAAGAATACTTTCGATGCTGTGAGCTCCTCCTCGTTTGCTGTTCCAGGGTGGGTGGGTGGGTGGGTGGGTAGGTGGGCGTTGATATTCCGGGAGGTGAAGAGGGTGCAGAGACACCTAGAGTGACGCTGGCGGAAGATGAGTTGAGCCTGACTGGATGTGGCTGTGAGCTCAGAGTCAAGCCTGCGGTGGCAGAGAAGCTGCTGAGTCTGAGGAAGGCCAGCCGGCCTCCCTCCTGCAGCTCCTCATCCCCGTTAGGGAGGGAGCAGCTGGAGGAGCCGCCTGGAGAGTGTTGGGGTTCCCAGGCTGGTGATGTGCCCTGGAGCCGATCCTTTGTCTTGGGGTCAGAGGGACCTAGATGGACCCCGGGTTCTGAGCCAGCCCCAGGAGAGGAGGTGGCCTAGAGGGACGCCCGGAGGGCTGCTGGAGGAAGACGGAGACTCCAGAGCCTGTATTAAGGGCCACCTTTTGGCAATAAGGGTGCTGCTCAGGGACCAGGTTTTTTTTATTTTTATGGCTGTTTGAGCTGCACAGAGTAATGTTTCACCAGATGAGTGGCCATATAAGTCTGTTAAATACATAAATAATAAATAAAAACAGATAATAACCTTAACTGTCAATCAGTTGTCGCCCATCTTGTCCTGCCAAGCTGCCATAGGCCAAGAGGCGGGGGTGAAGCAGCTCCCCCCTCCCCCCCGGTCTGGCTGGACAGCCGAGGGCTTCCCTTTGGGGCCCTTGGGCCGTTCTTCTCCTGGGTCTTGATTCAGAGGCCTGCTGCCTGAGGCCTTTGGGGCAAGGAGAGCAGGCCCTGAAAGACTGAACAGGAGTTACCGCTGCTTTCTGCTCCCTCGGTGGGGCTTCTTTGACAGGGAACAGGAGGGTCTGGGCTGCCTGCAGGAAATAAAACTCAGGGGCAGGGGAGCCAGGGGGTCCCTGCCAGGCGCCTTCCATCTTGGGAGCACTGGCAGCGCCTGTGTCTGTGGGGCCTGGAGAAGCAGCCGTCCCAGGGTGAGGCTTCTTCCAAGTGCCAGGCTGTGGGAGGCGCGTCTGGGGGCATTTTGATCCCCATTGAGGTTTCCAAACAGATGGGTGTCTTCCTCTCTTCCGATCCAGGGCCCTTTTCCACCAGAGTGGAATGAACTTAGCCAAGGGAACCAACTGGGAGAAGCTTCTCTGTGCAATTTATTTCCGCACCTCTGATTACAGAGAGATTCTTGGGGTGCTCGAGAGCAGCTCTGCCCGTCCTCTCTGCAGTGGAAGCTCCGCACCAGGCAGGATGCCCGGCTCCCTTCCGAATGGGCCAGGGCTTATGCCCAGGGCACCGCTGGGCCAGACCGGGTTGGGTCCCCAACTTACATTGGAGTTTGCCAAGAGAGGCTCCGGGTGTTTGGACTCGGCCCGGTTTATCCCTTCTGGGCGCGTTGGCCGTCTTCAGGAGCCCAGAGAAGTCGCAGAGCCAGCAGCTCCGGCCACCAAACTCCAAAGGGCCTTTTTCCCTCCCAAGGCCTCCCTCAGGGCCCACGAGGGCAGCGTCGAAACCAGAGCCCGAAGGGGAGGGTGCCAGTGGCCGAGCGGCTGCTCTGGGGATCCCCAACTCAGGGTGTCCAGAGGAGGAGGCTGCGGGCTGCCAGTGGTCCCAGAAGGCGAGGCAGGCCTTTCATCCCAGGGGGCAGCCCCCGGGCTTTCAGGCCTCTTCCTGCTCCCTCTCCTGCTCAAGGCAGCTCGTGGTCTCCGGGTGGTGGGACGGCCTTTGTTGCTCCTCTGTTGTTAGCGTCTCGGTTAGCGGTTGGGTGTTGGGCTGTTTTGGTCTCCCCCCCCAGCATGGTAGTTCTCTGGTGACTGGGGGCCAGCCTGCCTCACAGGATCACCATTGGGGGGGAAATAAGAAGAGGGCTCCATATGTGTGTTGCCTTGAGTTCCCACAGGAAAGCTGATCTAAAAATCTACAAGCCACAATTGTGCAGCTGGCCAACCATTTCCCCCTCTTGTGTTGGCTCGTCTAGGTCTCCAGCACCAGTGCCAGGATGAGTGCGGAAGCGAGCGGCAAGCCCCTGAAAGTGGGTGCCCGGGTGGAAGTGATTGGCAAGGGGCACCGTGGGACAGTGGCGTACGTGGGGGCCACCCTCTTTGCCACAGGGAAATGGGTCGGCGTCATCCTGGACGAAGCCAGAGGCAAAAACGATGGGACGGTGCAGGGGAGGAGATACTTCACCTGCGAGGAAAACCACGGCATCTTCGTCAGACAGTCGCAGGTGAGCCCCCCCCCAGTCAGGAAGGAAGAGGGTCTGTGGGTGGGCGTGGGGAAACCCCCTTGGGGCCTGGCTGGCTTGGAGGGGCCCGAAGAAGCCACGGGGAGGGGGCTGAGTGGCTTTGACCCTCCGTGCCACGCTCTGCCCCTGCTTTCGGCTGCCGGGAAGCGGTCGCAAATGACACGTTCAGATTTCCCGCAACAAAAGCATGTTGGATGTTTGTTTGGTTGATTGATTGATGACATTCTGACATCCTAGCAGGCACGATATGATGCTTGCTGGGACTCGTAGAATTATTTAGGATTTTGCTTTTTATGCTGCTTTCGATCCATACGGATTTAAATTTCGCCCAGTGGTTCAGCTATGGCTGGTCCCACGTCAGCCGTGAAAGCTGGCTGGGTGACCATGGGCCAGCCCCTCCCTCTCTCAGTTCAGCCCACCTCACAGGGTGGTTGTCGTGAGGAGTGTCAGAGGAGGAAGGAGAGTTTTACATTTGTTTGCCACCTTGAATTATTTATAAAAAGATAGTAAAGGTGGGCTATAAATGTTGTAAATAAATAAAGGTAGCTATCGATCTGGAGGGGAGAAGCACTGGTCATTAAAACCAAATGACAATATAGAACCTTATTTTCAATTCCTTCCTCGGCCGCTGGATCAGCGGTCCGTGGTTTCTCTTTGGCTCCTGCCTTTGCTCCTGAGGCAGCTCCATCCCAAAGGTCCCAGGGCTTAATGTGGAATCCCCCAGTGGCCCCCAGTCCGTGGCTCAGGGTCCCCGTCCTTTTCTGCCCTTTGTCCAGAAGGAAGCTAGGTGGCTGTTGGAGACCCCCCAGCTAAGCCTCTGGCGTTTCTCTCCTGGCTCTTTCCCTGCTGGATCCCCTTCTCAGCCTCCCCCAACACTCTGGCTGGGTTTGCACTCCTCAAGAGGTGATCCCAGCTTTGGAAATTTTGGCATTCGGGCCGGTGCGGGTCCCAGAGACTGGAGCAAAGAAGTGGCTGTCTTCGAATCCTTCTGCCCAGCCTTGGCTGCTCCTCCTGCGGGTCTCGGGGGGGGGGCTCGCTTTCCTTTGCATCTGCCCTCTGGGTCCGAGGAACTGTGGCCTGAAATGCGTGGAGGGTGGGGCTGTCGGCTCTGCGAGGCGATGTGCAGGCGCTTTGCCTGGGAGGAATTCACACGGCTACCGAAAGAACTGCAGTCAGTCCCGGGTCAGGAACCAGTGGCTCTCGGACAAAGACTTGCTCCTGCAGTTCTGATCTTCTCGTCGGCTGCAGAGGGCATTTGCAGGATGGGCCATTGCCAGGGGCAGGTGGAAACCCAGAGCCTCCCAGTTGGGCCTCAGCTGCCCAGAGGACCCTCGGGGATCTGCCAAGGCCCCAGAGAAAAAGAGCCCGGGTTCCCCCTTCCTATCTCACCAGTTCCTGCAGCTCACGGAAGACACAACGCGTCCCTGAAGCTCTGGCTCGGGACAGGGCCGAGGGCCGTCCTGGGGACCCCGACCGTGCCGGTGGGCTCAGCGCTGTGCAGGGAAAGCACTTTTTGCTGCCCTGAGGCAGGAAGATGCCGGAAAGAGGACAGAGGTGGGGCCATTTTGTTCACTTCCTTTCCTTTCTTTTTAGATCCAGGTGTTCGAGGATGGCGCAGACACCACCTCCCCAGAAACCCCGGAGGCTTCGGCATCCAGGGTTCCCAAGAGAGGTAGGGTCTCCAGCTTTTTCGGCCTTCTTGGGGCCTGAGGACTTCCCCTGCCTATTTACTGTATATTGGCCATTTGCGCTGGAAAATGGCTCTGCTGCCCTAACATATTTATCTCTTCCTTTGGAAACCGAGGGGGGCCACCCGTCTTGTGGGCCGCCATTCTTGAGCATAATTCCCCTCAGAGTGCTTTGCACGGGGATAAAAGAGGCTGCCAGGGAAGAGCCCCCACGAAAGGGGGCCAAACTCCTTCCGGGAAGGTGGCTTTTCGCCTCTCTGGGTGGCCGTGCCTGGCCTTCCAAGAGGAGCAGTGGAGGAGTTCTGCTCACAAGGGGCTGCCCTTCACGGGGCTTCCGGCAGGCGGCTGGTGAGCAGCTCGATGTCCCTGCTGGCCAGGGCTGGAGGCCGAGGAGAGGCCCTCCACGGATCTGCTCAGTCACGGGGAGCCCGGGATGGCGGAGCTGGGACCCCCGGGGCCACCCGTGGGCTGGGGAAAGCTGGCCCAAGGGAAGGAGAAGGGTCCACGCCAGGCTTGGAAAAGCAGGTGATTTTCAGGTGTGGAGCAGGAGGTGGGTGAGGTGTCTGTTAAGGAGGGTGAACAGAGAGGAGACAGCATGCAAGAAAGATGGCGGCAGGGAAGCAGCATCCAAGTGTTTGATTTTGCAGGAGGTTTGGCTCCCTGGAAGGCCCCCCCCCGCCATCGCTCTCTGCTGGAGGGTTTCCCTGGAAACCGCCACGTACAATACAGGCCTCTGCAGGCTTCCACAGCTGCCAACAGGAAGGGGGGGGCTGCAGAGGGCCCGATAGCTGCTCAGTGGCTCAAAGGGCAGGAGAAGCAGCGCTTGATCCCAGAGGCCACGGGCCAGCCCTGCCCGCCTCCTCGGTCACCGTGGGTGCCCCAAGAGGTCAGAGGAAGAGCCCCCTGCCCACGTCCCAGCCAGCCCTGACTCGGAGCCTGACGTGGAAGGAGCAGAGCTGGGGAAACTGCTTCCCTTTTTCCACTCCTTGCTGGGCCCTGCAAGGGCCCCACTTGGATCCCGTTGGCGGTTTGGCCTGCGTTGGAGGGTGGGGAAACTAATAATCACAATAAATCAAAAGAAATAATAAACAAAAAGTCTGAGTATCAGATGAAACGTTACTAATAGGACAGTGGGGGAACGAAGAGCACCCCAGAACTTTAAGGCACAAACTGACTTGCACACATGTTAGTTTAAGCCTCCCGCCATTCCCGGTCGGGACCCCAAGGCCCGTTTCTAAATATGGACGGCATGAAGGGCTGGGGGGGGGAGGGGGAGAACCTGCAGGGTCCGAGATAGCGGACTTCCTGCTTCAAAGCTCTTTTTCCAAACGAGCTCAGAGAATTCCCCAGAAGCTCCTAAAAGGCAGACTAAAAGGTGGAGTATAGCTTTTTATGAGGAAATACATCACCCACCTCCCCCAATAAAATCATTTTCAAAAATGTGGTTATTTTGATTTTCCCCTCCAGATTCTTCAGAAGGTCCCAAAGCCAGCAAACTGGTGAGTGGCTCATTTCTGCCGTATCATCATTTGAGGTCACCCGATGTTCATTGCAAAGGGAAAATCTGGTGTTTTGGAATTGGGCTCACTGCACGTCGTGGGGAGGGAGGGGGGCCTTCTTTACCTGAGACACCCTTGGTCCTGACTCTGTTGTGGCCACCGTGGCCCTGAAACACGCCACCCCGGCGGATCAGCCACCTCTGCCCGGCGTGCTCAGCTCTAGCGGGGCAGCTGACTCTCCCATGGAAACGAGTGGCCGGTTGCCCTGCGAGAATCTGGAAGGTCTGTGCCGCTGCTTGGTTCCCCGTGGTGAGCTCAGGGGGTGAAATGAAGCCGCTGCTCTGTGGCAGTCGCTCCTTGTGCCAGGCGCCAAGAGGGCTGAGGGGGCCTCCCCCTCCCGCCCCCCTCTTCAGCTGTGGCCTGGCCGGGAGGCTTCCTGGGGCCCTGGGCCCTTCCCTGATTCCAGGGGGACGTACAAGAACTCTGACTTTGGAAGTGTTAGGCTTTTTCTTTTTCCTTTTATGTTTTTATGGCTTTATCCATCCTTGCAAACTGTCCCGGGGATAAGGCCGAGTGGGATGAAATAGGCAGCTGGCACCCACCATCTCCAGGCTCAGCCAGCAGGTCCGGCTCCCGGTTCTCTCTCTGGCCATCAAGGGGCCTCCTGCCCTTCTCCTCTCCGTCACCCAGCCAGGCTGGTTCCCTCCATTTAGCACTGCAGGGATGCAGAGCTGGTCCTCCCCCCCCCTTGGCTTCTGCCGCCCCTCCTTGGGACCCCTCCTCTCTGCCAGCTTGGTTCTCTCTGTTCTCTCTGCTCTGGCCAGGCCTTTGCTCCCACTGGGCCCAGGGCAGTGCTGCGGAAGGGAAGGGCCCTGCTCCCTGCCCAGCCTATGAAGGAGTGAGAAAATGGCCGAGATCCTTAATGCTGGGATCCCTTGGACTGCCACAGGTTGCAGGTCACGGTCAGAGCCAGTCCCCATTGGGTCCTTGCCCAGATCTGAGCGCCCCTTCATCATCCCCCCCCACACCCAATCCAGACCCAAAGGGCTCTTGAAGCCTTCCTTCCCACGGCCAGGTCCGCCCCTCCCGCCCTCCCTCCTCCCTGGAAAGGGTTTCCTTTGGGAAGCGCTCCCAGCCGCCTCTGCCATAATTCTGCAGTCGAAAGACGCAAAGAGGGCAGCCGGACCGTCCCCTCTTTGGGTGGCATTTGCCTGTGTGAATGTGGCACAGTGGTGACAAACAGAACAGCCGGATGGTCCGTAGTCAGTCAGAAAAAAGCGTTTTTCTGAGTCAATACTAGTAAAAAGCTGAAATAATTTCCCACAAAGCAATCAGGATTTCTGTGGATTGCCTTCGGTGTTTCTCCCTTTGGGGGCAAAATTGGAATGGGAGCTTGGGGAAAGGGAAGGAGAGTTGATGTAAACAAATCCACAAACATCCAACGCTCTTCCCCGTTCTGCCTGGATGACTGGATGACTTTGCTCCGCTGGGCTTTGGGTTGTGCTTAGTCTGGCTTAGTCCGGGGGAGGCCAGGGGGGCAGCATCACTTCTGAGTCTCCTGTCCAGGGATAAATTGGGGCCTGGCCTTGCCCTACACTCTGCGGCTCGAGAGCTGCCCCGGAGCGAAGCAGGCTTCAGCCTCGGCGGTGGTGGGGAATGGGGGTCCCGGAAAGGGTGGGTGAGCTGTGACCACTAAAGGGGGCTCTTTCCCTGCTGGGCTTCGGTTCTGCCCTTGATCTGGGGCAGGGGGAGGTGGGGGTGGCCCAGAGGCCCACAAAACATCCTCAAAGCTGGAACACCTGGAACATTTTTCCCTTTGGAGCCACTGGTTTGTGAGCCCCTCCGGGCCCCCCACCCCTGATCTAACCTGACCTTTTGTCCTCTTTCTACTATGCAGCGTGGAGTGAAACCTAAAAAGGTGGTGCCTATTTTTTCTCATGCGCATGAAACAGTTGTGCAAAAGGCCAACCTGGTGGCTGTCGTGGCCTCAGCTGCTGCATCCACGCATGCATCCCCCTTGCATGGATGTTCCCGTTAGGGCACCCGAGGGCTCCGACGGGGTCCCTGACCGGCTCAGGGCTTCCTGGAACACCTGGCCATGTCCCCGCCAGCTTAGCGGTGCCCGTAAAGAGGCTGCCAATTGTCGATCCGGCTTACTTTGGGTTTCTGGCAGCCGCAAAGAAAGCTGTAAACCCAGGTGCCCCCACCTCCACCTCCCCACCTGGCTTAGCTGTGAGAGGCCTTAGCGGAAGGGGGAAGAGCATCGTCAGCATCCCTTTGCACTGCTACCCCCCACAGAAGTTTCGGGAGAGCAGCGGCCCCTTCCCCCGGCTGGTCTGCCGCTGTGGGGGCCGTGCCCAGAGCTGGATCCTCCAGCAGGGGCAGTTTTCCCGAGGCAGGGGCTGGCCGAGGGTTATAGCTATGAGGATTGAGATCGTCTCCCTCCCCCCAACTCAGCCCTTTCACTGTCTTCTGGGGCAGGGGTCTCCCAACTGGCAACTTTAAGGCTTGTGGACTGCCAACTCCCACAATTCGTTGCTGCCTGGGATTTGGGGGTCTTACAAGTTGCCAGGCTGGGAGCCCCTGCGCCGGGATCTCCATCCACCGTTCTGCCCAAACAGCGGTAGGCAGGACGGGCTTTCCACTGTGGGGCTGGGGAGGGGGTGGCGTTGTGAAGATGCCACTGGAGGAGAATTGGGCAAAGGGGTCCGAAGCTTCCTTCACGCTGCCCAGTAAGAAAAGGAGTCCTTCGGTGGTCCCTGCTCTTGGGTGGCTGCTCTGAGTAGTGCAGGACAAGCAGAGGCTGAGAGTGGCTTGGGGCGGGGAGGCTGGGCTGCTCAGCCCACACCCCCCAGCAGAAAGTCCCAGCACTGTCTCAGGTATGAGCAAAAGTACCTGGCGGGCGAATCCCCCCCCTCTCTCCAGCCGCCCCAAGAGAGGCCCTACCTGTTTCCAGGGGGAGGGGGGTCCTTTCTCCCGGTCCTGAGACACAGCAGGCTACACCAGCTGCAAAGCCCCGAACTCGTGGGGTCGGGGAGAACCGCCGCCTCCTTCCAGCTCCGCTTCCTTCCCGCTGCATGTGCCTGAGGCCTCGGCTTGCATGCCTCGCTTGCTTGTGCCCCGCTGCTTGCAGAACCGCCCTCCATCCATCCCTGTGGCTTTGCATGAGGCCCGAACCTGGTCCTGGTTCTGTCGTCGTCCGCCTTGAGGAGTGCCTGGCAGACGCCCCCCCCCAGCGTGCAGTGACGTCTCCCCTGTTTGGCTTCTGGCAACAGGTCTCGGCTTGCCTGACGGCTGGCAGTTGGTGGAGCGGGAGGGGTTGCCCCTGGGAGTGCACCCCAGGAGGGAAAGCGAGGCTGGGAGGGGCTCCGGGAGTGTTTGTCCTTCGCCTCAGGGCAACCACCCCCCATGTTACCCAAACCAAGCCCAGTCCAACTTGCCCCTCCGAGGAAGGGGGCCGGGGGCTCTTGGGAGCTGGCAAGTGGCTGATTGGATTAGTTGGTGCCTCCGGCTGTCTTGTGGGTGACAGATGGCTGCGGGGGGGGGAGGCCCCCTCCCTCCCTCCTCCCCTTGGCCCTCCCTGTCTGGTCCTGCCGCCATCTGTCTTCCGGTCTGGGAGAGGCGCAGGTGCTGATGGGCTGGCCAGGAGCCCGCAGGGGCCTTGTGAGGCCAAAGTCCGCCACCTTCAGCCCGTGGCTTAAGGAAGTTGGGGAGGGGGTGGTGGGGGCTGAAGGGTTGGCCTGTGGAACATGAGTGTCAAAATGAACACAGGTGATTTTTAGGGGGCCAACGTCTCACAAGGTCACAACTTTGGTGAGAAAACAGACCTCTTGGGCATTTGGTGGTCTTACAAAACTTCAGCCATTTAATTACGCAAAGGGCTTTCGTTCTCCCATCCCGCAGTTGCCATCATGAGAGGAGCCACAACCAGACCTGAGGCCGCAGGAAGGCCTGTTTCCAAGCAGGAACCCCGATCTCCCCTTTTGGGGTGCCCCGATCGATCTTGGGGGCCGGGAAGGGGCCTCCGTCGGGTGCTCAGGTGGTTCCCGCCGGACTCCTTGCTCTGCCCTGTAATTTGCACTAATCGGATCCCTGGGGAAGAGGCGGGCAAGCCTGTGCAGGGAAAGAGGCCTGTTTTTTCCTACCCGTCTCCCCGCTTGTCTCCTGGCCCTTCCCGGCAGACCAGAGCCATTCGCCAGGAGGGCGGGAGGGCAAGGGGGCTCTCTAAGAATAGACAGGCAGAGGGCCTGGACAATGGCTTGCGCTGTCTGTTGGGTGTCTCCTCCCCCAGCTTCCCCCCTCTAGTGTGGAATAATGTGTCTCCCCCCCCCTGCATATAATGGGCCTTGTTTCCAAGCAGCGGCCTCTCTGGGGAGGGGCCTCTGTGGGGCCTGGCCTCCCGTCTCTGCTCTGGGCCGATTCCCAGGGGAATCTCACTCTCTTTCCCGTTTTATTGCTCCTAACGTAGACCCCAGTCCCTCTGAGTTTTCTTTCTTATGTAGAAAGGGGGGCTCGGAGGACTTTAGGGCGTGAAACGTTACCGTAACTAAAGTTTGGGCCACCCAGAGCGCGGAAGCTGGGCGCAGGAGTGCTGGGCAGCCTTTTACCCGGAGCGGAGCAGGGGGGGGCAGCCTCCCTCCAGGGCCACCTGTCCTGGGGGGGGGGGAAGTAGGGGAGGCTGCTGCCAGTCAGACCAAGCACCACGCACGGCTTTCATTGTGGCTGCTGAAAGATCTTACGTTATGGAACGAGCTCCCCCCCGAACTCCGTATAATAACAGATTTACGCACCTTCCGTCGGGAATTAAAAACATTCCTTTTCCGACAGGCCGGCCTGGCATAGAAGCTTCGGTTCCAATAGGGTCAAAATGTTTTAGGGGGACTGAGTATTTTTTAAGATTTTAAATTTTGTATGTTTTGGGTTTTAAATGGGATTTTGGCCAAATGATTTAATTTATTTTTAATTATTTTAAATTTTGTATATTTATATGTTTTTTAAATTTTAGGCTGTACACCGCCCCGAGTCCTTCGGGAGAGGGGCGGTATAGAAATTTAATAAATATAATATAAATATATAATATATCTCTGGGGGCGCAGGCAGTGCCCGACTTACAACAGCTCATTTAGTGACCGTTCCAAGATCACCGGAAAAAGTGACTTGTGAACGTTTTTCACACTCACGGCCCTTGCCTCATCCCCAGGGTCACGGGATCAAAATTCAGATGCTTGGCAACTGACTCATATTTAGGACGGTCGCAGCCTCCAGGGCTGGGGTGTCTAACAAGCCAAGTCAGCAGGGGAAGCCGGATCCACTGAACAACCAGGTCTCTAACTTAACAACTGGAGTGATTCACTTCTGGCAAGAAAGGTCGTAAAATGGGGCAAGGCCCAGTTAACAAATGTCTCGCTTAGCAACATAGATTTGGGGCTGAATTGTGGCTGTGTGTCAAGGACTCCCTGTTCTCTGCAAGCATTTTTCTTTGTGCAGCAAAACTGAAGAGGCCGTTCCCTTTTTATTTTCAGCCCAATGGCCAGTTTTTCGTCTCTTGGGGCTGAGGAGATACGCCTGAAAGCACCGAGGGGTGTTTGGGGAAGGGGCTTCTGGGAAAGCCCCCCCAGTTTCTCCTGGTCCAGCCCTGCAGCGTGTCCCCTTCAGAGACGCCCAGTTTGGCACCCATACTGAGACCTGCTGGTCTCCCTGCTCAAGAGCCACTTGCTCTCCCCCCCTTTAATGGACTCCCAGGGCAGACCCCGAACGCAGGGCCAGGGCACCCTGTGGGGGGAGGGAGGGGGCCTTGGGGGCGAAACCCGGGGGGGGCCTCTCTGCGGCCCGTGCCAGCTTGTTTTCTGTTGGAGGACTCTGCAGGGGCCCTGAAGGCGGCAGGAGCTGCCAGGCCAAGACCTTGGGCAGCTGGGACTTCAGTTTGTTGGAGGGGGGGCTCTTCTTTTGGGGCGAACACGCCAGAGGTTCGGCTCGGAGCAGCCCCTGAGGCTCCTGGGCCTGGCGCTTGTGGCGCCTCTCAATCCCTGTCAGTCTGCTTGGCCTTGTTGATGTGCTCCGTGGGTTCCCTGGCCGTCCCCCAAAGCAGCCCCCTCCTCAGGTGCAAAGAGCCGGAGCAGGTTACCCCCTCTGGCTGGGGCGCCTGCCTGGGGGACTCGTGGGGCAGCGTGAGCCTGCATCTGAAACATAATCCTGTATGGCCCTCCCAGCAGCTAATAGGGGGGCTCCCAGAAGGCCAGGCTCTCGCCTGAGGGGGTGGGGGACCCCACTAGAACCCCCCCATAGAGGTACAGCCCCACAGCAGCCTTCGACAGAGATGTCACACGTGTGAAGGGCTCCAGGTGCACATCCCCCTCCCCCGTCCTCCTCCTCCTCCTCTCGCCTGGCCCATCTCTGGTGCAGCGGCCGCTGCCACCATCACCACCACCGCAGTTCTGGACCCAGGAGCTGCCTGCAAGGCCGGGGAAGGGAGGGGAGGGGAGGGCTCTGGCGTGGTGATGTAATCAGCATCCAGGGCGGTGGTTGGAGGCTGCCGGTGGAGGGGATGTGCCGCCTGCCCCCCTGCCCCCCCCCCCCCGCCCGTGGCTCTGGCTGCTGCTCGGATGCTCCCCGGCTGTCCAGCCCCAGGAATCAGTCTGGGATCCAGGAGGCTCCGGAAGCCATTTGCAGCAGGCTCTCCGGGAGGGGCTGTGGTGTTGTGACTGACTGAATGGTTTAATCTTCTGTCTGCTTCTCTTCTCCCTTCTTCTCTCCTCTTCTCTGTCTGCTCCTTCCTTCCCTTCTGCAACCATGAAACAGGCTGCCACCACACGGAAGGTACAGTCTAAGGTGGGCGGCTGCTGCTGCTGCTGCTGAGCCTTCTGCCTGGCATAGCTGGGGCTGGGGGGGGCGGGGGGGAGGAAGCGGGAACGGAGGCGGTGTGGAGGGGGGGAATGCTTGACTCCGTTGCCTCTCCTCCTTCGCGTAGGAGTTGGTGCTCTCCTCCTGCTGCTGCTCCCGCTCCTGTTGTTGCCCGCAGCAGCGGGCAGGGCAGTGGTGCGGCTGCCAAGGCCAGGGTGGGCACGAGTGGGCCCATCGCAGGAAAGCTGCCTGCAAATTGCCCTCTCTCTCTCTCTCAAGCCTCTCAGGCTTGCTTCCCCATCAGCCATTTTCCTTCCCGTCTCTTCAGCCAGTTGCCGGTCTCTGCTGGGGGGCGCTTTCTTCCAAGAGGCCGCCCTCCAAGTCCAGCCCCAGTTGCAGATCCAGCGGGTGGGCTTGAGGCTGTGAGGTCCAGGGGCGAGAAGGGCCTCGACTTAATAACCAGGGTGGTGCTTGTGGCTGCTCCTGCCCTGCTCAGAGCTTCGGAAGTGCCTTTCCTGCTCTCCCAGGAGGTGGGAGTGCATCACGCGGGATGGACTTCCACGGGGAAAAGTTATAAACAGGGCCCAGAATGGTTGGGTTGGGTCGGATTGGATGGCAGCAACCTTAAAAGGCAGAGATCGGTTCAGCCAGAGGAAGGGTGCACAGATGCTGGGCTTAGCTTAGCCGTAACGTTTGAAAGGGATCTTGAGGATCACGTTTGCTTCTAGTATGCGCATTTTGCAGATTGCACCGGAACCTTAAAATCAGAGCGTTTAGAAGGGACTTAAAATTCATCTAATCCAGTCCTCTTCTCAGTTCATTTTGGATGGATGCCCTTCGCTCTCTGTTGGAAGGTTTTTAACCTCAGATCTTACTGATATTATGGTTGCTGTTAACTTGCTTTTTCGTCCCAAAAGGCTGGTGCTGAGAGAGTGTCTGGCTAGTGGCAAAAAGCTCTTGGTCTGGGAACTGATTCTCTGTGTCCTTCACTTAAGGAAAGTTTATGTCTGGGAACGTCTCTGAGGGTTTAGGAAACTTAGCTTTTGTGGTGGAGAAACATCTGCACGCTCAAAATCATCCCTCGGAATTAGGCTTTCGATGAACAGTTGCTGTGTAGAAAGTGAGCAAATGCAGGTTGCCCACATGTAAACAATGATCAGTGGAACAGCTTTGCCTCCAGAAGTTGTGGATGCTCCAGCACTGGAAGTTTTTAAGAAGAGATTGGACAACCATTTGTCTGAAAGGGTATGGGTTTCCTGCCTAAGCAGGGGGTTGGACTAGATAACCTCCAAGGCCCCTTCCAACTCTGTTATTCTGTTACCTGCACCTTGCTCTCATGGGAACCTTTTAAAAACAAGCTAAGATTGTTGCCTGGGAGCTGGCTCTGAGAATTGGGCGCGGAGGTAGAGCTTAGCATGAGCCGCCAGAAGGGAGACTGCCCTCATCTCAGGAAGTCTCGGGGGAGGGGGGGGGCTTCCAGAGAGAGTTTGTCTGGGGCAGCCCCTCGGCCTCCTTCGCAGGATTTTACAGAGGCCCAGAAACTCTTCCACTTAAAATCTTCTCACTGTGGAGCCTACTTCCTTTCTTTCCCCCAGCATCTGTTAAGGAATAAAATGCAGATCAGCTCTACATTTTTTGAAATCAAAAATGATAACACATCTTTGTCTGGAGATGTCCTCTCTGTACTTTTATTGTTTAGAGGGACACCTAAAGGACACAGCCAATCTTAGAAATGTTGAAACCCTGAAAGAAATTTGGTAGTGGGGACTTCCCACGCTTCTTTGGAATAAAAGAAATTTAAAGAAAACTGAAATACAGTTCATCAGGTCCAAATTTTAGCTTAGCCAGAGTGGTGTCTCATTTACATTTGCACTTACTCAGTTTAAGTAAATTGTGTTTACTCCCAGCTGCAGTTTATTCGTCCCTTAGCAGGAACCTTATTTCCCCCCAGTATTTTCATCCAAGGCTTTGATGCCCACAAGTCCCTTGCTGTGACTTGCTTCTGATTTGCTATTTTCCAGCAAGGCACAATCACTGTTTGTTTCCCGGTTGGGAGCAGCTGCAATTTCAGGGCAGATGGGATGGGATGGGATGGGCAGGAAGACAGCACGAGGTCAGAGAGCTGGGAGGGATCCAGTCTTTCCCCTTCAGCGTCTCCCTGCAATGAAAAAGGCGAAGGGCCCCTCTCTGGCCAGCTGCCCTGGGGTGGCCGGGGCCCTCTGGGCTCAGAAACACATTGCAGACAGGAGAGAGATGCTCCCTGGGTGAATTTCAGTGAACAAAGGAGCCTCAATAAAGAGAAGGAAAAAACAATGAGACAATTATTCTTCCAGTGCTGCCCTAAATTTCTGGTTATAATTTTAAAGCAAAGCACGGCTGTCCCGAAGAGGCCTCGTGAAGGAAGTCCGGTTCCCGCGTGGAAAAGCACCTTTGGGATAACTGTGACCCGGATGACGGAGAATCTCCGTGGAGGAAGCACGGCGCTGTTGTCTCTAGGAGGGGAAGGAAGTTCCCCTCCTCCACCTGTGCGCTGCTCCCCCTGCACAAGGAGGAAGGCCCTGGGCATCCCTGGAATTGCTTCTCTGGGCAAATGTCCATCGAGGGAGCGCCATCCTGCAGCAGAGGAGACCGACGAAATCAGCTGTTCAAGAGGCGGCAAGAGATATTGGTTCCATTTTGAGATCATGATTAATCTCGGCTTGGATGGCAGAAGAAAGCTGTATATATGCTCACAGCCGTGGGGCTTGATCCTCTTTTGAAGAACGGCTGTCTTAAGGCTGATTTGGAGGTGCTCGCAACCCCCCCCCAGAGGCCTTGCCACATCCCTGCCCAGCCGAGGGCTTGATGGGTGAGCGGGGGTCGCAGGGGGCTGCACAAGCACCCACGCTCGTGCACACCTCCCGAATCCCAGCTGTGCCTGGTGCAGAGGTACGCATCCTGCATTCTGACTGGTTGATCCCACCACCTGTCCTGTGCTTTGCTACTTGGGGGCCCCCAGCCAGGATACTCCATTTGCAGAAATTTAAATGGAACCCCTATGCAGCCGTCCCCGGACAACCGACGCAGGCACTCCCTGCCGTGTAGAGCCGGAGACGTCTGCTTGACCTTCCATGAGGAGGCTGAAGTCCATGCTCTGCGCTCCTTTGAGCTCCCCCAGCTGCCTTGAGTCCTGTGAAGATTTCACAGCTGCTGCCAGGGGCTATGAATCCTGCAGCCGCCTCTGGCCTCTTCTCAGACCTGATAGCTTTTCTGGGCTTGTGATCCTCACCACAGCCCAGAGTTTGCCCTGAGCTGCCTGTCCATATGCTGGGCTCGCTCTTCCTTCCGTTTGAAGCATTTCCTCCTCCTCCTCCTCCTCCTCCTCCTTTCAAGCCCTGTTGAAATGATGGGAGAGGCCCAAGAGCCTTGAAAAGGGAAGCAACAGGATTCAGAAGGAAGTCCAGAATTCGGCCTCTTCGGGGCATCTAGATTGCAACGGCCTGTGATGAACGCAAAGGTCTACATTTTGGATGGTTATCTTGAAGCCGTGTGCTGAGGCAGGATAGTCTGCTTGTGGCACCAAAACAGACACATCTGGATTATTGAATTGCTTTTCCTCAAACACTAAGACGAGTGTCTTGAATTATGCCTGCTGACTTAGGATGTTTTGTCGGTGGCTGTGGCATCTTTTGTGCACGTGTCTCTCCCTCTGTATGTGCTGGATCAGATTCCAGACTTGGAACGTGTGCTGAGTGCAAGGTTAGGATGGATCCACCTGAGGACGGACACGTTGAGGCCCCAGCTGCCTTCCCTCCCTCCCTTTGGGCATCGCAAGGAGAGTGGCAGCCCTAAGTATCCCTCTGCGTTCCCTTTGGATCCAAGGCCCACAGACCGATCCTCCCTTAGCTAGGATAGCTCGAATCTGGAGGAAGGCCGGAAGGGAAGGTGGAGTGTTGGTGATCCTCTTTCTGGATTCCAGATGACTCAAAGAAACTGTTTTAAAGGGGCCTTTTTTGCCCATGTTGCCCTCACGTGGAATGATCCTACAGAGTTGCTTTGAGTAGATCTACAGACTGTTGGCAAATTCTGGGGAAGTCCGTCGCATTGCTCAGCTTACGTCAGCTGTCTTGCTTTCAGTAACCCTTGTCCTAAAATGAAGGTGTGTTTCAGAGTAGATGGTTCAAAGATGGAAGCAAAGTCTGCAGGCGTGGTCCAAAAGTGCCCGAGGAGGCTGGGCTCAGCGTGGAAGGAGCCGGTCAGTGCACAGAGCGTCCCTCCTTGTCCACCAAAGTCAGGTGTGGCCTTCGGGGACTTGGCTGAAGCTCCTTCCTGGCGCTAAGTCACTTCTGGCCCAGGGATCAGGAGATCCTGCTGTTTTTCCAGCTTTGGGGGATTCTGGCCGCAGCACATCATCCGGGCCCGTCTCAGTCAAGATTCTGGTTATGTTTTGGACCAAGCTGAATTTCATCCTTGGAAGGAGCCTGTGCTGCGAACTGTACTAAGGATGCCGGATCCATTTTCTGCCTCGTGTCCTTTCCCCACAGTTAAGCTCTGCTTTTCGTGCCATTTTAGGAGCCTGTGGAGTGCCTGGGAGAGCATCCAGAGTTGGAGCACATTCTCGCCTCTATTGGAGAGCAGACAGCTGCCCTTATTTATCCCGTCAGGGGAGGCATTGATATCATGAGATGGAAGACCACTCCAGGGAGAATTGGATTTGATAGCTTGTGACATCACTTGTTGGACGGTTTTTGGGGAAAAAGTGAAATATTCCAGCCATGATGGTGGCAGGCTCTAGACGTAGACCCGGGCGGGCCTGCCTCCCGGATGGTTTTTCTCTGGTGAGAAGATCATCTGCACGATAGGCTGGAGAGAGGAAAGGGCCATCTGGCACCATGCGGGAGTGGATGAGGTCTGCTCTCCTGGCCCTTCCTCTCTGCTCTAGCTGGCCATCTGAATGTTCTCCTTCCAATAGGTTGCCTGGCCAGGAGACCTCCCTTAGTGCAGTTGCCTCTGCTTAGCCTCTCCCTCTTCTGTGCCGGCTGACGTTTTCAGAACTGGAGGCTACCTTGAGTGACTTGGATTCACTGAGGAGCCCCTTCTAGCTGCAGGGCGGGGGGTCAAGATCGGCCACAGTGCTGCAGTGCCCATGAGAAGCCAGGCAGAGCTACGATTGCACCTGCAGAGATGACCTGGTGCTGGGCAGGGGTTCAGCAGGGAGCCAAGGCCCCCTCCCCTTCTCCTGTCGCATCCCTTCTGAGGTTTAGCAGAACCTCTCAGGTGTTTCTCAGCATCACCAACAACCAGAAGTGGTTGTTTTTGGAAGAAGGTAAAGCTTAGAGTCTCTGTGGGCTGAATTCTAGCCCAATTCTAGCAAATGCCAGTCACAGTTGTCGCCTCCAAGGACACACAGGGCCCCCTTCTGCAGGTGGGGGGGGAGCAGAGCCTTGGGGCATGCCTGGCAGGTTGGGCAAGTGAGAGCAAAGCTTTCCCCGAGGAGGGGGACTGCCAGGGGGGGTCAGAGCCCAGCAGCTGCCCCCTGGGCCTGTCACGCACGCACGCAGCAGTCCTCCAACTCCACTCATCTTCCCGGCCCTCTTCCATTCCTGCAGGCTCTGCTGCTTTGGGTCGGGTGCTGGGCGAGGAGAGCCTAGCACTGGGCAGCCCATTTCATAAGCCAGACCCAGATAAACACGGTCAGGCCCAGCTCGGCTTAGTCTGGGAACCCATCAGCCGATTCAGGCCCATCAGCCGATCTCTGCGGCTTTTGCAAAAGGGGGGCCTTCCCGAATCTTGGCTCTAGATTGGCCTCTCAGCATAAATACCAGGCTCTGCTTGGGAGGGCTGATCCACCCTTCAGGATGGCCTATCGAGGGGTCGGGGAGGAGGATGGGGAAAGTTGTGGGAGCCTTCTACCTGCACCAGGAGAGAAATACCACCTCCCTCCAGGTGGAGCCAGTCTTCAGAGCCGCCTCCCACTGGAAGAGCATGCTCGGCCGCTGGTCCTCTGGTGGTCAGTCCTTGGTGCCCAGGCTCTCGAGAGCCCAGCCGGCCCAGAGCTAGAGCCAGGCAGAAGAGAGACCAGTCCCCTTTTGGGGCCTCGTTGGCAGCCACCCCTCTAGGGAAACAGAGGCACCTTAGATGCCTTGCGGGGCAGGCTGGCTTCAACAAACACACCGTGATCGGTGGACGGGATGCCGGTTTCCTGAGTCTGAGCATTTCATGCCGGTCTCGGGCACTGCTGCTGCTGCTGCTGCTGGGGTTTGGGGGGACCAGGGTCCTAGGTGGGTGGCCGGCTAGTGGCCAGCGGGGTTTGTGGGCTGACGCTGCGTGCAACTAATCACACTCCTGTCTCTCTTGTCGTCCCCCCACTTTATCCTCTCCTTGGGCTGCTGCTGCTGCCGTCGCCATCTGTGTCTCTCTGTTCCCGTCTCCCCTGTGTGACTCTCTCTCCTCTTCCTCTGCTTTCTGCTCCTGCCTCCGGCCTCCAGACCACAGCTAGGAGGCCCAAGGTGAGAAGGGCGGGGTGGGGGCGGGCCGCCCTTGCCATTTTCTTTTTTTTAATAGTAATTTTATACAAGCTAAAAAGAAATAAAGGGATAAAAAGACAAACAGAACGTGCAGGAAAACTAGAAAGAAAAAAAAATTAAGAATGTGGTAAAGAAAAAGAAAACAAATTACTTCCCCCCCTCATCACAAGTATAAAGTAATGTACTGCCGCCTCTTAAAATACGGGTGGTCTTCTTCCCATATCTCCTCTCTTACCTGTGAACAAACCCATAAAACCCTGTTTCAAAGGTCCTTTTAGGGTTGCCAGAGGGATAACAATGTGTCTGTTTTTATTTATTCATGTTTCATAATTCTTAACTGCCCATCTCCCTCGGATTATTATTGGTTCGGTTGGTTTATTTTATCATTATCCTTGATCAAATAAGCCAACTTTGTAGTCCTTCCTTTTGCTTCTAACCACCTGGATCTCCAGTCCCTTCAAATGAAGTCCTAGCACTTGATTTCGTTTCTTCCTCGTCCCTCCTTACAAAGTCCCCCCCTCTCTCTCTTGGTGGTTCATGTGTCTCTTTTAATTATCCAGACATCAGCCGAGGTGGTTTGTATGTCCCAACGTGGCAACTTTTTTCATGTCATTCTCGTAGCCTGTGATTTTTAAATCTGCCTTCACATCAGTCGCGATCTTGTCTGGAAAATCCTTTTCCTTCTCTTTTATACACCGTCTGTCTCTACAGCGGAGGCAGACCCCTGTTACAAGGAACTGCTGGGTCCGCTGTTCAAACATATCCTCGAATATTTCCAGTGTTAAAATATTTTGCCCCCTTCTGTCTCAGTAGGTCTCACTGACGTTTCTTTTCTTCCTTTAATTGTAATCTTTAGTTCCTTCTGGTTTTGCCAGCTCTGCCAGGTAAACCAGGAAACATAACTTGATAAAGTAGTTCAACCTCAGGGCTCCCTTAAGAAACCCCTCCAAGTCTGAGAGTGCCACCCTCCCACCTCCCCTTTTCCCTGCCCGATCCTTGGGGGGGGCCTTTCTCCCTTTCCTTCTCTGAGCTGGGGGGGGGGCTGCCTCTCTCGTCTGATTGCGTCCTTGGTAGCAGCTCTGGGTCCGGAGGCCTCTTCCCTGCGCTGGAGACAGGGATTCCTTCCAGAGGGAATCGGATGTGATTTGGGGGAAAGGAGAAAAACAAATTGCCTCCGAATCGGGCAGCTGGCCAGAGCAGAGTCCAGTGCCCGCTTGCTGCAGGAGTCGGCGCAAGCTTTCCCGGCAGGCTTCTGTCTCTGCTGCATTCCCCCCCCCCCTTCCGGCCAGGGCTCTGTCCCAGTTGCCCACAGGGGAGGGGCTGTTAGGGAAGAAGACCCCCCTCCTCCTTGGGGACTGTCCTCTCCCCGACCTGGAGAGGGCCCTCGAAGTGGGGTCTGAGCAAAATAAATAAAGTTAGGACAATTTAACTCTCCCAGTTTGGAAAAAGACACCCTAAAATCGTGATTTGCAGGCAACGATCCTTGCTCTGCTTCCCCTCCACCACCCCCCAACTGTTTTCGTTCTCCTGGGCTTTGGAGTCTTTTCTCTGGGTGAAGTGACTCTGCTTGGCCTCTGCTCCTTTCCATTCTGTTCTGTTGTATCTTTATAACCTTGAAGACCCATTTTAGGGTTATTCTCTTTTTTTGGTGTTAACTGTCCCACCCAGTTTGTCATCTGCAAATATGATAATTGTTCCTCCCATCTTTTCCTCCAAGTCATTAGTAGAGACACCGAAGGGAACACTGACTTTTGATTGAGTGTTTATTCAGTTACCTGATATAATTAATCTCCCCGTATTTTATAATTTTCTCCTGCTATGCCCAGTGGCAACTCAGGGGGCTGGGGTGCACAGACAGCGGGGTCTTAGGGGACGAGAGCTCTGAGCCGCTTCAGCGGAAGGACCAACCTGAAGGCTCAGTTGAAGCCCACCTGGGGGGATTTTGCCCCTGCCACACGGAGAGCTAGAGGAGAGGGAGACGCCCCAAAGCACAAAGCAGGACCCTGGACCCCCTTTGCTCACCAGGACGTCCCTGTACATCTGGGCCAGGTGGCGCTTCCCAGCGGGGGAGGGGAAATCACAGGCATTTTGCCAGCCCCCTCCCCCCCCCCCCCCGCCACACAGGCCTGTCGGCAGCTACTCTGCTGCCTCTTTTAGAGCAGCCAACCGTAACATTTAAAAGTTTTGGCTTTTGCAGATCGCCGGACTCCTCAGTTCCGTGGCATTTTTTCCAGAAGCCGCGTGTGGTTCTGCGCCTGCACGGTGCCCCTTATAAAGGCGGAGGCCGATGGCCAGCCTGGCCGATCTCTTCCAGAGAGAAGGCCCTTCTCACTCTCCTTCTTTCTTGCAGCCCACCCGGACCGGCAGTTCGGCCACATCCAGCAGCACTGCGGGGCTCTCTGGCTCGGCCTCGGCCTCTGCCGGTGAAATGAGCAGCAGTGAACCAAGCACCCCTGCACAGACCCCCTTGGCTGCCCCCATGGTGCCCGTCCTGGCTCTGGCATCCCCGGTGGCTCCTCCGGCAATCCTGTCTCCAACAAAGGTGAGGGGACCCCAGTCTGCTGCTTGGCAGGAGTGGGGGGGCAGGGAGGTCCGGGTGCACATTCGCAACAGGCTTCTTGGGACGTTGGGACCGGCTGCAACCTCCAGATGCCCCCCGGCTGCAGGATTCGGGCATTGCTGGTGAGGCAAGGGCAACCAAGAGGGTGGCCAAGCCCTGGATGCGGAAGGCCCGTTCCCTGGCCCCCCTTCCTCTGGCGTCGGGCACCTGCAAGCGGGTAGCCAGGGTCAAGAGCCTGAATTGGCTCAGCACTACTTGGAGCAACCCTCTTGCCTAGGGTCAAGCCAAGCCAGGCCCAGCTAGCAGCCTCAGGAACCCACCTCGGGCGTGTGGCTGAAGGGTGGAAGGCAGAGGGTCTCTCCCTACTCAATTGCAGAGTCTCACAGGCAGACCTCCTTGCTGTGAAATCCAAGGATCCACCAGTCAGGATGGAGCCTTCCCACAAACTCCCTCAAACCCCCATTGGCACCTCTGTTGTGGGGTGTGTGTGTCCTGGAAGCAGGATGGCTGGCAGGGCCTCCTCGGGCTCCCTTCCTCAGAGACGGCCTCTGGCTTCTCCGACGGGACATTTTACCCTCAGCTCAGCATCCAGCTCAGATTCCTCCTCCTCATTTCAGCTCTTGGCCTCCCCCAAGTAGAGTCCATGCCAAAGCAGGCCTTAAATGCAACCTAGGCCAGGGGTGGGCAACCTTGGCTCTTTTATGACTCGTGGACTTCAACTCCCAGAATTCCTGAGCCAGCCACGCTGAGGGGAAAGGGAGAGGTTTCCATGCTGAGCCAGACTGGCTCAGGAATTCTGGGAGTTGAAGTCCACGAGTCATAAAAGAGCCAAGGTTGCCCACCCCTGGCCTAGGTCAACAGCCAGGAGACTGAGGGGCTTGCTGACGAAAAAGAATCAACGTGCCTCTTTGTCTACCAAAGATGGATGCGTAAATTTGGTCCATTGATCATGTGAGTGGCCAGTACGGCAACTCAGGATGCAGAATGACGTCCCCCCCCCAAAGGAACTATCATTATACTCGGGGAGGCCTTGCAGAAATGAAAGTGTTTTTATTACAGGCAGGTGACGTTTGTTGGAGAAAAGGTCCCACTCCTCCTTAAAACCAGTTTCCTGCAATTTGACAGGACTGGGTCATCTGGTGCTGCCGGGGGGGGGAGCCGGGTGACTGTAGAGAGGGGGTGGGGGGAGTCCTCCCTCCCGAGGGGGGCCCTGCCTGAGAGGGTCTCTCTCTCCCCCCCCCCGCCTGGCAGGAGGAGGAGTCTCTGCGTGGGCAGGTGCGAGACTTGGAGGAGAAGCTGGAGACCCTCAAGATGAAGCGGAACGAAGACAAGGCCAAGCTGAAGGAGCTGGAGAAGTACAAGATCCAGCTGGAGCAGGTCCAGGAGTGGAAGAGCAAAATGCAGGAGCAGCAGGCAGAGCTGCAGAAGCGCCTGAAGGAGGCCAAGAAGGTGGGGCTGCTCAGCTTTCGGGAGAAGCCCGGGGGTGGGGGAGAAGGTGGGCAGGGAGAGGCCGGACTTTTGCATGGATGGACCTGGCGGCTGGCGGCCCTTTGGCTTGGCAGCCCCCGAGGGGCACATCTCTCCCCCCCCCCCCCGCTCAGAGAAAGGGTTTCCCAAAGCTGCATTGACCCAACTGACAGTGCCAGGGCATCAAGCCCCGTGCCTGCGATTCAGGGGCTGCTCCCTCCCTGCCCTGGCAGGAAGCCAGAGAGGCCCTGGAGGCCAAAGACCGCTACGTGGAGGAGATGGCCGACACCGCCGACGCCATTGAGATGGCGACCTTGGACAAGGAGATGGCCGAGGAGCGGGCCGAGTCCCTGCAGCAAGAAGTGGAGTCCTTGAAGGAGAAGGTGGAGGATCTCTCCATGGACCTGGAGATCCTGAAGCACGAGATCGAAGAGAAGGGTGAGCTCGGCGGGGCCTCCGACTGGCTGGGCTGGGGAGCGGCTGGGGAAGAGGAGGTGGCTGGAGGGCCTGGGAGACGGAGGCCCCGCCTGGCCCCTGCACCGCCCTGGAGGGCCGCGGGCTCCTCTCGGCTGCAGCCTCAGGAATGGTCGCCCCGTCTCCACATTGCCTCCTTCCCCCAAAGGGGCCTTCGGGCGGGCTTCTCCCCCCTGCTCTGTTGGGAGCCACCCAGAAGCATCTAAGGCAGCAGCCAAGGCCTGACCCGGCCCAGCTAGGAAGGGGTTGAAGGGAGACAGCTTGATAAAAACACCAAAGGATTCAAAACAAAACGCCAAAATCATACACACTTTTCACAAATCTATGGATTCCATCTCTCTTGATCCTATAAAGCAGGGGTTCTCAACCTTGGCAACTTTAAGACTTGTGGACTTCAACTCCCAGAATTCCTCAGCCAGCTTTGCTGGCTGAGGAATTCTGGGAGTTGAAGTCCACAAGTCTTAAAGTTGCCAAGGTTGAGAACCCCTGCTATAAAAGGAATATTCTGGAGCTGGAGACGGGAATGACAGACACCAAAATGATCAAGACCCCGAAAGTTAAATAGTCAAGACAACATTTTTGTTTTATCACCCACATTTTAGATGCTCTGTGAACCTGGTGTTTGTGTGTGGTTGTCAATTCTGTAGGTTCTGAAGGAGCTGCCTCCAGTTACCACGTCAAGCAGCTTGAAGAGCAGAACGGCCGCCTGAAGGAGGCCCTTGTGAGGTAGGCCCATCGGCTCTTGGAGAGATCAGCAGCCCCTAGACAGGCCTCCTCCTCCTCCTCCCCCCTTCCTGCTGGATGTTGCAGGAAGAGCGGGAAGGGTCACAGAGAAGCTGGAGGAGGCTGCGTGGGGGACAGGGCGAGGGGCCTTCTACCCAGCTGCCTTTCCCAGCCAGGACAAGAAGCTCCCCCCTTTGGCTTCAGGGGAGGCAGAGGCCGCTTCCCTCTCAGACTTGGGATGACCCCAGCCCCTTTTCGCCCCGAAAGGATGCGGGACCTGTCTGCCTCGGAGAAGCAGGAGCACGTGAAGCTTCAGAAGCACATGGAGAAGAAGAATGGGGAGCTGGAGGCCCTGCGTCAGCAGAAGGACAAGCTGCAGGAGGAGCTGAAGCAGGCCGAGAGGACCGTCGATGAGCTGAAGGAGCAGGCAAGTCGGCCGGGGGCTTCAGGCCAGGCCCAGCCCCCCCCTTGTGCTCTAGGGCCAGCGGCGATTCTCCCACGCCCCCTAATCTGCCCTCCCGTCCCAGGTGGATGCTGCCCTGGGGGCCGAGGAGATGGTGGAGATGCTGACCGAGAGGAACCTCGACCTGGAGGAGAAGGTCCGCGAGCTCCGCGAGACAGTGGGCGACCTGGTGAGAGCGAGCAGGACAGAGGGGGGCTGGTGAGGGAGGGGCTGGTGGGCTCCCCTGGGCCGCGGGGAGAGCGTGCTGTGTTTCCTCTCCCTGGTGAAAAGGGGGGGCTTGCTCGGAGCACCCTAGCTATCCACTGTGCCCCCCCTAGGAAGCCATGAACGAGATGAACGACGAGCTGCAGGAGAACGCCCGCGAGACGGAGCTGGAGCTGCGGGAGCAGCTGGACATGGCCACGGCTCGAGTCCGTGAGTCGGAGAAGCGGGTGGAGGCGGCGCAGGAGACGGTGGCCGACTACCAGCAGACCATCAAGAAGTACCGAGAGCTGACGGCCCACCTGCAGGTGGAGAGGGGTGGGCCAGGGCGGGCTGGAGGGGGAGAGGGCCGGGCCAGGGTCCAGGCTTGCTTCCCGCCCTTTAGCCGTCTGGATTACTTCAGCCCCCAGCTTGGAGTGGCTCACACAGACGAGGCTGGGAAGGCAGGACACAGAGAAACGGGCATTTCTGCCGAAGGCCAGCTTTCGCCCCAGCCCGTCGGGGGTCTTCCAGCCAAGGGGGGGAAGCCCCAGGCGGCCCGAGGATGGCTGCTGCCCTGGGCGGAGGCCTGGCCAGGAGGCCCGCTGTGCTGAGGCTGCCTTCCCGCCCTGCAGGATGCCAACCGAGAGCTGATGAGCCAGCAAGAGGCCTCTGTGGAGAGGCAGCAGCAGCCGCCGCCCGAAATGTTTGATTTCAAGATTAAGTTTGCCGAGACAAAAGCTCACGCCAAGGTAGGAGGGCCCCGGCCTCCCTGGGAGCTCAGGCAGGAGCGGCTGGAAATGGGCCGACGGTAGCCATTCCATGGGGGGGGGGGCGCCCTGAGGCCCCCGAAAAAGTAGGGGCTCCGGGCCTCCGCCTGTCACCCTGCCGGGCCGCACTCTCCCTTTTGCTTTCGTCCAAGCCGCTTCTTCCTTTCTCCCTGTCCTGTAGAGCTGGAGCGAGGGCTCCCGGCGCCCTTTGAGCCGCTGGTCTGCTGGCCAGGTCTTCAGTGCGAGGGGCTGCCCTGCAAGGCTCCCCCTTAACCTGCCCTGATGGTCTGGTGCAGTTGGCTCATGAAGCGCCTGCCAGCAGAAAACTCCCCTCCCGGCTCCGAGGGCCCTCAGTCTCCCCCCAGCGCCTCTTAATAGAGGCCTTGCACTTCCAGAACCTTCCTGGTCACGTTCCCGATTCTTTTCCTTTCCTTGGGGTCCTTTTCCACCGAGGCCTCAGTTGGCCGTTCTTCCCGCTTTCTTTGCGGAATCTTCCCGTTCTGCTCCTTGCCTTGATCGCTGGGGGGCCGCCCCTCCCTTTGCCTGTCCTCTCCTGCCTCGGGGGCCCCCTCCCCTCAAGTCCCCTGGTGGGGAGCTTCCTTTCCCCTGGATCTGCTGGGGTTGAGGGTGAAAGCGGGCGGGGGGCACAGTTGAGGCGAGGCCCCTTCCAGGGACCCCCGCAGCTGGAGGGGTCCCTGGGCTCCTCCCCAAGGAGCCCAACCAGAGAAGGCCGGCCAAAGGCAGCCCCCCGGGGGTGCCTGGCCCTCTCTGGGGCTGGCCCTGAGTTGGGGGGCTGCCGAGGACCCCCCCAGCCAGGATCCCCCCCCCCATTGGAGCATTCTTGCCTTGCAGGCCATCGAAATGGAGCTGCGCCAGATGGAGGTGCAGCAGGCCAACCGGCAGGTCTCCTTGCTCACTTCCTTCCTGCCCGACAGCTTCCTGCGGCACGGCGGGGACCACGACTGCGTGCTGGTGCTGCTGCTGCTTCCCCGGCTGGTGGGCAAGGTACCCGAGGGCGCCTGGCGACGGGCGCTAGGTTTTCCTTCCTTCCCTTTGGATCCCGATGCCCCCTTTCCCATTGGGTTGAGTTGCACGACAGGCGGCCTTTTCCATCCAGACATTCCCCTTCCTGCAAGCGGTTGGAGAAGACCCTGGACTGAATTCACGTTCCAGGCCCTCCTCCTCCCCTTTTAATGGGGTCGTCAATCACAGCCCAGTCCTCAACCACCATGTTTTTTAATTACAGTGCTGAGGTTTCGACCTGCTGTGACTAGTTCAGGGGTGGGCGACCTGGGCTCTTTTATGACTCGTGGACTCCAACTCCCAGAATCCCTGAGCCAGCCTGGCTGAGTCAGCATGGAAACCTCTCCCTTTCCCCTCAGCGTGGTTGGCTCAGGAATTCTGGGAGTTGGAGTCCACGAGTCACAAAAGAGCCCAGGTTGCCTACCCCCGGTCTAGGCAAATGAATATTTTCATACTTTTCAACAAAAATAGATATGTCCTAAAGCAGAAGAATATCGAGAATAGTCTGGTAGTAAACTATGCTGAGTAGCTTCTTTCAGCTGTGATCCCTGGTTCTTGGAGGCAGCAGTCTTTCTGGCAGGGAGAGCGGGCTCAGGTCTCCCTCAAGCAGCCAGGTCTGGAGGTGCAGACGGGGGTCCTTCTGGAGGGCTCCCCCTCTCGCCTCCTTCCCCCAGGTAGAGGGCGGAAGTGGGGGCCTGCCTGCTGAGGCCCAGCAGCTCCTGCCTCTCTGAAACAGGCCGAGCTGATCAGCAGACAAGCGCAAGAGAAGTTCGAGCTGAGCGAGAATTGTGCCGAGCGAGCCGGTCTCCGGGGGGCTCCGGGGGAGCAGCTGAGCTTTGCTGCCGGGCTGGTCTACTCTCTGCTCCTGCTGCAAGCAACACTCCACAAATACGAGCAGTGAGTCGGCGCGTGGCTGGGCCTGGGGAGTCCGTGGGGGGGGGAGAGGCCATGGGCTTGGCTCAACAGCCTGCCTGACACTCTGCCCTGCCCTGCCCTCCCAGGGCCTTGAGCAAGTGCAGCGTGGAAATCTACAAAAAAGTGGGGATGCTTTATCCGGAGATGAGCGTGCACGAGAGGTCCCTGGACTTCCTGATTGAGCTGCTGCACAAGGACCAGCTGGACGAGACGGTCAATGTGGAGCCCTTGACCAAGGCCATCAAGTACTACCAGGTGCAGCCCACGTGTGGGTGGGGGAGGGGAGGGCGAGGCCCGTCCGGCCTGGGCTGGCAGCCCTGCAGTGAAACCTTTCCTTCCCCTCTCAGCACCTGTACAGCATCCACCTGGCTGACCAGGCCGAGGACTGCACCGTGCAGCTGGCCGACCACATCAAGGTGAGGGGACCCGGGTTCCTGCCTGGGCCCTGCAGAAAAGGCTGCTTGGGGGGGCCTGTCAGGCTTCTCTGCTCTGCTGCCCCCCCCAGGAGAGACCAGGGCCGCCTGGCTCTGCCCTGCCCTGAGCGTGCCCATCTTCCCCCGCAGTTCACGCAGAGCGCCTTGGACTGCATGAGTGTGGAGGTCTGCCGGCTGCGCTCCTTCCTCCAGGTAAGAGCCTGCCCCCCCCCCCCGACCAGCCAGGCCCTGGAGGGCCGAATCTGGCTGATCACCTGACCGCTCCCCTCCTGCAGACCGGACAGGAGGCCTCCGACTTTGCCATCCTCCTGAAGGACCTGGAGACCTCATGCAGCGACATCCGCCAGTTCTGCAAGAAGATCAGGCGACGCATGCCGGGCACCGATGCCCCTGGCATCCCTGCAGCCCTGGGCTTTGCACCACAGGTGGGTGGCCTGCACCGCCCCAGCCGCGGGAGCAAGCCTCTCCTGGCCAGTGGGGGTTCTCTTTGGGTCACGGTGTCCCCAAGGTGCTCTTTCCTCTCCTGCTGGCAAAGAGCCCCCCGGCAGAGACTTGGCACTGCGCCGTTTCCTTTGGTCTCCCAGGTTTCGGATACCCTGCTGGACTGCCGCAAACACCTGACCTGGGTGGTGGCCGTGCTGCAGGAGGTGGCGGCCGCAGGGGCTCAGATGATCGCGCCCTTGACCGAGAACGAGGGCTTGCAGGCCGTGAAATTGGAGGACTTGGCCTTCAAGGCCAGCGAGCAGGTAAGGGGAAGCTGACCCGGGGTTGGCCCTCCCTTCCTCTTCCTCCGCTCCCTCTTCCTCCGTTGCGCCTGGAGATCAGCAGATTCGTTCCGGGGAAGGTGCTTTTCTCGAGGCCGGCAGGGGCCGGCAGCAAAGGGCTCCCTGGGCAGGGCTAGAACTGAAAGGTTTGCAGCGATGCTGCTGCAGGCCTTGGTTGCCCACCCTTGTGTCCAGGATCCTGAGCGGAGCGTCTGGCGGGGAGGGGATCCCTGGCCTTCTTCAGCCCCTAGGAGAAGGGGGCGAGGGGAAAGGCTGCTGGTGGTGCTGGCGGCTTCCACTGGCCGAGGCTGCTGCTTCAGTTGGTGCCTCTTCTGCCGCTGCCCTGTCCAAGCGGGGGGGAGGGGTCTCTCCTAAGGAAGGCCACGTTGTCCACAGTCTCCTGAAGCTGCCTGGAAAGTGGTACCTTCCCCTCTCGTGGCTCAGACCCTCCCGGGGGCATCACTTCAGGCAAGGACTGACTCAGAGATTCCTCCCCAGATCTACGGGGTGCAGGGTATCAGCCCTCACGAGTGCTTGCGCCAGTCCTGCTCCATCCTCATCGCCACCATGAACAAGATGGCCACCGCCATGCAGGAGGGGGAGTACGATGCAGACAAGCCCCAGAGCAAGGTGAGCCCCACACCGGATGCTGGCACTGGCAGGCTGTAAGAGAGGAGCCTGAGTGTCGGAGAGCCTCCCTGCATTTGTCTCCCCGCTTAAGAGCTGCCCTGGAGCTCGGACAGGGAAGTCATTGGCCATTCCGGGTTTGAGAGTTTATCTCCAGCCCTGAGCAAACAATGGTCAGTGCTCTTTTTGCAGCCCCCTCCTCCGGTCGAGCTGCGGGCAGCCGCTCTGCGGGCCGAGATCACGGACGCCGAGGGCCTGGGACTCAAGCTGGAGGACCGAGAGACCGTCATCAAAGAGCTGAAGACGTCTCTTAAAATCAAGGTACGTTTGGCCGCCCCTCGGCAGCTCGGGCTTGGGCGAGGGAGCCCCGCAAGAGGCTGCTGCCGCCGGCTTGGCCTGCAGGGGCTCCGGACCCTGGCCGAACGCTCCTCTCTCCTCCCCGCCATCCAGGGCGAGGAGCTCAGCGAGGCCAACGTGCGCCTGAGCCTCCTGGAGAAGAAGCTGGACAGCGCCTCCAAGGATGCCGACGAGCGGGTGGAGAAGATCCAGAGCAAGCTCAGCGACACCCAGGCGTTGCTGAAGAAGAAAGAGAAGTAAGCGAGGGGACCCAGCAGGGGCTGCCCGGAAGCCTTCGGCCTGCTCCCCGGGGAAAAGGCTCTCGGAGGCCCGATCCATCGCGGAATCTGGGTGCTCCCCCCCCCCCGGTCTCAGGCTTAACTGCCTAAGAAGACCGAAGGGAAACCCAGAGGGTCAGAAGCCCAGGTCTACCTGCGGGTCTCGCAGTGACCTGAAAGAGCAACCCAGTCTTGTAATGCCAGCAGATCCGCACCCCCCCCCCAAGCCTCCCACTCCAGGTCCCTCGGCTTAAGCACCGGCTGCATCCCCAGCCTTCCCTCAAGCACGCCTGCACCAATTCTCCCCTCCCCACACGCCCCACCTGACCCCCACGCGTTCGCCTGAGGGGCAGGAAAAGAGCCACACAGAGCAGGAGTGATTGGGGGGGGGTGTGTCTGTCCTGCCGCCCCCCACCAAGAAATCCTCAAACCCAAAGGCAAAAGCCCAACACAGCGCAGGCACAGACTCTCCACGTGGGGAGGGAATCGGTTGCAGTTGGAAGACCGAGCTCACCGCTGCTTAATGAGACGTTAGTAGTGACTGCCACCAACTAGTCAAACTGCAGAAAGATCAGTGAAAGGGGTGATTCTAACAAAACAAAAAAATCTGAAGTCGTAGCCCCCCCCAAATCTCAGGCAGGGCTGGCTGAGAGGAGGAGAAGCCCCCCGCTGACCCCCTCCGGCCCAGAGCTAAACGCTGCGTCCCTCAGACAGGAGCCGGTCAGCACCTCCCCACTGGGACCGTCCCGCTCAAGGGGCTTCCCAAAACAGGACCGGGGCCGCCTGGGTGCACGAGCAACAGCCACTGACCTCACGGCAACCGCGGTTGGCTCCCCCAAGAATCTCAGCATTGAATTAAATGAACATCTGCTGCTCTTGAGTAGTTCTCAGCTTTGGAACTAGAGGCCCGTAGAGGATATTCAGATCAAAACCTCAGCAAACCAGCCTGGAATCCTTTCCCCCTTTCTCCCCACTTCAGCTGGGGGGTGGGGATAGTCCAGGGAGGGGGCAGCACAGTGGCCGGGATGGACGCTCGGTGGATTGCGTGCCCTGCTCGTCTGGGGCCCGGTCATCCCTGAGATGGCCGAGAAACCTGGCCCAAGCAGGCTTGTTCTGAGGCATAGAGCCAAAGGGCGGCTGGTTTTGAGTGCGAAGCTCTGTTGGGCTCCCTTCCCTTCACAGCTCGGCCTGAGAAGGGGGGGTCAGGGGTCAGCCAGTCTCTCCTTGCACAGGGAGTTTGAGGAGACGATGGACGCCCTGCAAGCCGACATTGACCAGCTGGAGTCGGAGAAGCTGGAACTGAAGCAGCGGCTCAGCAACCAGTCCAAGCACACCATCCAGGGCCTGCGCGGAGCGGCCTCCCCCTCGGGCATAGCCTCCGTCATCTCCAGCATTGCAGGAGGTGGGTCTGGGGCGGGGGGGGGGGGGGAGCATCAGGCCCTGGCATGAGCCAGGAGGCCCTGGAGAAAGGGCAGCGCCACTTCAGGGGCCTCCTGGGTAGCTGAGAACAGACTCCGGCATCAGCAGAGGGTCGGAGGGGCTGCCGGGTGCGGAGCATCAGAGGGACGCCTGTTTCGACCAGCGCCTGGGTCGGGCTTCAGGGCGCTGACACTTTGTGGGTGCAGTTCCACCCACTGCACTGTTTGTGATCGATCCCGGCTTCATCCAGGCTTAATACCACCAGATTTCCCACCCCCCATGCACAATAAACACCCCATGCACCAAACTCACTGATGCCTGGAAAAGGAGCTGCCCCCGCTCCCCAAGTGCTGGTGTCCCACCTTCCTGCTTGCGGGGCTGAGGGAGGCCGAGGGGCTGCCATTCCGGGCTCTTCTCTAACGGTGCTCCTTCTTGTCTCTTTCATGCTGTGGCTGCAGAGGAACAGCAGAGAGGTACAGGGGGCTCCTGGGGGGGAGCTGGGCTGGGCAGAGCAGGGGGCACCTTTTGGGCCAGGGGCTCAGGAGCCCTGCGAAAGGAGGGGGGCAACCTCCCCCTGCCCCAGCAAAGGGCTTTAAAATTATGAGCTGCCTCCCTCCTCTCTGCCAAGGCTTTCCCCAGCCCTGCAACCTGTTCTTGGGGTAGGAGAAATCTGGGCTGGGGGGGGCAGCCCCCTCCCTGGGACACTGCCTGGGAAGCAGGTGCCCAATATGAGCCGAGGCCGGCGTTTGGTCCCCCCAATGCCTGGGGGAGGGGGATGCTGCAATCATTGGAGGCTCTTCCAGCCAGCCCTGCCCAGGCGGCCTCTGCAGGGAGGCTGCCTCTGCTGATGGCCGCCTCCGTCTGCCCGTCTCTCCCGCAGGCGTGGGGGCCAGCCAGGTGGTGGCCGGGGGTTCTGGCCCCGTGCAGGTGAAGGACTCCCCTCTGTTGCTGCAGCAGATCGAGGCCATGCAGCTCTCCCTCAAGCACCTCAAAAACGAGAATAACCGGCTGAAGGTGAGAGGCCCGGGCGGCTGCCGGGAGCCCCGAGAGGCCTGGAGCAAAAGCTTTCCCACGGGGGAGGGAGGGGGCGGCCTTCCCTCTCCACCCACCTTACCAGGGACCCCCCCTTCCTGTGCCACCCCTCTCCCTCCCAGAAGCGGGGGAATCGGAGGTGGTAGCTGCCGAGTCTCTTGAGCTGCTCCCAGCGGTTCCTGCCCCCACCTTCTTCCTCAGGGTGCCCAGATGAGGAGGGAGCTGGCCTCGCTGCCCCCCCTGCACGTCCCCAAGCTCTCTCTGGCCAAGGACAGGCAAGGGGACGAGGTGGTTTCCAGCTCCTTGTACCGCAAGACCAGCCGGCTGCTGGAGACCCTCCACCAGATGAGTGCCAACGCCCAGGTGGTGGACATCACGCGGCGGAAGGCAGGTGCGTCGGGGTGTCTGGGAGCAGCGGCAGGAGGGCCCCTTCCCTTCCTCCTCCTCCCCTTCACCGCTCTCCCCTTCCTCCTGCAGTGGGCAGTCCAGCAGCTCAGCTCCTGGAGCAGACGACCCGCCTGGCGTCCCTGAGCGAAGCCCTGGAGAAGCTGAAGGTAGTCCCTGGGAAGGGGGGGGTGTCTCTCTCTGAGGGTGCAGCTCCTGCCAGAGGGGGGCTGAAAGGTGGGCAGGGTGGGGGGCAGCTCCCTGCTCTCTCTCATGGCCAAGGGCTCCTCTGGCCTCCCTGTGGGAAGCCCCCCAAAGTTTTAGATCAGGGGTCTCCAAGCTTGGCAACTTTAACACTTGTGGACTTCAACTCCCAGAATTCCTCAGCCGGCCTAGCGGGAGCTGTGGGGTTCCTGGCTGAAGTCTGGGGGCTGACGTCCACGAGTCTTAAAGTTGCCAGGTTTGGAGTCCCCTTTTAGATCTTGGGGCAGTTCCGGAGTGACCGCTGCGCTTCTCTTCTGCTCCAGGATGAAGTCAGGAAGGAGACAATCCTGCAGCACCCCGGGGCCAGCATTCCCACAGACTTCGGCACCTTCCCCTCCGTGCCCTTCCTGAAGGTGGGGGTTCTGACTGGGCCGGGGAGGGAGGCAGCGGGTGAGTTGCTGCCAGCCCTTCTGGCATTCCTCCGCCTGCCCTTCTCTCCTCTCCAGGCCAAAGAGGAGGAGAAAGACAGCGCCGTCTACATCGGCCGCGTGACCTTCCCCTGCCAGCCGGGCCACGGGCAGCTGCACAAGCTGGTGCTGACGCCGGAGCAGCTGCACAAGCTCCACAGCCGCCTGATCTCTTAGGAGAGCCCATCTTCCTCGGCTGTCTCTTGGGTGCAGGTGGCAGAGCGGCCCTTGGCTCTGCCGGGGACTCTGCGCCGCCTGCCACATGCACCCCAACTGGCACCACTGCTCCCCTTCCCAGAGGCCGTGTGTGTGTGTGTGTGTGTGTCTTTGTGGCGACACAGAGGATGCTCAGTCAAGGGGAGGGTCGCTTGAGAGGAGATGCTTTGTTTTGTGCTCTCTTCACAGCCCCAGCAGCTGCTGGCCAATTTTCTGTTCCTCTGCTGTTCTGGATAAAGATCCCAAACAGGCTTCCTGGTGGAAAGAGCCCAGGAATCTACAGGCCCCACAAAGCAGGCCCTTCCTTGCATGTTGACGTCCTTGGAGGACTGGAGATAAATCTGTATGCAAATAAAACTGTCTGGAACCCAACCTGAGCTGGGGCATCATTCAGCCGCTGGAGGCCTCCCGCTCTCCTTCGGCTGCTCTTCCTCCTTTCCTGGCCCAAGCAGGTCTCCTCTGCTGGGGATGCAGCAAATGGCCTTGTACGGCTGGTTTCCCTGCGCTGTGACTCGCAGAGTGTGTTTGTGCACCTGAAGGCACATAGTTGCAATTACGATGGCAAACGGTGGCCTAGCGCAGTTGATGGCTTTGCTGCAAGGGTGGGGCTCACGTGGGCTTTTTTATACACAGGAGCTGGTTGGGAGGAGGGTGTTGTGTTGAACTGCCCTTAGGCCACTTTCAGATGGCTTCTTTATGCCAGCCACAGAAGGCAGCCAAAGGCAGGGCAGTATTCAGCATTGCTAAGCCCACCTCACTTCCAGCCAGAGCTGCCCGCGAGATGCCTACTTCCTTTGAATTCCCAGGATAGGCAGAGGCAGCAGGGCCCTAATTGAGGCTGCTGGAAACGGCTCTGTGGCCGCCCTGTTCGAGAGAGGCCGGGCCTCAAGTCCTCCCAAGAGTATCAGGGCTCAGACACCATTGAACGTATAAACACTTGTGGTGCTTGGCTGAGTGCGAGTTGCCTTGGAGGGGAGGGGATCCTTGTTCCTGGGTCACTAAGTGTGCAGCAGGGACAGGCCGGACCCTCCCAGGATCTATGGGGGGCTGTACCTCCTGGACCCCAGACCCAGCCAACACATTTCACTTTGCCCAATCCCATCCCCCAGTGCGTCTCAAGGGTCATTCACCTCTGTGCAGGCTTCTCTGCATTGCTTACGGCTACCAAGACACAACAACACAGCGGAAGTTATAATTTACTCTTTATAAATAGTCCCCCAAATGGCCATGTAGGATGGCTGGGAAATGCAGCAAGCAGCCGGCGTGTATCATTAGAAAGAAGGCTGAATATGGAATTGGTGTAAAAGTTAAATAGCCTTTTCCCTCCACATTGAGACGATATTTCATTATTTCCCTTTTGGGAAAGGTGTTGGGGCAAATTGCTAGCATCTGATCTCCAGAAGACATTTCATCTTCAAATAAGACTCCTGCGGCAGCTTCCTCGGACACAGCGCTGGGCTTTGCAAGGCTGCTGCGCCCATTTCTCGCCAGCGCTGCTGGCCTGGAAGGCTTTTCGTCCAGGCTTCTTTCATCAGCCCGAGGGTTACACGTGAAGCAAACCATCAATGGACTGCAGTGCCCAGAACCGGATGCAGAACTTCCAAGCGGGGCCTTCCCCCGATCTGGAGGCGAATCCTGCGCCCGAGACCCAAGTGGCTTTCGGGCAGCTCCATCCCGGACTTGTGAAGAAGAGACGGGGGGGGGGGCTTTGTCTGAAATGGCACAATAGGGTTTCTTGCTGGAGCAGCGGGTTGGACTAGAAGACCTCCAGGGTCCCTCCCAGCTGGGTCATTTTCCGGCATCAGAAGCCGGACTGGCCACTCCCGTTAACCCCCCCCCGCCCCTCCACGCCGGCCTTGCCCCATCTCTGAGCTTGGCTCTCCCGCCCAAGGGGGAAACCGCCTGGGCGCCATGCCGCCGAGTCCCCCCCCCTCTTCCGCGCCGGGCCCGCCAGGGGAGAGCGGGGGCTGCGGCGCCACGAGGTTCCTGCAGGCCGCCCGCGGTGCCCCGCCTCCCGGCCGCCGAGCAGAGGAGAGGCGGATTTCGGCGGAGGCGCGAAAGGCCGCGGGGAGGCGGGAAGACAGGCCCTCGGCCGGCCCCAGGGGCGGGGTTTCCCGCCAGGCGGCGCCCATTGGCCGGCGGGAGGGACGCCCCCTCGGCTGGCTCCAGCGCCGGACGCGGCCGAGAAGACGGAAGGGGCGGGCTGCCGCAGGAGCGTTTCCGGCTGCGTGGGGCGGGCGCGTGGAGCCTTTTCGTCGGGAGCCGCCATGGTGAGCGGGCGGGCGGGCGGGTCTCGGCGTCCGGCCTCGGGGCTCGCGGGGCCCCCTCTTTGTCTGCCCCCCTTTTCCCCTCCCCCAAGGCTGACGCCCTTCTGGTCCGCGCCCCGCAGGTGCAGCTGCACGTGCTGTTCGAGCACGCGGCGGGCTACGCGCTCTTCGCGGTGCGGCCGACGGAGGAGGTGTCGCTGCTGCAGCCGACGGTGGCGGAGGACGCGCTGAGCCTGGGCCGCTTCCTGGCCCTGGTGCGCCTCGAGGCCTTCTCGCCCTTCCGCTCGGCCCAGGCCGCGCTGGAGAACATCAACGCCGTCTCGGAGGGTGAGCGGCGAGGGCGAGCGGGGAGGGCGGGGCGGCGGCCTTGGGGACTCTCCGGCCTGACCGGCCCCTCCTCTCCTCTCCGCCGGCCGCGCAGGGCTGCTGCACGAGGACCTGCGGCTGCTGCTGGAGACGAGCCTGCCGGCCAAGCGGAAGAAGCTCCTGCTGGGCGTCGGCGACCCCAAGATCGGCGCGGCCATCCAGGAGGAGCTGGGCTGCCCGTGCCAGGCGGGCGGCGTCGTGGCCGAGCTCTCGCGAGGTGAGCGGTCGGGGGGGGGAGAGTGGGGCTCGTGGTGGGGCGGGGGGGGCAGCGTGGCCGGAGCCCTGACGCCCCTTGGCCCCCCCGCAGGGATCCGGCTGCACTTCCACAGCCTGGTCAAGGGCCTGAGCGCCCAGGCCGCCTCCAAGGCCCAGCTGGGGCTCGGTCACAGCTACTCGCGGGCCAAGGTGAAGTTCAACGTCAACCGGGTGGACAACATGATCATCCAGTCCATCAGCCTCCTGGACCAGCTGGACAAGGACATCAACACCTTCTCTATGCGGGTCAGGTGAGCTGGCCGCCCTTCCTTGGGGGGGGGCTCTGCAGTTGGTCTGGCTGGACCTTCACCTGCCTCCCCCCCCCGACCTTCCTGGCACCTTAGTCCCTGTGCTGGGGGGCTGCGGGGGGGAGGGGAAGGCCGGGAGCTGCCACTTTCCTGCCTCCTTCAGCTTACCACAGGCAGCCGGGCCACCACCGCTGGCTGTATAGGAAGGGGAGGCACAGCAAAGGGCCCTCCGCACACCCCAGCCGGGCTGCCCCGTGCCTGAGCTGCTTGGTTTGTGTGGGCACAGGCTTCCCTCCCTGGCACAATAGGGGAGGAAAGGCACAGAAGGCGCGGCTCCCTTGTGTGTCACACGCTTGTCTCTTTGTGGCGTAGAGAGTGGTACGGCTATCACTTTCCAGAGCTGATCAAGATTGTGAGTGACAACTACACCTACTGCCGCTTGGCCAAGCTGATCGGGAACCGCAAGGAACTGAGTGAGGAGGGCCTGGAGGCCTTGGAGGAGGTCGTCATGGACAGCGCCAAGGCTCAAGCCATTCTGGACGCCTCCCGCTCTTCCATGGGTCAGTGCCCAAGGGGGAAGGCTAGAGGCATTTCATTGGGGTTGGTCAGAATGAGGCCGTTTTGGCATAAGCCTTCGAGGAGTGGTCACTAATTTACATAACCCCTGAAATGTGGTCAGTCAGTGCATCACACTATGGATTTTAAAGAGTGTGCTTTTTGCTAAGCGGAATTTTCCCCCAATGGGATTTTCCCGTGTATTTTCCCAGGAAACCTAGATAGGGCAGCCTAGAAAAGTCAGTGCCCTCCTAACCATACCCAAGCACTCCGAATGTGCTGGCGATGTCCATTTTGCTCTATGAGTTCATGGTGACCTAACCCTGTAGGGCTTATAGCAGTGGTTCTCAACCTTTCTAAGGTTGAGACCCCACTTGGCACGCCCATGTGCGCCGCGACCCCGACCCGGGCACGTGTGCGCGCAAAAAAAAATTTAAAAAAAATAAAAAAAAATCAAAAAACAAAAAAACAAAATGGTGGCCACGATGGGCGGATCTGCGCATGCGCAGATCGGCCCGTCGCACGCGCCACACATGCGCGCATCCGCCCGTCGCGGGCCGCCATTTTGTTTTTTTATTTTTTTTTTAAAAAAAAAATAAAAAAATCCCCCCAAAAAAACAAAATGGCGGCCGCGACGGGCGGATCTGCGCATGCACGGATCGGTCCGTCGCACGCGCTACGCATGCGTGCATCCGCCCGTCGCAGGCCGCAATTTTGTTTTTTTTTATTTTATTTTTTTAAAAAAAAATTTAAAAAATTAAAAAAAAATGGCGGCTGTGACAGGCGGATCTGCGCCTGCACGGATCGGCCTGTCGCACGCGCCGCGCATGCGCGGATCCGCCCGTTGCGGTCCGCCATTTTGTTTTTATTTTATTTTATTTTTTTATTTTTTTTTCCGCCGCGCGCGCACACCAAAAAAAATTAAAAAAATTTAAAAAAATTTAAAAATTAAAAAATTTAAAAAAAAATTAAAAATAAAAAAACAAAATGGCGGCCGGCGGTGCCCGGCGACCCCCGCGATATGGTCGTGCGACCCCAAATGGGGTCGCGACCCCAAGGTTGAGAACCACTGGCTTATAGGAAGGTGTGCAGCTTGTCCTGTAACGGAGAAATGTAGGTGAGGGGGCTCAACTGCTGGCCTATTTGTGTGTGTGTGCGTGCGTAAACACAGACCAAGAGCCAGAGTTCCCTGGGTCCATTTCCAACTTCAGATGTAATATAAACCACAGTTCTGGGTCCTTTGTAGGCCGTGTGCTGCATCCTGACTGAAAGGCAATAGGGGAGTTGCTGGCCCTCCATTGGGGTCCTTATTCTTTTCCCCAACTCTGGTTGTGTACAGGAATGGACATCTCGCCCATTGACCTCATCAACATAGAGAGCTTTTCCAGCCGGGTCATCTCCCTCTCCGAGTATCGCAAAGGCTTGCAAGAATATCTCCGCTCCAAAATGAACCAGGTGGCTCCCAGCCTCTCGGCCTTAATTGGAGAAGTGGTGAGTGGTTTGGGGCCTTCACTTTTGCGTACCTGCCTTGCACGGCGAGGGCTCTGGCCAGACATGATGTGCATTTTGAATCTGTCAATCCACTGAATCTCAGTGCTGAAACCTACGAATGCTGATCTGGGCCAGGGAAAGGGCTTAAGTGGCGTTTGGCCCCCGGGCTGCTCCTTGCGGTTGGATGAAGATAGGCAGGCAGAAGGAACAAGCCTCACTTCTGCTCCCGACCCAGTCAGGCCGGCCAGCCAGGAGCAGAGGGGGCTAATTTGGGGTTCAGGACAGAGAAGGCTTGGGGGCTGAGTACTGGAGTTCTTGTTGTCTCTTTGCCTCTGCGGTCATATGTTTTTCTCTCATTGTTTTGATCAGAATTTAATTTTTGTTGCGAGATGGGCAGCCACACAAATTGCATTAAAGAAATAAATCGGTCTGTTCTCTCCCCGCAGGTGGGGGCTCGGCTCATTTCCCATGCAGGCAGCTTGACCAATCTGGCCAAGTACCCAGCCTCAACAGTTCAGATCCTGGGGGCGGAGAAGGCCCTCTTCAGGTAACCCTCCAGGCTGGCTGCTGGAGCGCTGGCACGCAGCCCCTGGCAGACAAGCTCAACATGGGCCAAGCACCGCTGGTCACGCCCCTCCTGGCATGCAGCCTGGCTTCTCCACACACACCCCCACCCCTCCCATGGGGATGGCTGAACTGGTGCCAAGGAGTTTGTCTGTATGGTTGTCTTCTGTCCCGCAGGGCCCTGAAGACCCGGGGAAACACTCCCAAGTACGGCCTGATATTTCACTCCACCTTCATCGGGCGAGCAGCGGCCAAGAACAAGGGGCGCATCTCTCGCTACCTGGCCAACAAGTGCACCATTGCATCCCGCATCGACTGCTTCTCAGGTGGGCTGCGGAAGCTCCCAGAGCGCCCCACCCCCCACCTCCCCTCAGCCAGGGTGCTTTTCTGGCTTTGCCATGATGGGTACATTTTTCGTCAGCAGCATTTCACATGCAGTGAATGTTGACATCAAAATATCTGAGCAAAGCCAGCAGTGGGAGGGAGGAGCTTTTACAGTGGCGGCACTTCTGCATGTGGTGCCAGCATTGGTGCCTTCAGCCCGGGCCTGCCCTCTCTCCCTCTGCAGAAGTCCCAACTTCTGTCTTTGGGGACAAGCTGCGAGAGCAGGTGGAAGAGCGCCTGGCCTTCTATGAAACTGGGGAGGTCCCTCGCAAGAACCTGGAGGTCATGAAAGAGGCCGTGGTGGAGGCGAGTGCTGAGGGGCTGCGCGGGCCGCGTTGTTGGGCGTGATGAGAGCTCCCAGCCTGACCAACCTCTCGGTGGAGGCCAAAGCTGATTTAATGAGTCTGATCCCACAAGCGCCCTTTGGACAGCCAGAGCCTGGCGGGGGGTGGGGGCAGTTGAGCCACGGTGACCGTCCTCCCCCTCCACAGGCTTCAGAAGCAGCAGCTGAAATCAAAAGAAAGTTGGAGAAGAAGCAACGGAAGAAGCAGAAGCAGGAGAAGAGGCGCCTGGAGGCGTTGGCAGCAGCCACAGAAGCAGCGGAGACGCAGAACTCGGCCCTGGAGTCTCCCGGACAGGTGCAGTCCTCCTCCCTCTTCACGGAGGGCTGGGGACATCTTGAAAAGCCCTAGAGCCGGGAAGGCTGCCCCCAAAGGAGCAGTTTGCCTTTTGTAGCGGGAGGGCTGGGCTGTGTGTAGAAGACGGCACTAAGGAGCTGTGTTCCTTCTTCACAGGAGAACGAGGTGAAGCCCAAGAAGAAGAAAAGGAAGCCCCAAGAGGTGGAGGCAGAGCCGGCCGACAACGGCCTGCCAGACGAAGAAGCGCCGTCGCCCAAGAAGAAGAGGAAGCAGCGGCAGTTGCCGCTGGTGGCAAAGGCCCCCCCGGCCCCCCAGGAGAAGAAGACAAAAAAGAGGAAGGCCAAGGCGCAAGAGGACGACGACTAGTGTGGAGGAGTCCAGCCGATGATGTGAAGTCCGTCCGGTTTTGCTTGTTTGAACGAAGCTTGGGGTACATTTTCGCACAACCCAGAACTCTCGAGACTGCAGGCCCAGTGGGCAGAGCTGCCGCAAGAGGCCCTGCCTGGGCTCTGGGGGGCAAGGCAGCCATGAAGGGCCGGGCTTCCAAAAGGCAAAGGAGAGAAGAAGTGGGTCAGGCTGGGGGGCCTGTGCTGCCCCCCCACTGGGGACGGGGCAAGCGGAAATGCCTATGGCAGAAGCAGACTATAAACCTGAATGCCCTTGAACCCACTTGGCATAATAAAATGTACTACTTTTTTATACAGCAGTTCCTCATAGTCAGCCTCTTTGGGAAGGGGGGGCCAGCTCTGCCAGTCTGCCCTATCCAGAGGCTTCGGTCAGGCTTGAAATGGGGGGGGCACTGAACTGGCAGCTTCCTTTGGCTCCTCCCAAGCAGCTGCTGCAAGGATCAGAGTGCTGCTCCATTGAGCAAAGAGGGCAGCCGGCTCAGGCAGTCTAACCCAGTGTTTCTCAACCTTGGCAATTTTAAGGCATGTGGACTTCAACTCCCAGAATTCCACAGCCAGCAATGCAGTGGAATTCTGGGAGTTGAAGTCCACATGCCTTAAAATTGCCAAGGTTGAGAAACACTGGAACACTTTAGGGGAAAATATCCGCCCCCTGCCAAATCAGCCCCCCACCCCAAAGGCCCAGCACTGGGCTCTTTCCAGTGCTGCCCCTACCCTAAAGCCACTCATCTTGGCTGCCCACGATGGCGCATCACCGGGTCAAAGTTGGCTGAGCGAAGGGACTTGGGTGCCAGACACTCCATCTTTTTCTAAGCTAAACTCAAAAGACAGTTGGACTCAATTGCTTCACCTTGGGCCTCAGGTGTGTGGGTTGCTGCAGCCTGCCCAGCCACGGCTGTGGTGTGTCCTGTCCTGCCAGCCCAGAAAACTGCCCCCAAGAGTCAGTCTTTTTCCTCCCTCTCAAGGTATGCCTGCTTGCAGTCAGCCAGGGCCCCGAGCCCCAGGGGTAACAACCTTGTGGAAAGCCAGCATTATTCCTCTGCCATTGCCCCAGTCACACCAACCTTCTTGTCACTGGGCCAGCGGCCCCTTTTATTACATGCATCTGGGCAGTTACAACACACTAGGAGTAAAGGAAGGAAAAACTGAGCGAGCGGCCTGGAGCCACCACACTGGCCGAGCTGCCGCCTAGTCAGCCAGAGCGGTAATCACGGCGCGGGTGAAGTCATTGGAGGTGGCGTAGCCTCCCATGTCCGCCGTTCGCACCTGCCAAGAGAAGAGCAGAGGGGCAGCCTTGGCCGGCCTCCCATGCGCCAGTGGTGGCGGTCCCATCGCCTTCAGCCTCTGCGCCCTGGGAGCCTTGCCATGCCTGCCTGGCCAGAGGGACCCCATCCCACCCAGCCCCCCCTCCGATCTCCCAGCAGGGCAGGCACTGAAGGGAAGGGAAACTGCCCAAATCTCCGCTGGTAAAAATACCTGGCATTTTCAAAGGGAACAAAGCTGGAGGCAGAGCTGAATTGCCCCACCGCCTCCCGGTCTTTTCAGAGCAGGGACGTTCTGCCCCAGGCCAAGAAAGCCCATTTTTGAAGGGGTTAAAGGCCTTCGCGGGCCAAGAAAGCCCATTTTTGAAGGGGTTAAGGCAGCGTGAACTGGGGGCGAAGGAATCCCAGAGCGTCTCGCCTTTTCCTCCAGGGAAGCTCCCCGAGCGGTGTGGGAGGGGGCCCCTCTCTCCCGGGGAGGGCGCTCGGCTGCCATACGTAATCTGCCATTAGCCATAACTAATAGTCTATGGGCTGGCAAGGCTAAATGGGGCAACCTTAGGAAGAAGCTGCCAGGGCCACAGACCGGATGAACAGGTTCTGGGGAACCGGGCGCCTGTCAAACCAATTTCCCATTACAGGAAATCCTCAACTTAAGGGATCGGTCACAGTTTCCAATGGCAGCCCACCTGGGGAGGGGGGGTATTTACGTCCCAGATCTGAAGTTCTGATGGTTGCCCCCACCAGAGTCACGGCCACGCTCCAGGTGCTGGGCAGCCTAGCTGCAATGATGGCCATTGCCGCGTCCAGAGGCTGCTGCCTGGCTGCATTTTACAACCGTTTTTCCCCATTTACTCCCAGGGAGCAGCACAGCCGATCCACAGCAAACCAGGGTTTCACTTAACAACTGCAGTGGTTGCTTACTGCCTGCCACAAATAAGCTTCTAAAATAGGGTCATCACATGAGGGCTGTCATGGCTTGCACCTGCTGCAGGGAGGCTCCGTGACTCAAGGACTGTCTGTAGTGGCCCTTCTAGCCCAAGAGGAGCCCTGCACGGGGCACCCAGACCCTCCTCCCCCCCTCCAAATGGGCAGCCATCGCTTCTGGTGGCTATTCTTGCACTGGGATAAAAAAAAGCTGGTGGGGGGGGCTTCTCAGCCTGCCACCCACTGTGGCCCCCAGGGCAGTCCCAAGACTGCAAGCAAGCCGCCTCCCCCACCACGCCCAAGGGAGCACAGAGGGGTGCCAGGCCCACAGTGGGTGGGATCCTCCTCCCAGTGCCTTAAAGGAGCCGCTCCTTCCCTTGGCACAGCCAACCGGCATGGGGCGCGTGGAGGGAGGGGTTGTGGGGGCGCCCAGGCCCATTTGGGCTGCATTCCTCCCACCCCTCAAACCGCCTTCCTTTTGAGGAGAGGAAAAGCAGCCTTGCTCACCTTTGGGGCGGCCTTCCAGCCCCCACCTCCCTCAGTGCAATCAGTCACTCTGTTCCCCACGGGGCCCTCCCTGCTGTGCTCTTCCAGAGGACCCCAACAGCAGGAGGTCTTGGCAGGGAAGCCCCGTCTCTGGCACATCGCTTCACCCTCAGTCGCACGAACCAGGATGGCCCTTCCGCCCCCCCCCCTGCCCCGAGCTGGGCCTCCGTGCAGTCGGCCTGTCCTTCCAGCCCTGTGCCCTGCGAGGGTGGCCAGCTCCTCTCTGACCGCTGAGCGGCCTCAACTCCTTGCCACAACATGAGATCTCCGCTTGCTTCCCTCGGGCATCAACCACATCCCAGGACTGGCCCCTTTTAGGGGATAAATGGTGCCAAGTGTTTCAAGGGAGACTGACAGCAGCTCCAGGAGCCTCCGGGACGGAGAAGACTGAGCAGTTGCTGGGAGGGGGGAGTGAAGGGGGGCTTTGTTTTCTTCACCATGGATTACAAGGGAGATGTGCCAGGACGCTTTTGGCCCACCAGGAACCCCTCAGCTGCCAGGAATCAGCTGAGAGCCGGAAGGAGCAGAGCTGGCTAAAAAATCCCTTTTATTCAGACACAGGACAGAGAGTGCGGCCACAGGTTACACATCACACCCAAGGGGACTCCTGAAGCCCACTCACCGCCAGTACCCGGAGGGCCGGCCTGGCAATCTCTCTCTCCCCATCACCCCACGAGCCCTGGCAGGTTCTTCCCAGAAGTCCTGGTGGTCTTCTGCAGGACTGAAAGGGGCCCAATGGACATCACAAGGCCCATGCTCCCCAGCCAGCTCTCCTCCAAGAGCCCTCCGGGAGGCACCTTCCCATCCCTTGACACACCCGCTTTCTGCCCGAGGTCACTTTCCAAGGGGACACCCCACTGCAGAAGGCTCCGGGCAGGGCTCCCCCATCCCTTCCAGCTGGAGCAGGCCAGACCTCCGGAGGTCCTGGAGTGACTCAAGAGGCAGGAGGAGGAGGAGGAGGAGGAAGGCACTTCCTTCCCCAGCAATCTGGGGCTGGGAGAGGCTGCCGGGGAGGGCCAGGGCTGCTGGGGGCAGGGGAGGGCCAGGGGCAGCCTGAGCCTAGAGCCCGTAATGGGGGTGGAGGTGGTCAATCACAGACTTGATGAAGTCCGAGGTGGTGGAATAACCGCCCATGTCCTGTGTCCGCACCTACAATCCAACACAGGGAGAGGGAGGGAGAAAAGTGGTCATCAGGCGGGGTGTGTGTGTGTGTGTGTGTGTGTGTGTGTGTGTGTGTGTGTGTGTGTGTGTGTGCAGAGGCACCGAAAGGAAATGGGACAGGACAGGAGAGACAGACAACACCAGAAGCGCCCAGGAAGCCCAGCCAGGCCTGCAGCTCCTCACCCTGCCCACCCACAGAACTGAGCCCATAGCCGTCAACTGGCAGGAGAAACTGGTGCAGCCCGCCCACCCCCCTGCCTGCGGCTGCCCCCTACCCCAGGACCCCCAACTCCGCCTCCTTTTCTGCCAGGCCTGCCAGCTGGAAAGAAAGTGAAGGCCAGGCCCCCGAGGGCAGCCCTCGCACTGACCTTGCCCACTTTGATCACCTTCTTCACCGCATCGGAAATCATGGTGGAGTGGTACTCCAGGCTGGGCAGGAGAGAGGGAGGATGCATCTCAGCAATGGGGGGGGGGAGGGAGGATGGCTTGCCCTTCACCATTGCCCTGCGAGGTAGGCCAGGCCAATGGGCAGGGAGCAGCCTCCAGGATATCCCGCCCAGCTGAGCCCGCCCGGCCCAGCGCCCCCAGCTCAGGAACCTACTTCAGGTGCCGCAGCATGTTTGCCGAGGAGAGCAGCATAGCCGTGGGGTTGGCGATGTTCCTCCCGACCGCCTGGGCAAAGGGGTGGCGGGCGCCCTGCAAGAGGAGCAGAAGGATCCCTGCAGGGCCCCCAGCACGCCTGCCGGCCCCGACCGACCGCCTGGAGGGGGGGGCAGGGGGCGCACCCAGGCCCAGCCTCGTCCTCACCATCTCGAACACGGCAAAGTCCGCGCTGTAGCTCTCCCCCGGGACCACTCCGGCCCCGCCCACCAGGCCGGCCGCCAGGTTGTCGATGATGTTGCCGTACAGGTTGGGCATGACCAGGACGTCGAACTGGTACGGGTTCTGCACCAGCTGAAAAACAGGCGCGCTCAGCTCTCCGCGGAAGGTCCGGCTGCAGAGGCCGCTGGGAGCCCTGCCGGGCAGCCGCCCTCTGCCCTCTGACCTGCAGGGAACTCTGGCCGGAGCTCAGCTGCCCTCCTGGGACAGAGGTCTGAGGGACCCGAGGAGGAGGAGGAGGAGGAGGTGGGGGCTCAGCTCTGAAGCCTTCCCCTCCCCCCGGGACCTCTTAACCCTGAAGACCCCTTGTTGGACGGGACCCTCCGAGACCGTCAAAGCAACTCAGATGCCGGCCGGCCTTTGTCCGTTTCCGGCCCCGTGTTGGCAGGGGACGGGGAGGGTCCAGTCTGGGCATCCACGCTGCCCACGTGGCCTCCAAAGAGTAGCCCGGAGGGAGCTGCAATGCCCACATCATCAGCTCAGGTCCCACAGCCGCCGAATGCCGGGAAGCGGAGAAAGGGCCCCTCCCCCCCAAGGAAGGGGTCCCAATCCGGGAGACTGGGCTCCGCGGCCTCCAGACCCCCCTGAGCAGCCCAGCCGGGCTAAAGGATGGAACTTCAGTGGCCACTTAAGAGGCCCGAGAAGGTGCCACGCAAGACTTTTCCATGTGGAAATCACAGGCCGGGGAAAGTGGGGAATGGGGGCACCAAACAGATTTGGGTTTTTTCCCCTGCAAGAACAAAAAAAACACTTTTCCGCTTTCTGGGAAATTAGCTGTGCCGCCTTCACATAAAACCAGAATCCTAGAGTTGGGAGGGGCCGGGGAGTCCAACCTCTGCAAAAGTCTCGGGGGGGGCGACAGGGGGCTCTCCAGCCTCCGCTCGAAGCCCCTCAGGAAAAAGGAGCCAGAACCACTCTGGAACACCAACTCACATTGGTGGCCAGGTGAATAAGCCACCATTGCTGGGCCCACGGGGTCTGCAGGGGCCCCGCTCCGACTCCAGGATCCAACTCCAGGATCCATGGCTGGCACCCGAAGCACAAATTATCCAACCTAATTTTGGGGTTCCAAACCACCAACTACCTTGCATTTTTTCCTCTCCTCTTTCCTTCCAGGGCTGCCAATCTACTGGAAGCTGCCCAGGCTGGCTGCTGTGGAAAAGGCGAGGTGCCCCTGGCCTCGCGGGTGCAGGTAGCCTCCTGAGCAGAGACCCCCCCACCCAGGCCCCCTCCCCTCTCCGCGTCCCATCAGGCACGAAGCAGGCCGTCCTACCTGCATGCAGCAGTTGTCTATGATCATGGTCTCGAAGGTGATCCTGGGGTACAGCTCAGCCACCTCCTCGCAGCAGCGAAGGAAGAGCCCGTCCCCCAGCTTCCTGGAAGGAGGGCAGAGACACGTCCTCAGACCGCCCTGGATGATCCCACAGTGCCAGGTGCTATGCGACCCCCAAGGACTCCCCGCCCCTTGCCAAGAATGACCCTTATAAGTATTCTTATAAGTTAAATGGTAAAATTCCTTTATGGACAGTCCCCAGGCATGCAATAGAGAGTATGAATAGACAACAAATCCAGGATGTGGTGCCCTATGAGAAGCTTTTAATTAAAGAGGGGAATAGTTTAGAACTGAAATCACTAGATAGGTTAAGGGAAGAAGGAATAGCCCATAATTGGTATTCACATATGCAATTTCAGGCTAGATGGCAAAAAGATGTTAAAATGGGTTTTTCTTTAAAGGGTGGAAAATTAATCCAACAAGTTAGAGATCAAATAATTATGCATATTAAAAGATTATACGATGTTTTAATTGAAATTGATTCTGGAAATGGATTAGTTAAAGATTGTATGATTAAATGGGAATGTAATTTTGGACATCCAATTATGATGGAAACTTGGAAAAGGATATGGGTGAAAAATGTAAAATTTACACAAGCTCAGCATTTAAGAGAAAATTTTTATAAAATGTTTTATAGATGGCATTTAGACCCAAAAAAATTATCACTTATGTATCCAAATATGCAACCCAAATGTTGGAGATGTGATTCCATGGACGCTACTTATTTTCACATTTGGTGGACTTGTAAAAAAATTAAGGCTTTTTGGATAAAAATATGGTGGATTCTTCAAAATATATTGAAAAAGCGTATTGAATTTTCACCACAGTTATTTTTGTTAAGTATTATAAAAGACTGTACCACCATAGAGACTAAGTTGATTTTGAATTTGATTACGGCGGCAAGACTGTTGGTGGGACAATATTGGAAGACATCTGAAACACCATCTATTGAAGAATGGACGTTAAAAGTTGTGAACTTGGCGGAAATGGCTAAGATATCTGCATATTTGAAAAACCACTCAAATGAACAATTTTTGATGGAGTGGAAAAAATGGATAGATTATACACAGAAGAAATATCAATTGAAGGAATTATATTTGTTTTATAGTTAAATAATTATGTATAAGTAGTTTAGCGGGGTTTCTTGCGTTTTTACCCTGTATTCACTCTGGGAAGCCTGGGGGGGGAGGTGGGAGGGTTTTAATAATTGTTATCTTATGTCTTTTCAACTGTTTTGGGGATGGATATTTTCTTTTTTCTTTTTAGGTAGCAAGGGGTTGCTCGGGTGGCCTCTGGGCACCACATTGGTTGGAAGAAGAAGGAGGAGTGAAGGCTAGGCAAGTAGGAAGAAGGTATGAGGGAGAGGATGGAGGTGGGAGGAGGGGATGGAAGTAGAGAAAGGTGTAAGTAGGTTGTTAGAGGGGAAGAAGAGGGGGTTAGTTTTGTTTTAGGAGGATGTGGTGGGGAGGGGGTACCGAGCAGTTTTGTTTGTTTGGTAATTGTATATGTACATGATTGTTTACAGTTGAATTATTATTTTATCTTTTGTTAAAAATTTTATGAAAATTAATAAAAATACTTTAAAAAAAAAAAGAATGACCCTGAGACCCCCCCCCGAGGAGGCTCGGCCTGAACGAAAGGGGCCGAACGGGTCAGCGGGGGGAGCCAGGAGGCCCAGAGGGCAGCGGCTTCTCGGCAGGCAGCAGAACTGGGGGGAATTCGGCCTTGGAAGTTGCTGAGGTGGCTCTCCTGGGCAGAGACAGGGCCACGAAGGGCAGCCCCTGACCACCTCGTGCCCACGGGGGATCCTTCTTCCCAGGCCCCAAATTAAGCAGGTGGGACGAGGCCACGAGGTAGCTGCCTTTCAGCACCAGGGCAAAGGGAGAGGATGGGGAGGGAGGCGTCTTCCGGTGTGCCACAACTTCTCCAATCGCAACATCCGTATTCTTTTGACAGAGAGGGGTCTACAGAGCACGTACTTCGGCTTGCGTCAATTTTGCTGCAAAGCAGGCGCCTCTGTGGGCTACCCAAAGCTGCCAGAGATCTGGGAAGAGGGGGGGGGTCATCCGAAGGTCTTCGCCTCCCACCCTCCCCGGATCCACTGAGGCAGGCAGGCTCACTTACATGATGTTGGCCTTGTGTACCGCAGTGACTTTGTTCCTCCCCTTCTTGGTGGCAAAGTCAAAGGCAAACTTGGCGATGCGCTGGGATTTGGCCCGTGTGATGATCTTCATGCATTCAATGACCCCCTTTGCGCTCTGAGCACGGAGAGAGGCAGAAGCCGTCCCTGAGCCCCTCACTGGAGTCGCCGAGCCCCCAGCTCCCCTGGGCCCTCCTCTTCCTGCACTGTCTCTGTCGGGCTGGCCACTAAGCAGAGCAGGCAGCCCAGCAGCTGTATGAGAGGCCACTGCTCCAGGGAGCCCACATTCCGGATCAGGGCTCTGCTCTCTCCCCGGCTGTAGCATAGACCAGAGGCAAAACACAAGCGAGTCTCGCCCACCCACTTTGCTAAGTACTGCATAAGGGGGCCCCTCTTTCCTTTTTACGTTTATCTCTTCCAATTACATCCTCTAGTCGGGGGTCCCCAACCCCTGGGCTGCGGACTGTTACAGGTCCGTGGCCTGTTAGGGACTGGGCCGCACAGCTGTCGATGAGCGGCAGGCAGGCAAGCAAAGCTTCACCTGCATTTGCAGCCCCTCCCTGGTGCCAGCGCCACCACCCCCGCTGCTCATCAGATTCTTGGGAGTGCAAACCCTGCTGTAAATTTGCTCATGGGAGGGATGCACGTTCTGTCCCCTCTTCGCTCGGTGGAAAAATTGTCTTCCACAAAAGTGGTCCCCATTGCCAAAAACTTTGGGGACTGCTGCTGCAGGCCGACCTTGGTGGCTGATTGGGAAGCCACTTAAATTAAGGAAAGCACAAGAGAAAGCCCTGCTGGCCACTCCCAGATTTCTCTTCAGCCTACTGCGCCTGTTGCTAAGCTGGATGCCTTTTGTCCTGCTGGGAAGCTAACCTGACACCTCACCCCACCCCTGGCCAGTCTATAGGGCCTCAGTGGACACTTTGGGCTTTGGGCTGGTGCAGCCCCACTCCAGACCCACTGGTCTGGAGTGGTCCCCCGGACCATTTTGGAAGCCCGGCCAGCGCAGCTGCAAGCCCACCTCGTGCTCCAGGGAGCTATACTCGCCCTCCGTCTGCTCACGGATGATCACCAGGTCCAGGTTGTTGTGTCGAGTTTTATAGCCAGGCAGGCTGCTGACGTGAACCACATTGGCAAAGAGGTCAAGTTTGCGCCTGCAAGGAGGAGCCGGGGGTGGGTTATGTCCAGCATCCAGGCCTGGAGCTCCCTGCTGCCCCCCCACCTTCCAGACCCAAAAGGCTGCAGAGTGGACGCGGGGGGGGGGGAGAAGGGAAGCTGCAGTTCCTTCCCTCCCCCAGCAACCTACCTGAGCCTCATGTCGTAGGAGGCCAGCTCCCCTTTGTACTCCATGGGGGTGTGGATCTTCCCTGCAAGGAAGGCCAAGAGAGGCCAGGCGGTGAGGGGGGGGGGAGGGAGAGAGGGTCGCCCAGCCTCCTCTCCCCCCCGCCCCCCTGTGCCCCCCCCCGCAGAAGCCTCACCGATGAGGGCCACCTTGCTCTTCTCCATGGACTCCAGCACCTGCTCCAGGATCTCCTCCGAGGCCATGTTCTGCACCTCGCTCAGGTGGTGCTCGTCGAACTGCACCGGCACACCCGCCACCTGCAGGGCCCGGGGAGGGGGGGCGGGCGAGAGCAAAGCGGGGACGGGGGAGGCAGGGCTGGAGGCCTCCGCGCACGCGCACACACAGAGCCCTCCCAAGGGCGCCCCCCCGACCCCTCCCCCCGACCCCGCCCGGCCTCACCTTGAAGACCTCCTTGACGGAGTGCATCAGCTCCGGTCCCACGCCGTCCCCCGGCAGCAGCGTCACCGGGAAGGCCCGCTCCGCCTGCAAAGAGCCGGAGGGTCGCAAGGGGCCGCCGCCTGAGGAGCCCCCTCCCCGCCCCCCCTCACCCCCCCCGCGACCCTCACTCACCTGGGCCGGCCTCTGCAGAAGCGTCGCCGAGCCGGAGAGGCCCCGCAGGAGCCGCTGCAAAAGAGGGAGGAGCGGGTGAGCCGGTGAGCCCGGCCGCTCGCCCCCGCCCCCGCCCCCGCCCCGGCAGGACCCCCGCCCGCTCACCCCGCCCGCGGAGGCCGCCCGGGCGCCCTTCAGCGCCGCCGCCAGCGCCATCGCTCTCCAGGCACCACAGAGAGGCCGGCGGGGAGCGGCGCTCGGCCTTCCGGGTGCGCTGCCGGAAGGGGCCGGCTCCCGGCTGCCACGAGCGACCTTCGCCCTGACGGCGTCTCTCCCCCCCACACACACATACACGCCCCTCAGTGCGCACGTGACCGGGGGAACGCGCCACTCCCGGGCTTCACTGAATTCGGAGGAGGAGCCAAAGCCGGAATTTTTTTTTTAAACTTGCTGACTTCCAGACGGGGGGGGGGACTCCAACTCCCAGAATCCCCCGGGCTCTTTAGGCCTGTTGGTGGTGGGGGGGCCGCAGGCCGGTCCCGGCGGCGAAGGAGCGGCTCCCACCGGGGCGCGCCGTCTGAACGGAGCCGCTTCGGAAGGGCGGATCAAGCTCAGCGCCCCCCCGGCCGCTCTCAGGGCTGCCCGGGGGGCTCCGGCTCGGCCAACGCGGCCGGCGGCGGCCCCTCCTGCGGTGGCCAGTCGGGCCTTCGCTCCCTCCCGGGGAGCCCGGCCGGCCCGCAAGGCGCCAGTCCCCGGGGGCCTCTCAGGGGCGGCGGGGGCAGCCTCGGCCTCGGGGCCGCCTGTAGGGCGCTCCGCCCGCGTCCTCCGTCCCTGCCCGCCACTCGGAGTGCTCCTTCCCCGCCTCCGCAGCCGCCCAGCCCCCTCCCGGGCAGCCCCCAGGTCGCCCAAACGGCCGCCTCTTCTCCCCCCGGGGAGCCCCAGAAGGGCCCGTCCCGAAATGGCAGCTGCCGAAGTCGGGGCTGGGAAGCTACACAGGATTTCTCGGCGTCCCCTCCCTCCCTCCCTTTCTTTCTTTCTTTCTTTCTTTCTTTCTTTCTTTCTTTCTTTCTTTCTTTCTTTCTTTCTTCCGCCCACCCCCCCCCCGCATCCTGGGCGGTTAGCAGCCCCGGAGGAGCTAATGAGCTGAGCTTGAAGAGGCGTTAATGGGGTGGGAGAGGCTGCCCGGGTGGGGGGCTTGGGGAATCCTCCTCCGTCCCCCCCCCCAGACCCTCGGAGGAGGAAAAGGCTGGCTCGTCCCTCGCTTGCCTTCCGCAGGTGCCTTCCTTGGCCAGAGGGGAGGGGGCAGCCCCGTTCCTGCCCCAGCCACGGAGGTGCAGCCCTCCCACAGGGCCGGCCATTCCCACGCAGGTTGCAGCACCCGCTGAGTTCGGGGAAGGCTGAGGCTGGTCGAGGGCGTTGAAGAAGAAATCCCCGGACTGGAGAGCAGACTGTGAGGTTTAACCTCCCCAGCCAGGAAAGGCCATGCAGACGTGCCTCTGTGAAGAAGTCTTCAAGAGTCTGAAGGGAGACGGAGAAGAGGGCTGCGCCCAGGGGGAAGCTGCCCTGGCTGCACTTTGCCCCAGCAGAGGCCCCGGCCCAGAAGGGGTGCTTGGCCAGGAGTCGGGCCTGGCCCTTGTGAGCAGAGAGCGGGAAGGCACCCGGCCACTTCGCAGTGGGGACTCAGCCAGGAGGAGGCTGGCAGCCGGTCAGACTTCTGCTGAAACCTGGGGGGGGGCGGTACAGGGCCAGGGAGCATCTCAGACCAATGAGCTATTAGCAAGATAATGATTATTTTTATTTGATGGAGGGAGGGGGGTTTTATTTCGGGCCACATATGGTTGGGTTATTATTGATTGTGGGAATTTACTATTTCATTTATATTTTATATGTTTCTGTTTTGGATGTACATTTCCCACCGTTGTGTCTCAGATGAAAACACACCTCAGACTTGGCTTCAACAAGTCTTAATAAAATAAAATAAAAAATAAATAACAACATAATAAATACCTTATAAAATAAGCCAATAAAACCCATTTCCATCAGCTCCGTGTCGGGAGCCAAATGTTCCTGAGCATCTGAAGGTGCTCTGAGGGGCTTGGTGTTGTCTCTCGTGGGGAGGAGAGACCCCACCCTCATCCCACCACTCCCACCTTGGGCTTTAAACTTTCAGTTTTCACTTGGTGATCCAGCAGCTATTTTACTGGATGAAACCTCCAGCTTTCCCTGCAGAATGGCTACCTGCTGGGTCCCGGGTGGGGCTCTTTGGGCAACCAGGGAGCCGCCCTCCTACCCCCCCCCATGGAGGCTGGAGAAGGTTGGGTCCCTTCCGGAAATCTGCCTAGGGCTGGCTGTGCATTTTCCCCAGACTGGGAATCCACACAGGGCTTGAGCCAAAGGGGATTCAGTTGTTAATGACCTCCATTGTTGGATGGGGGCTTCTAATTCCTCCCCCCCAGGACAGAACTTCCTCTCAGCTCTTGAAAGGGCCACTTTTAGCCAGAATCCCCCATGGCCTTGTGCAGCCCTCTCTGGGCATGCAGCCCCCCCCCCTCCACCCGCCCTCCAGGGAAGCTTAATGGCTGCTAAGAATCCAGGGTACTTCACACCCTCCCTCTGATGAGCTTTGGAGGAGGCAACATCAATGATTAAATTTACTGGCCCATTCACGGAAAGTGGATAATTATCCAGAGGACAAAGATAAGTGGCTGATTGGAACAAAGCAAGAAATAATTACTTCAGAAAACTTTTTCCCGGCAGTGTGAATTGAAATAAAATCCAGACATTTCATCACTTCTACTATTGTTTTGTTTCATCAGTTATACTAGGTATTGTTTGTTACTTTAGGCTGACCTTCTAATTAGCCTGAGCAATTAAGTAATGCTGGAAGGGCCTTTTGCAAAACTAACAGGGCAGTGAGGAACCTTAAGGCTTCGGCAAAGATTGTGCTTTGTGATCATAGCCCACTTTGTGATTATGAGATAAGCTTGCATGGAGCACTCTTTAAAATGATTGCTGCTTTAATGTAATCACGGCCAGCATCCCCTGCCTTGAGCTGCGCTGACATAGCTACCTTTGGTGCCCAGGTGGGAATCGGATGCCTCATTCCATGGGCTTCCCTCCCTCACCCTTCTGATCTGTCCTCAAGGGCCTCATCTCTTTACCATTTTTGTTCTAATGAGATACTTAACGACCCCTCCATCTCTTCATCAAGGCAGCAGTTAAGATGAGGGCTGCTTCCTCACCCTGATCCAGGTCAACCTTCTTAGTATTTTATGCAGGTATTGAAGGGGGGGCAGTCAAGGCAAATACTTGCCCGCTTACTCCCCAAAGCTCCTGTCATGGCGGTGGCAGATGTTCCCCCACAGGGAAAAGGGGCTTACTTTGAAAAGGCTTTCTATGCCTAGTTAAGCACTGTGTGGTGCTTAATTTATGGCTTTGTGGTGAAAAGAGCCAGGAAATCACCTGAAGCCAGCCAGCCCCCCCCCCAGGATCCATCACTTTCCGAGCATGCTCAGTCATGGCCCGCTCCCCCCAAGGCCTCCCTGGAGGAAAAGAGCCTGGAGGGGCTTTTGGAAGGATTTTGGGGGGGGCCCCATCCGAAGGCCAAGTTGCCACCTGATTAGAGGCCTTTTGGAGCCTGGCAGTGGTAGAGAAGCTGAGCTGGCCCAGGAAGCAGCCTGCCGTTGCCCACCTGAGGTACCCAGGGACCCCCTGGGCTCCACCCCTCAGCTCCGCAGGGCAGGGGCCTTGGATTCAGGCCCTGGGGAGTGAGGCACTTGGGCCAGGCCACCTAAGACCAGGGTGCCCCATGAGGAGACCCTGAATGCCGGCAGCTCTTCCTTGGTGCCATCCTCCCGGCTGCCCTGCCTTCCTCCATCTACACCCGCTATGCATTCCCAGCCTCCCAAATGTGCCCCCTCCCCAGCCCAAGAATCAGGAAAGCCCTGAGTTGGCCAAGGAGTCCGGAACTGGGCCAAACCCCCTCCCTTGCCCGGGTGGGCATCAGCAGGTAGGCAAGGCCCAGCTCTCTGCTCAGCTGGGCTGGGCTTGGTGGAGCAGGACTGCCTGAGAGAGAGAGAATATGTGTGTATGTGTCTGTGTGTGCGCTGGCCCCTCTGAAGCAGCTGGCCACCCGCCCTCCCTGTCAGCCCCAGCTGAGAGGCCTCTGGCATGTGGGTGTCCCACAAACAAACTAGGATGGAAGGAAGCAATTCTCCCCCTATACACACACACACCACACACACCGGTCCTTTGATAGGTGTGAGGTGGGGGGAGTTGTGCTGGCCCCCATCCTGGGAGAAACAAATCTGTTTGCCTTCCCTGGGGGGGGAGCTCTTTGGGAGAGCTGTTCTCCCACAAGCATGTTTAACCACTTTATGGGGTCTTGTTTGCAGAGCTGCCTCTGCAGGCTCCTTTGAAATGGGCTGGTGGGGGGGGCCTCTGCAGCTGCTCCCCAACCTGCTCTATGGGGTGCCAGCCGGGAGCCCCTCGGCCGCCTTCCCTTCCATGGGGCTGCGCTCCTTGATCTGACCCAGGCTGGCTCAGCCCCTGCCTCCCCTCTGGATGAACCCAGCCAGCCTCTGTGTGCAGGGCATGTCCAGATCACAGGCCAAAGAAGCTGCAGCTGCTAAGGCTTCCCAACAGTCCATCTGGATTGGACCAAGGCAGCCCCTCCCCAGCGTAAAGTATGTTAGCCAGGCCTGGAGCAGAGGCGGGTCAGCTGACCAGGAGCTCCTGTCCTGGCACATGTGTGCATGACGCACCCCTTGAGATAGTGGCAGGTCTCTGCTCAGAAAAGGGGGCTGCCCCCAGTTCTGGAGCCAGAGCTGCTTCTATCCAGGGTGGGCATTGCCCCCTCCCCTGCCCCTCAGAGCCCGCATCCTTCTCCAGGACTTGGGGACCCCGGGGCAATGGAAGCCGGCCTTTGACTGCCCCCTCCCCGAATGCTGTGCGGACACCCCGCCCCCTCCCGTCCCCCTGGGCTTTATTCGCCCCGCTGAGCCCTTCCTGTGGCCCCTGCCTGCGTGGTCAATCTTGAGCGTCCCCCAGCCGGGCTCCCAGCGTGCCATCGGGCCCTGAAGAGGAGAGCGCCGGTCGGCCCTTTCAGGCCACTGCTAATCCCAGCTGGCAGGGCGGGAGGGACAAAGGGCAGCTGGGCTGGGGCTGCTGCCGGTCACCCCCTCTGTCCCCCCAGCCGGGCCCCCTCCCTCAGCTAATCCCATTGGCCTCCTTCCCTGCCACTTTGATGGGGAGGATTACACTGTCCGGCATTGTCCGGCTGGGCTGGCCACTTCCTCTCATTTTAGAATTAGCAGAGCCCTACATGCCAAACCCACCAAGGGGTGCATGTGCCAGGGGGGAGGGGGCTCTAGACAGGACCCCAGAGCTCAGCTACAGCAATAGCAGCCATGTTGAATAAGGGAAACCTTTGGGGGCTGCTTGGAAAGACCCACGCTGCTTCTGGATGGATTTGACCCTTGCCCCTCCCTCCCCATCCCACCACCCCAGGCAGTCAGGCTGCAGCTTGGGAGCACCCCTGGGTTAAGAATGGAATGGAATTAGAATAGAATAGAATAGAATAGAATAGAATAGAATAGAATAGAATAGAATAGAATAGAATAGAATAGAATAGAATAGAATAGAATAGAATAGAATAGAATAGAATAGATACTGGAATATAGAATAGATACTGGAATATAGAATAGATACTGGAATATAGAATAGAATAGAATAGAATAGAATAGAATAGAATAGAATAGAATAGAATAGAATAGAATAGAATAGAATAGAATAGAATAGAATAGAATAGAATAGAATAGAATAGAATAGATACTGGAATATAGAATAGAATAGAATAGCTGGAAGGGACCTTGGAGGTCTTCTAGTCCAGCCCCCCACTCAAGCAGGAGAACTGTCCTATACCATCTCAGACAAGTGACTGTCCAGTCTCTTCTTAAAAACCTCCAGGGATGGAGCAGCCAGGATTTCTGAAGGCAACTTCTGTTCCACTGGTTACTTGTCCTCACTATCAGGAAGTTTCTCCTTAATTCCAGGTTGCTTCTCTCCTTGATTGGTTTCCCTCTGTTGTTTCTTGTCCTGCCTTCAGGGGCTTTGGAGAATAGTTTGATCCCCTCTTCCTTGTGGCAGCCCCTCAAATACTGGAAGGCTGCTATCATGTCTCCCCTATTTCTTCTTTCCTTTAGACCAGCCACACCCAAGTCCGGCAGCCGTTCTTCGTATGTTTTAGTTTCCAGGCCTTGGATCATCTTAGACGCTCTTCTAAACTCTCAACATCTTTTTTGTGATATGGTGACAAAAATTGGCTGCAATATTCCAGGGGTGGTCTCACTAGGCTTTTATAAAGCGGTACTAATACTTTTGTGTGATCTTGATTCTATGCCTCTCTTTATACAACCCAGGATTGTACTGGCTTTTTTGTGGTCAAGAGCTTGTTGGGTTGATCCAGCAGCAACCCCTTCATAGGGTGAAGCTTTAGTTGAAAAGAAATTTAAACTGCAAGGTGAGAACATTTTTCCCCTCCATAAGGCAGCCTAAAGCAAGCTTGCATATTTGCAGATACAACAAGAGCTGAACTTGCACTAACCAATCTTCCTCTCTAGTTGTTTCCTAATTTAGAATAAAGGAGGAGACTGGTGCAATTTTCACAGTCCAACTGGCAGCTGTTTATCTCTCTGGCCGATAAACTTTTGATTTCCTTTTCTTCCTTCTTCTTCAGTTCGGCTAAAATCTGTTTGCTTTGGGTGGCTGCAGCCCTTCTTCCCCCTCTGGTCTTCAGCTGCCTTCTCCAGATTTGCCCTTGAGCCAGCACTCCCTTATGCAAGTCAGGTTTATCAGTCTAGATAGCTTTTACTAAACACACAGATCTTCACCTCCCAGATCTGCCAAATTCAAATGTTAGGTGTCCCCTCTGTCCCGATTCTCCTCTCCTCCTTTCTTCTTCACAGAATCCTCTGACCTGTTCTTAAAACTGCTTCTGCTACCCACACATTAGCAGCCCCACTGGCAGAACTGGTCTGCAGGTCAGCCAAGCTGGGATCAACTGGCCTGGTGTGCTCCTTTGGGGGTCTGCAAGAGGTAATGGCAGGCAGGTCCCCCAGCTCTGGAACGAGGACGTATCCTTTCTAAGACTTCACCGAAGGGCTGACTTGGCTCAGGTCTCCTGAGACGTCTGTCTCGTGGCTCCTTCTCCAGGCCAAGGGAACTGGGAGAGCACACTTCTCCCTGGCAGGTCCTGGGACCTCCACTCCATTGCAAGCCATCTCTGCTGAAGTTTTGGAAGTAGAGGCTTTCAGGCTACAGACACAGATTTGTGACAGCACTCGATATTTTTCTATGTTCCCACTCTGGCAGGCAAAGCGTCAGCTTTTTGAGGGAATCCGCCAAGAACCTCTAGCTGTCTAGCTCCTTCCAGTGACAGAGAATTTCACACACACACACACACACACACATACAACTCCAGCTGGATTTCTTTCAGGAACTTGGTTTTTTTGCATTCTGCTTGGGGAGGGGAGGGGCAGGGGAGGCCCCTGGGAGTGTTTCTCATCCCAGCCCTTTCCCCCCCCCATCCCTTTGCAGGTAATCCTATTTCATGCTTAATCAGTTCCACTTCTTCCTTCCTGACTGGAAGATGGCATAAAAATGCCCCTGCACAGAGAGGGAGCCAGGCAGATCCCATCTGCTCCTTCTGAAATAGGATCAGCAGTTTCCCCCCCACCCCCCAAAAAAGTGGGCAGTGCACCATGGAAGCCCTGTCCCGGCCCTCAGACTCTGAGCTGCCTTCTATTCCTCAAAGATAAATCTGTCATGTATTAGGAGGGGGGAGGGAAAGAACAGGAATTCCAGAGAGGGACAGCCTCCTCCCCCCCCCTTTGCGTCCTCAGCCAAGGGCCTGAAAGGTCTGGGCACCAGCAAGCCCTCTTTGACCCAGGGCCATCCTGGGAGAATTCGGCCAGTGGAGGGAGTCCTTGGTGCTCTCTGAGTGGGGATCTTTGCTTGCAGGCCTTCCATCACTCAAGGGGGAACATCCCCCATGGGATGACCTCGCCCATCATCCTCACTTGCACTGAAGCTGGGGGGGGAGGCAATTGGAGGGGATGTAACTGAGGTGTATAATGTGCCATAGACCAAGTGGACTTGGAGAAGCTTTGCTCCCTCTAGCCAAAAACTGGAACTGAGGAGGGGGCCACCCATTAGGGCAATCAGAAGCAGACCACTTCTCACAATGCCCAAGGACCCTCCCGTAGCCTGCCTCAGGGCAGCTGAGTCATTAATTCACTAATTCGTGACTGCTCAAAGAGATGATGACCACTAGGTAGAACAGCTCCAAAAAGGATTGGAGAAGTTCAGGAAGGATGGGCTATCCAGGGCTGGCAGTCCTGAAGACTCCATATTACCACCACTAGTTTGGGACAGCACCCTCTGAACCTCAGTTCTACAGCCCCCCCCCCCCTGAGTCTTCTCATGAGCTGCTTTGGCCACACACACCCGCAACCGGGAAGCTGGAGGGGTGGAGCCCGGACTCTGCAGGCCTCCTCCAGAGTACTAAGCAGGAGGGGAGAGGAATGGCAGCCGAAGTTTGGGGAGGCTGATGCAGAGCTGTGGGGGAGGAGAGGCGTCAGACCCAGACCTGGCAATCCACAAAACTGGACAGGTCCAGGCTTGCTGACGAAGGTCATTGTCCATGCTAACAGCCGTCCTTGAGGGCCTGGAGATCTCCCTCTCTCTCTCCCTCTCTCCCTTACACACACACACACACACAAAACATGAGTGAAGGGAGCATAATTAATCAGCTGTTCAATTAATTAATTATTGACACTTGAGCAGTGACTCTGGGTGGTGAAGGTTATAGGACAATTAAAATACATAAAAATGATTAAAACAGATCATTTAAAAAATAAAAACAAAGCGGTGTCAAAGTACACCAAAAGTAGATTCTGTTAACTCTCCTAATTCTGTTTCTGGTCCTGAAGGAAAATTTCCCTACCGCACTGCAGGGAAGGCAGAAAGGAAAATGCAACTTAATACACAAAAGTTGGGAAATGGGGAGGGGCTCCTGGTGCTCTCCTGGCTCTGGAACTGCTACCTTTGGCAGCAAGATGGGAGCCATTCCCCCCCCCCCCGTCTTCTGGCCCAAAGGCCAGAAGGTCACAACAGCCAGAGAGCCCACCCTGTGCATCTTTTCTCCCACAGAACTCAATGCTGCTTTCTCCCCTTCTGGGGGGCTACCCCCTCACCCATAGATCTGACCCCCCCAGCAGGCACTCCCTCCTCTGGCCAACCCAGTTTCCCCAGTGGAAAACATCTGGGGGTGCAAGCAACGTGGTTCTTGGGTCAAGAAGAACCCCCCAAAGGGGCAAACGCCACTGTGTAGCATCTTCCGCCTCTTCTCCTGACAGGGTAGGTTGATCAGCGGTCACAGCCTTGGGGTCCCAGGCTTTGTGAGGTGCCCTCTTGGTGGCCCCCACCCTCCGGGGGTCTTGTGAAGCACCCCTCTTCCTGGGCAGCTGCATAATGTGCTAGGGTCTCTGGCTTGGCTGAAGCTTCGGCCTTCCACTCCCAGGGCTCCCCCCAGGCAGAAGAGCTGCCAGCCAGTATGCAGAAGGCAAGCCCCCTCCCTCTACCTCCCTCAAGGGAGGGGAAAGGGCAGGGAGATGCTCTGGACCTCCAACACGGCCCTCCACAGAGGCCAGGCTGCTGGCCCCAAAGGCAGATCCCCCTTGGGAAGGGCGCTGGCCCAGCATGCCCATCCCCTCCTCCTGCCTCGGCTACTGAGCTACCTGGATAACTAGGTTGCCTAAAGCAGGGGTCGTCAACCTTGGCCACTTTAAGACTTGTGGACTTCAACTCCCAGAATCCCTCAGCCAATTCTGGGAGTTGAAGTCCACAAGTCTTAAAGTGGCCAAGGTTGACGACCCCTGGCCTAAACCCAGCCAGAAAGTGGCTTAGCGCAGAGGAAAAAACCAGACGCGGGAGACGATCTGGCTGGAATTCAGCAGGCCAAAAGAGCTTTTACAAACCAAACCACAACAGCTACACGTGTTAAAGGCAAACCAAATGGAGGGAGAAGGGCCAGACTCCCCGCCCTGCCAGGCAGGCTGGAGAGAGGGGAAACGGCTCAAGGCCCCCCCCGTTAGATTCCGGGACCGAGGAATCCCAGCGCCCCCCCCCCCGACCGACCCCTTCCTTGCTTCAGCCGGACATCTTCGCTGGGGAAGCACCGGCCGGCCGGCCGGACTCCTCGCCCTGACCCAGCCCGCTGGCTCCGGTGCCGCGGGGCTGATGCTCGTTCGGGGTCACCGGTTGGGGGGGGGAGCGGGCGAGGCAGGGGGCGCCTTTGCGGGGAGGCCGGTCCCCTTCTTGCGAGGGGAGGGAGGGGGGCGTTCTGGAGCCTCCCCCCCCCCGCCAGGTCTCCAGGAGGGAAAAGCATTTCCTGGTTGTCCCCCCATTAACATTCCAAGCACCTTGAGAAGAGATGAAAGCGGAGGGGCGGCGGCAGCCCCTCCTCCCGCCAGATGTGATTATTATGGGCTGCCCGAAAGGAAGGCTCCTTTTCTGCGCCGGGACAAAGCTCCTGGCCACTTCAAAGGCTCCTAATTGATGCTAATGACTATTAGATGGAACAGGGCCTTCTTTGGGGGGGGGGCTTTTACAGTCCCTGCTCCACAAAGGGCTCCTTCCTCCGTCCTTCTCCCGCCGGGCTTTTCAGAAAAGGGGGCCCTCCCGTGCTCCCCCCCCCGTCCTCCTCGTTTGCACTAGACATCCTGCAGGTTCATTTCACTTCTTTAGCCCTGAGAAATTTCACACCTCCAGTACCCCCTCTCTCCGTCCCCCCCCCGCAACCCCCCCGTGTTTGTGAAAAGAGGAGGCTCTGCCAGGATGATACTCCTGCTGCCCTCTCCTGGTCCTGGCACTCCCAAAGCCTCCCTATCTCCGGAGAGTCTCCCTGCTTAAGCACAGACCGATGGCCCCCGTGGCCTTCCTTCCCTGGGCAGTCTGTGGGGGGACTAGCCCTCAAGGAAGCCCCTGCTTTGGTCAGACACAAGGGCATCCCCTGCAGACCACGCTGGCAGGAGTACGTGGATTAACAGCCTTTCAGTCCCTCCGTGCCCTGGCATTCCTGCTATGCTGGCATCCAACTTCTATAAGGGGGATTGTCTCCACGTTGCAGAGTCTGCAGCTAGTGGGCCCTCAGAAAAGCTATGCAGGACTGGAGACCACGAGGAGATCCCAGGTTGCAGGCTAGACTAGGAAACTGGAAAAACTCACCATTCTATTTCATGGGGAAAGCAACAGGGAAGAGAAGTAGCCAGGGGCCAGCCGGATTCACCGAATGGACCTCAAGGAGCTGGTGCCTCTTTCATCTGGGAACCCTGCACCCCAACCAAGTTTGGGCCACCGACAGAGCACCCCACTCTGGGAAAAGGGGCTCTTTCAGTGGTGGCCCCCTCCTCTCCTGGAGAGGATCTTGGCCACCCGCCTTTGTTGGCACTGGCGAAAGGGAAGGAGGGTCCAGAGTCCAGCCTGCTGGATCATTTTGCTTGACGGGCAAGAAAGGATTGGCGATGCATCCATAGCGCTGAAAATGAATGACAAAATGGACGGGAGGGATGCCTCGTATTGCATTCTGACTGAGGAGGGGGGGAGCGGGGCAGTTCTCTTCTTTAAAGGCAGGTCGCCTTGATTCACGAGTCCCCCCCCTCCTCCAGCAAGCAGCGTTCTCTGCCCGGGGAGGCAGGAAAGAGGGAGGGAGCCCCGGTTCTCCGCCGGGCACCGCCAGCTGCTTGGCACCGCTTCAGTCTTCGAGGGCCTCCACCACGTGAGCCTTCGGGCGCCGGTCTCGCCGCCAGCCCCCCGCCCGCCTTTCTCCTCCCGGCCCCGCTGGCCAGGCCCGCCTTCCGCCTCGCCCGGGGAGAGCGGTCGGCGGCTCGCTGACTCCGCGCCCCCTGCCCGACGGCCTCTCCTCCGCCGGGGCGGTCCGGGCCACGCCCTCCGCCCTTGCGCGCCCCTGCCTCGCCGCCCTATAAGGCCCCCGCGGCCCGGCCCGCCGCAGACTCCGCGCCCCGTCCGAGGATGCTGCGCAGCCCGCCGCCGGGTCCCGCCGCCCCGCCGCCCTCCAAGGCCAGGAGCCGCTTCGACATCGAGTCGCTGCTAGCCAAGTCGGAGCCGCCCCGTCGGGAGACGCCGGTGCCCCGCGCCTGGGCCGCCGCCGCCTCTTCCACGCCCGCGCTGCACTTCGGCTGCGTGGCGGCGGCGCTGCGCTTCCCGGCGCTGTATCTGACCGCGCAGCAGCCCTTCCTCTCGGCCCAGACCTGCCGGTGCGCCGCGCCCGCCTGCAAGAGGCCAGGTGAGGAGGCCGGCCGCCCCGTCTGCGCGCGGGGGGAATCCGAGGTCCGTCCGTCGAGCTCGCTCCCGAGCCCCGAGGTAGACTGCGGGTGACCTGGGAGGCTCCACGGCCTTACCCTGATAGAGCCCGCTGCTCCCGCCCCTTAAAAGCATCGGAGCCGTCCAGGCAGAGGCGTCTGAACCGGGCTCTCCGGCGGCCAGGCGGAACCCGCAGGCTCGTGCCCTCGACGGATGCCGAAAAGGGGAGGCGGGAGGCGGGTCCCGATCCAGCATCCAGCAGGAAAGGGGACTGAATTATGTCCCGGCTTTGTGACCGGGAGGCGCTCCCCTCCCGCCCCCCCGAAGCTCCTGCGGGACGGGGGTGCGATCCGCTTTCCCTCCTGGCTCCGGGTCACTCTCCGGCTCCTCTTGCGGTCGCAGGCCCGGAGTTCCCGCACTGCACGGGGCCGCTGGGGCCGGCCCTTCCCTGGAGACCCGGAGGGCCCTGCAAGATGAAGCGAGTGCGCACCGTCTTCACGCCGGAGCAGCTGGAGCGCCTGGAGGAGGAGTTCCTGAAGCAGCAGTACATGGTGGGCTCGGAGCGCCTGGACCTGGCAGCCACCCTGCAGCTCACGGAGACCCAGGTAGGCAGCCCCCCCTCCCCTCAGGGCACGGGAAGGGCCTGGAGATGTAAGGAGGGCGCTACAGAACAGCATCTTTGGGGGGGGGCGCATTTCCAGAGTTCCCATCGGAGGAAGCCGGGTGCTCCCCTCTGGAACAGTGGCCAGACACTGGCAGGCCCCTTGGGCAGCCCATCACAGAAACAGGAGGAGGAGGAGGAGGAGGAGGAGGAAGCAGCAGCTGTGCTTCAGTGCTGAGAATCCCTGCTGTCATTCCAGGCAGGACAGAAAGTGCTACTCCGCCTGCCTCTGAGGGCTCACAGGTTACCCTTTAGTTTTTAGACTGAAGGCTGCTTGTCAAAGCTGATGGCCAGACCCGTATTTTTTTCCCACAAGGCTGGAAATAAATAGTAAAAATGGCAGAAGAAATGAAGCAATTTATGCAACCTGCAGAACTTCTGAGGTTGACGGAGGAAGAACTCCTCTCCTGATTTGGTTGTCTAGATACAGCAGCTGAACTGCAGAAAAGTGCTGGGAACTAATGGCTGCAGGAGGCTGTTCATCCTTCGCTTCCTTCAGACTGGCTGAAAGTAAAATGTGGGACTTTGCCTCAGCATAAACCCAGAGCAAGTGGAACCTTCAAGGTGCATCTGCATCACAAAGGAGGCCCATCTTCTCCCTGCAGACACTGCCCAGAGGCAGGGTGACAGCTCTTTGATGGATGCTCCTACAGCTTCAAACTATTACAAGAATGCCCAAAGTCCTGCAAAGATCTGGGAGGCTCCCTCTGTCCCCAGAGCTGTGTCTGGACTGGGTACAAATGTCCTCTTTCCATCTTTTGCTTCCTTTCCTCACTTAGGCCTAGAAGCATGCTTGGCTGCTCCTTTCTAGTAAGTGAGGCATCTGTGGGCCTCCAGATGTTGCCGAGCCCCCTCTCAGCAGCGGTGCCAGCCCAGCTGGGCCGGGGAAGGCCTGGGCTTCAGGCTCTCTCTCTCTCTCTCTCTCTCTCTCTCTCTCTCTCTCCTTTCAGGTCAAGGTCTGGTTCCAGAACCGCAGAATCAAATGGCGCAAGCAGAGCCTGGAGCAGAAGGTGGCCAAGCTCTCCTCGCAGTTTGGGAGGACACAGGCAGCCCCCTCCGGCCCACTGGCCAGGCAGGACAGTGAGAGGGAAGAGGACGTCAATGTGGACTTTTAGCCTCACCTCCTGCCCCAAGGCTCTTTGCAAGCCAGACCTGTGGGCCGTGGGTCCCGGCCCCTCCTGCTCCTTGGAAGAAGCCAGCCGGCCGGCACAGACGGGGGGGGGGAGACTGGGATTAGAAGGCCCAGCTGCAGCTGAAGTGGGCCTGGGTCAGCTAAGATGCCTTCTGAAAGCTTGTCTCCCCCCCCCATCTCTGGTTTCCAGCCTGGCCCCTGCTCTGCCCCAGAAGCTGCAGAGGAGTCCCCTCTGGCTTGGAATCTGCAGCTGTGATGTATCCAGTAGATTCCTTCTTGGGACCTCTTGGGGCCCCACCTGCCTCCCAATAATTATACAGCTGTGCTGCACTGATTACTTGTTTTTTTGGGGGGGTGCTGTTTTAATTAAATCAACCCACCCACCCCTCTTAGACTGTCCTGGACCTGTGGGGGGGGGGGAGATTCTTGCCCAGTGCGTTGCCTGCCCCCCCAACTGGGGGTTAATACAGCAAGGGAACCAGGCCTGGGTCCTCCTCTGCCTCACTGCAGGGGGCCCTGGAAGAAGCTTTTCTGCTTCTACTTCAAGCTCTGCCTTGAACCCCTCAGCTCTGGGGCTGCCTCGGCCTTTGGGAGGGGCAGGTCCTGCCTCTCTGCAGCGAAAGCAGTCTGGAGGAGTTGGGGTCTTTACAGCTATTGCCAGGCCTCTGCTTCTGCCCGGCCCCCTCCCCACGGCTCGGGCAGCTGGAATGGCTGCTGGTGTGTGCAGCTGGTTGAGGAAGGGCCGGGTGGAGCCAACACCTACTTTGGGGGCACACGGACCCCCTGTTGTCAGGAAGCAGGCTGCGAGGAGGTCTCTTCCCCATCTTGAACTGCCAACCAGGTGAAGGCTGTGCTCCCACTTGGCACCTGGCCAAGAAGATGATGGAAGGCCCCCGGGCCGAAGGTGCTCTGGGCAGGAGGCCCCCTTCTTTTGGTCAAGCCCAACGTGGAAGGGAGGAGGAGGAGGAGGAGGAGAGTTGTGGGTCAGAGGTGCTGCTCTGCAATCTCAGGAGAATGGAGGGTGCCTCTTTTGCTTATGTAAATAGCTCTTTACCCTTATTTATTTATGTAGGCCTAGCTGTGTTTTTATGAAGCAGTAAAGCTGTAACTTAATTTATTATTTTTTTGATATTTTTGTACTGTAATAAAGTCTAGTTTATAGAAAAGAAAGCGAGTGGCAATTCTTATTCTGGATTAGAGGCCTTGGACGTCTTTGGCTCGCCTCAAGGTGTGGCTGCAGCCCATCCTTCTCCCTGCTGCTCGTTGTGGCGGAAGAGGCCCCCAAGCCTGGGCCTTTATTCATTTCTTTGCATCCTCCATTGTTTTTACAGAATAGCTCAAGGTGGCAAACATGCCAGATGCACCTTCCTCCTCCTATTTTCCCCACAACAACAACCTTGTGAGGTGGGTTGGGCTGAGGGAGTGTCACCCAGCCAGCTTTCACGCCCAAGGCAGGACTAGAACTCAGGATCTCCTGCTTTTTAGCCAGGTGCCTTCCCCCACGGGCCCAGTCTGGCTCTTCAGCTTTAGCCCCTGAGGTGGGTGGGCGTTTCCTCCTTGCTGGGTTTCAGTGAGGCTCACAATCTCTGTAGTATGAGGCTGGGGGGGGGAGGCTGATGGACGGGGGGGGGGCAGCTCTGTGTGCCCACCAGGCAATGGATCCAGTGATCTAAGCTGTATACAAGGGGAAAAATGGACGTCCTGCTCTCCCTCTGGAGCTCAGAGTGGCAAAGTGTGTGTGTGTGTGTGTTTTTGGGGGGGTATTCCCTACTTTATGTCACAGCCGGAAAGAATCAGGCCCTGGGGTTTGTACACACCTCTCTTGCCAATCTGCCCATCCAATTAGCAGGCACTGCACAATACCCTCAACCCCCACTGTACCAAACAGGCTGTGTTTGCACAACACAAGAATGTGAACACACACAGATGCCATAAACAGTCACCCTAAAACTCGCCAAAGCTGCAGCTGTGGAGATCAAAGTGCTGCCCATCTGCCGCGCATTCTCCACTGCCGAGCTGGATTGGGCAGGTGCACTTTGGGGAAAGAGGGGAGACCGCTCCCCCAAGGCCTGGCCTCAGGATGGGAGCCAGCAAGGTGATTCCTCCTCCTCCTCCACAGAGCGTCCCCTCCTGGGGGCTCCTGGAGTGGGCCTGGGGTCTCGCTGCCTGGCGCTCCCTCTCCCTCCTAGGCCTCCCCAGGCAAGGCAGAAGGGTCTGCATTCAGGGGAAGGGAAGCTGAGCCCCCCCTCCCCAGCTGAGCTGCTGCTCTGCCATTGGGAAGAGGAAGGGCCAGCAAGGATACCTTCGTCTCCACGGCAACCTGCTGACCCTGCCAATCAGGCTTGGAGGCCAGGCCTGATGGGCTTTGGAGGGCCTTTCCAGACTCAAAGGCCTCTGGGTGGGTTCCAGAAGGCTGCTGAAAGGAGACTTGGGGGGATAGGGAGAGAGTGGCAAAAGGCTTTTATTTATTATTTTATTTATTTATTAGATTTATTTGCCAGCCATCTCGCTTTGAGGTGACTCTGGGTGGCTTTTAGTAGGTCCACACAAGCTGAGCCAACTGGCAGCCCTGGCTGGCTCGGAGCCCTTTGTGCCCCTTTCTGCCCACCTCCAGCTTTTGGGAGACCCAGCCCCCCCCGACCCCCTCTGGTAGGGAGAGCCCTTCCCCAGCCCTCCAGCCATGAGGCCCTGGCAGCCTGCAGGGCTGCCCACCTTTTGCAGCCCAGCATCCGTTTTGCTCAGGGTCTTCCAGTGGGGGCCCCAAAGGGCGGGGGGTGCTAGAGGGTTCAACTGAGTTGGAAGTTGCCGCAGCTGCTTGCCTGACAGAGCCTCTGCTGCTGGGGGCTGCTTCTCATGTCCCTCTGAGGGTACCAGTCGAAGGCCTTTATTTGGGAATTTATTCCATTTCACCATTCTTCTCATTCTGGATGGGTTTTGCAGAAACAGGATAGGAAGAGTTTGGGTGCTTCTCAACTCCTGGGAATATCATAACAAATCGACCCACAAGTATTCCTCAAGGCACCAATCACCAGGTTCAGAGTATTGTACTTTGAACAAATTAGGTGAAAGCCTTGTTCTGTCAGTCAGTCAATCAGTCTGAATCAGTCAATCCAACATACAAGGACTTTCGGTTTCTAGAAAGTCAAGGATTTCCCAGGGGAGACCAGGCTGGGAAACCAAAGTCATGCGGGCCAGTGCAGGTAGTCCTCGCTTAACAACTGCTTAGCGATCAACTGAAGTTACGAAAGCACTGAAGAAATGACATCGTGAGCTGTGCCCACTCTTATGGCTATCTCAAGGCGGTTGTGTGACCCCCCACTTGCCCGCTTCAGAGCCGGCTTCCGATAAGCGCAGCCAGGGTGGAAGCCAGCGGTTACAGTCATGTGGTGTCTCCTGAACAACCACCTTGCTTAGCAAAGAAGTTGCCGGTCCCAATGTGGTTGGTGACTGAGGCCAACGCTGCTACGGGTAGTCGCCAACTTACAATAGTTCATTGGGTGACCTTTCAAAGTTAGAACGGCACTGAAAACAGGGCCTTAGGACAGTTTTTCACACTTAGCAGAAATTTGGAGCTGAGTTATGGTCGCTGAAGACTGCCTATACTTTCCCGCAGAGTTACAGTAACCGAATCTTGCTGGTCTGAATGCGCTTCCCCCCTTATGCACTGGAGAATTAGGGAGGGTCTCCCTCAGGTCCTCTCTCTGGCCATCTTCAGGCTTCCCCTCAAGGTTCCTTCCGCCCAGCAGGGGGAGGCAGGCAAGAGCCCCACTGGCGAAGGGCTCTGGCCGTGGGGCTGCAGCTTGGGGGTCCCCGAAAGAGGAGGCTTACCTTGCCAAGCCAGCTGCGGAGCGAAGGGCGGGGAGACCCTTTCCCGGAAATCTTTTGGCTTTTCCAATCTGCTCCTCTCCCTCCGGTGGGAAGCCATTCACCCATTCCCAGATCATACCAGCAGGGGGCTCCCTTTATCTACAAATGCTTGGCAGGCGCCCTTCTGGAAGGAGATCTCTCCCCCACCCAAGCTGAGTTCTTTGGGGCTTCTTGGTTGACATTTTGCATCAGCCAAAGGCAAAATCTTTGAGTTGGGGCAGGGGGAGGCATAGCTGGCTCAGGAATTCTGGGAGTTGAAGTCCACGCCAAGGTTGCCTACCCCTGACCTAGGCCTAGGCCACTTTATGACTGGTGGACTTCAACTCCCAGAATTCCCTCTGCCAGCATGGCTCAGCTTGGAAACCTCTCCCTTTCCCCTCAGCATGGCTGGCCCAGGGATTCTGGGAGTTGAAGTCCACCAGTCGTAAAAGAGCCAAGCTTGCCTACCCCTGGGTTAGGGGTTTCTTGTTTTTGTTTTTTTAAAAGAAGCTTTGGTGAAGGAAATGAAAATGATCACTGATTCTTTCAAGTGTTCTAATCTGATTTGGTTCCCCAGAAATGTTTTTTCCCATCCAAATTTTTTCCAGAGTTGCTAAAAACTGCTGCAGCCGCCAGCAGCCCCCAGGGCGGCCTTTAGAAACAGCTGCCCGGTGCTGTGGAGTGGAAAAAAGGGCCCAGAGGATCTATTTTTCAGATCTTGAAAGCAAAAAAAACCATGTGAAAACTCCTGGTTGTTAGTGCCTAATCGCCACATCCAGGGCTTGATAAGAAAATGGAGAAGAATACACACACACACACACACTCACACACATTCATCTGGACAACTGGTGACCCGTTTTATTCAATTGTTAGGTGGATTCTGTTCTCTTCGACAGGGTGGGGAACTATGACCCCCTTTTACGGTTTTTGGACTTCAACTCCCATGGTTGGCTCAGGATTCTGGGAGTTGAAGTCCGCAGGATATAAAGGGGGCCATTGTTCCCCACCCCAAGATAAACAAGAGAGTTCTGATACACATTTAAAGGAGCCATTTCTGCAGCCCAGGAAAGAGCCTCGATTTCGTAATTCGAGGAAGACCGTTATTGCAAACGCAAACGTGAGCATGTAACTCTGGGCAGCATTTTAAAACCTCCAGAGTGGTAAAGTTTGACTTTGGCGTCTTTATTAGGGCAGTGTAGAAGCCGGACGTAGGAGAGCCTGTGCCCCCATTAAGGTCACCCACTCCAATCCCTTCTCGCTGCACTGCTGGGAAAGTCCACAGTCACAATTTTGCTTTTGAATCTATTGATTCACCGACCGACCTGCCTCTAAGGAATTTGCAGCCTCAGCTTTCCAGGAAGGAATCCAATAAACAGAGAGCGTTTGTGTAAACACGAAATATTCACCACTATTGCAAACAAAATTTTTCATCAAGGGTGCACGGCCAATGTCCTCCCCTCCAAATGCCCTCTGGGAGAGCTCCCTTTGGGGGCCTTGCAGCCCCCCCCACGTGGCCCCAGGCGGGGGGGGGCTAGGCCTGCAGCTGGGCAGAGGGGCCGCATTGCTTCAGCCTTTCCTGTGATATTGAGGGGGGTTCAGAGCAGCCTTGAGGGAGGGAGGGAGGGAGGGAGAAGGGAAGGCTTCTCCAGGTGCTCTGGGCAGCTGAGGAGCCATGCCTGGGGGGCTTTGTGTGCATGAGACCCCCCCTCGCCCTTCCTTCTCATGCCTCCATCTGTGAAGGTGCAACAGCCACCATTCTGGGACACGGAGAGGCTCCCAAGACTTGCTCATGACCTCGTCCTGTTGCTGTTGGGCCTCCTGGGTTTCTGCCCTTCCTCTGAGCATGCCTCCTGCCCTCCAAAGCGGGGGGGGGCGGCATCCTTGGCCTGCCCATCACTCCTCGGTGGTCTCCATCCTGGCCGGAGGGGGCTTGCTCCAGCCTGCCCAGCCAGGGATGCTTCTGCTCTTTGCCCTTCTGGGCACCCTCCAGACCGGCCAGGGGCACGTCCATCTGTCCAGTCGGGAAAGTCATTGCCAAACACAGAGGGAGATGCCCTCGGAATCCAGAGTTGGGGATTTCCATGTTTATGTGTCACAGGCCCCCCTCCCCCGCCCCGAGCCTGTGTAATCTCGGCTACAATTGCAGTCCACTGTGCAAACAGACTTCAGCGAAAGAGGTCACCTGCAGCCACCCCACGGAATGCTGGGTAATCTGGCAAGCGAATCCTTGCATCGCTAAGGCAGGATTGAGGCACCGTGTGGGGCAGTTGCCCTTCAGTCCCCCTAATCCTGCCTCTGAATGGAGCCCTTAAGCCCCTATATTATTCCAACATTATTATCTATTGATTGATTTTTAGAAAGGGTAATCGTGCAAATAAAATTATGTCTGGTCTGATTGCTTTGCTGCAGGAGACCACATCCCGCGCCACGGGCCACGTGTCCAGCTGCTGGCAAGCAAGGGCAGGGCAGGGACCAGTCAAGGAGCTGTGGTGGGGGGCAACGAAGCCCCAAGGGGGGGCGGAGGGTTGAAGGTGGCCCTGGGAATGGCAAGGAGGTCTCAGAGCTCTCTGTGGAAGAATCGGTGGACAGCCCTGGGGGTGGGGAGCAAGTGGCGGGACTAGGGAGCCCTCGTGCCCTACTGGACACGTCCGATTCTGGATGACCGAACACCCACATTTGCCAAAACCCCAGATGCAAACAGGAAGACCGACATTTTGCCTGTCAGGGGTCTGCCCCAATGGGCAAGTTCGGCTTTCCCTCCCCTCTCCCCCACCCCACAGCCCCAGGATTGAGACCCCCGTCTCTGCTGAGGCTTCTCCTCTTCTGGGATTCTGGATCAGCTCCCCATTTCCTTCCTCTTCCTCTCTGCCTGCCTGTTCCCCCGCAGTGGAGCTGAGCAGTCCCCCAAGCCGGCTGAGGGGCCTCCCAGGTCCTCCCAGAGCCCAGCCCCCCCTCCCTGGCCTGGGGCAGCTACACAAGAACAACTGGAGGAGTGGAAGAGGGAGTCGCCCCTTGGTTGGCTCAGCCCAGGCACCCGTGAGGGCCCAGTCTGAGGTGGGAGTTGTGCTCTCCAGAGAGATGAGGGAAGGCCTGGCCAGTTGCAGCTGCCTCAGCAGCCCCTCCGGGACCCTTCCCCTCTCCTGCCTGCATCCTCTGGGTTGCTATTCTCAGCCAGGGCAGGAGAGGCCTCTGAGCTGAAAGAGGGACAGACCCTGGGGGGGGGGCTGCCTGGTCAAGGCATCCTCAGACCAGTCCTGGGTCCCAGCCAAATAACCAATCAAAGCACTGCAAAGGCTCCCCTGGGTGGGGGGAGGACAAGGGAGCCTGCACTCTCTTAGTCTGGGCACCCCCAGTCCCAATACTCTGGGGATAAGGGGGCTCCCTTCTCTGGAGTGCGGGGGGTGGGGCTCCCCCTTGGTCCCCCTCTGCTGCCCTGTCCCTTTTATGGGCCCAGAAATGGGGCCTTTCGCGGGCCGATGGGTGGCTCAGAATGAAGGAGGCCCCCCCTCCCTGTCTCAGCACAGGTCAGAAGCTGCCCTGCTCAGCGGGAGGGGGCCCCAGCCTCGCCCCCTGGTGAAATAATAAGAATAAAAATATTCCCTCCAATTCCTTCTGTGAGATTAATGATAAATTGTCCATTCCCTAAAAGAAGCTGATAAGGGCCCTAATTTTACTTCAAGGCCTGGAAATGGCATTTCTACGCAAAGCAGGCAGGTGCCAGCGCCATCTGCTCCGAAACGCCCGGTGCTTTCTTCCCGGGCCAGACTTTGATAGAATTTATTATTATTATTATTATTTTGTTTTAAACTGGAAAAGCCCCTGGAGCTACCGGCAGTGCACAATAAAACAAAATAATATTTTAGTCAAAATAGGCAGAACGGTGCTCGCAGCCAACTTTCAAATTAGCATTTTGAGGGCAAATATGCAACCAATTTGAGATAATGAGGCCTGATTATTCAATCCAATGAATGTTAAATAGGGAGAAGGAGCTCAGGCGCCTTATCTCACCTCCCTTCGATGTAGTTTATTTTATTTTTAATCGTTTCACATTTGAACTCTTCATTTGTTCTCAACTCCCCTTCACTGCCTCCCCCCCCCCAGGTCCTCTGGTAAACAGGCAGCAGCCCAGACCCCTCCAGCCGCTGCATCTGGAAATTGCGCCCAAACAGCCTCCTGGCCAGAGGCAGAAATCTCTCTCTCTCTCTGTCTCCCTCCCTCTCTCTTTCTGTCTCTCTTTCTTGCTCTTTCTCTCCGTCTTTCTCTCTCTCTCCCTGTCTTTCTCTCTTTTTCTTTCTTTATCTCTCCCTCTTTCTCTCTCTTTCTTTCTCTCTCTCCCTCTCCTTCTTTTTCTTTCTCTCTTCCTTTCTCTCTCCGTCTTTCTCTCTTTCTCTTTCTTTTTCTTTCTTTCTCTCTCCCTCTTTCTCTCTCTCCCTCTCCTTCTTTCTTTTTCTTTCTCTCTCTTTCCTTGTCTTTCTCTCTTTCTTTCTTTTTCTCTCTCTCTCCTTCTCTTTTTCTTTCTCTCTCTCCCTTTCTCTCTCCCTGTCTTTCTCTTTCTTTTTCTTTCTCTTTCTTTCTCTCTCTACCTCTCAGTCTCTTTTTCTTTCTCTCTCTCCCTGTCTTTCTCTCTTTCTTTCTTTCTCTCTCTCTCCTTCTCTTTTTCTTTCTCTCTCTCCCTTTCTCTCTCCGTCTTTCTCTCTTTCTCTTTCTTTTTCTTTCTCTCTCTACCTCTCCGTCTCTTTTTCTTTCTCTCTCTCTCCCTCTCCCTCCCTCTCCCTCTCTCTCTCCCTCTCCCTCTCCTTCTCTCTTTTTCTTTCTCTCCCCCTCTCTCTCCCTTTCTCTCTTTCTTTCTCTCTCTTTCTTTCTCTCTCTCTCTCTCTCTCTCTCTCTCTCTCTTTCTGTCTGTCTCTCTCTGTCTGTCTCTCTGTGTCTCTGTCTCTCTCTGTGTCTCTTTCTCTGTCTCTCTCTTTCTCTCTCTCTCTCTCTCTCTCTCTCTCTCTCTCTCTCTCTCTCTCTCTCTCTCTCTCTCTCTCTCTCTCTCTCTCTCTCTCCCACACACACACTATTGCTTTTCACTATTGCAACTTCCACAGTTTCCATCAGGCAAGATGCCCCTCTCCTGCCTGTTCCTCCAACTTCTGCCAAACATCCAAACAGCGGTTGGTTTTTGGTTCTGAATAGGGTGTATATTGAAAAGCGGCTTCCCTTCATCCTTTCACCAGGCCCTCCTCCTCCTCTGGGCCTCTCCCCCCTTTGCTCTCTTTCCCCTTCTGTAGGTATCATCCTCTACTCCTGGGGCCCCTTTTCCCTTTTGTTTTTGTTCTCCTTGTTTGGGGGGGGCTCTGTCTCCTACAGGGTTAGGGTTAGCTCCCCGGTCTGGATGACCAGGCTCCCCCCCCCAGGGTCCCGGACTCTTGAATTTCTTTTTCAGGCTCTTTTTCCTTCTTTCCATTTTATATTCAAATGTCACCAAAATTGGGGGGGTCTATATCGGAGAAAAGCCCCTTGGACAATACCTGCCAAGGTCAGGTTGTACGGGGGGGGGCAGAGTTGGCCCAAGGGAGCCCAGGGCCAGCCAGGCTCTCCCTCCCTCCGGGGGCCGTGCAGGGGGCGGGGGGGCTCTGTGGGGAGGTGTTTCATTAGGGGACCGGTCACACCATCCGTGCAGAGGCCCCTTTCTCTGGGGGGATGCCTGCCGCCCCCCCCCCGCCGCCGCTTGCCCTCTGGGGACCTCCCCTTGCCTGGCCCGGGGCCGGACGGCGGCCCCAAGCACTCTCCGGGTGCAGAGCCCGGGCTGGCCGCTGCTCCTTCCGGCCAGGGCACTCACGGCCTCCAGGAGGCAAAAGGCTTCCTCCGGGCAGCGCCAGGATCCTGGCCCCGCTGCGCACTGACGGCGGGTGGGGAAGCCTTCGTGTCCCCGCCCGGTCCTGCTCTCGCCCTGCGAAGGAGGCCGGCAGCTCCAGGCGCTCCCGTCGGGAAGGGCGGTGGGTATCTGGCCGGCCTCTCCGCAGAACCGACCGTCCGGCGCCTTGGACCGCGACCGGGGGAGGCTGGCTCGGCGGGGCGACCAGAAAGGGAACTGCTGCCCTCCCCGCTCTGGACCCCTCCCTGCCGCTGCTGGAGCCTGGGGGAGCCCTGCCCTGCCCTGCCCTGCCCAGCCCAGCCCAGCCCTGCCCTGCCCGTCCCCGTAGCCGGCCGGAGACGCCCGTGACCCCGCTCAGAGCCGAAGCTCCCCGGGCCCAGGGCGCCCCGCTCCGTGGCCGGCGGAAGACGGAGCCGCAGAGCTCCCCGCGAGGAAGGAAGGCGTGGGCGCCGGGACCGGCTGCTTCCCTGCCGCCTCTCGCGGCTTCTCGAGGGTTTTGGCCCGGCCCTGCAGGTGGGGGCTGAGCGATGCTGCGGCGGCGGGAGGCGGCTCCTGCCCGGGCGTTTCTGGCGGGCTCCTCGGGGCCCAGCAGCGCCCCGGCCCCCCTCGCCCCCTCGGCTCAGCCGCTCGGCTCTGCGGAGCTGGCGGCCGCCCGGCCTGGTCCCGCCACCAGCCGTGGGCGGGGGGCGGCTCTCCAAGCGGCGGGAGGGGCTGAGCTGAGGGGCCTCTCCTCGTTGCCCTGCCACTGCCCCCCCCCGCCATGGTTGCCCTTCCTCTGTGGTCCTGACCCTGGCACCGGCAGAGGCTTCCTGGCCGTCTTCCAGGGCAGGCCTTTTGGCAGCGAGTCCTGCCAAGCCAGCGCAGGGTGTCCAGGGCAGGCGGGACTGAGGGGGGGAAGGGATGGGGACAAAGCCAGGGGAGAGTGGACTGAGCGCAGAGGAGGAGGGCTGGGGGGGCTCTCTGCCACTCGGTTCTGGTGGGGAGAAGGTTTCTGTCCAGGGCCCCCAAGGAGGCGAGGGCCCCATCCAAAAGGGACCAGGCTTGGCATCTGCGGGAGGATCTTGGATGGGTGCAGAGGAAATGGATTGGAGATCTAGGCGCCAGGAAGGTATGCCCGGCGGGTTTTGCCATAAATTATAAACCGGACAGGGCAATAGTGAGAAGGACTGACGGAGACTTGTTCCTTCGGCCCTGCCCCCTGCCCCCCCTTGTCCCATGGCAGCCCCCCCAAGGCTGGCCACTTTTTTTTAATATTTTTTTTATTATTAGATATCCGTTTGTACATGTAAACAATGAAAAAGTTCAAGTTAAAGTCATTCAACTTAATACAATCATTTTAAATTTGTAGACCTTCTTCACTCCGTGTGTCCAAGTTTAACTATCTTTTCAGATCAATCTATTGGACATCATACAAACAAGTCTTCTTATTAAAATTAATATTTTTCATGTCAATATACCCATCCCTTCAACAAGTACATTCTTAGTCTATTTAATATATATCTTCCATTAATCAATAGATATATATTTGTACATGTACACTTTTGACCTTGAGGAGCTGAAATCCCCGGGTGCAGAGCCTGCTGACCCCCAACTCTTCCGGAAAGTGCTTGCATTGACTCCTCAAGTTATGCTTGCTCTCCTCTGCTCCCCCCCCCCAGCAGCCAGCTCCTCCTGGAGCATGTATGGCTGTCCAAATCCCTTTCCAAATTGCCAGAGAGCAACAGAAGGGTGATGAATGGGTGGCCAAGATTGCTGAGTGGGGCAGCCATGGGTGGCCTTGGCAATTTCCGCCTGGGACTGGCACTGCCAAGTTGCTGCTTGAGAGCCAGCCACCAGTGCCCCCCCCAGACGTCAAGCTCTGCCCTCGGTCTGAGCAGCTTCTTCGGGAAACCTCTTCAGGGCTTGTGTGGTGTGGTGGGTTTGTCCTGGGGGGCTGCAGGAGTTTCTGGATGCCCCCCCAATCCAGCAACTGGCAGGGAAGCCCTTTTGCAGAAGTAGGCCAGGAGGGGGCAGCAGCAGCCTCCCAGGGGGCCGACTGGTCTTACTGGGGGAGGGGAACCCCTGCAGTAAGAGAGCTGGTTCTGCCTGGTGGGAGGGGTGGCTTAAAGAGGACTCTGCCTTCTGTGTCGCTGGGGCAGGGAATGGGGGGGGGGGAGCCGGCACAGCAAGAAACATCTTCCTCTTCCCCCCCCCCCTTGTTGCTAATGGTGGGCTCCCGAGTGGAACGACCGCTGCCCTGTGCCCCGCGGGCACAGGAAAAGGCAGCAGGGAACATTAAACCAAAATGAGCCCTGGCTGCGTGATGGCAGAGATGGGGCAGATAGCGCAGGCTGCTGGGGCTGAGCGAGGAAAGGAGCCTGCCTTATCTGCCTCCCATCAGACCCGGCACCATTTTCCATGGAGCAGAGATCCCCAGATAAGGGATTGGGGGCAGAAGCCCCGGGCCAAATCAGCCAGAGAGGGTCCACTGAGCAGGGCGGGGGAGGCGTGCTGGAATGACTAAGGTTGGTTTCTCAGTGACCTTGTTACCTGGGCTGTCCCCCAGGACTGAGCCCCCTTGAAAGTTTCCCCATGAGGCTCTGGGGGGGCTGTTCATCATCCTTATCGGGCCTCTTTCTCAGGCTCTGCCAGTGGGTGACCCCTCCTCACTCGGGCGTATCCAGGATGGTGGCTCAGAAATGGAGTGGGAGACCCCTGGAACCCGTGTCAGCAATGCCCCCCACCATGGGGTACCTACCTAGAAAGGAGGGGGTGGCATGCAGGGTCTCTGGGCCGAGACAGGCTGGTACTGCAGGAGGAACCCCAGGAGGGGCCATCCTGGGTCTCTGCCTTCTCTTGGGTGGTTCAGGGGCTTCATCCTGCCCACCAGACCCCCTGGCAGGCCCTGCAAAGGAGGAGGGGGCAGGCCAGGCAGGGCCAGGGGGCTGAAGGAATGGCCCATCCCGGCTGTTCCGGTCCAGGTGGGCTCAGGGCTTCGTCTCCTTCCTGCCTCCCACACCTGCAGATTCCCTTCGGAAGGTTTGTGGCCAGGAGGCCGGAGCCGAGAGGGCTCCCTGCTTCTATCCTCTCTCTGGGTTTTCGCAGAGCGGGGAAAACTTTGGGGGTCTCTCTCGAAAGCACCCTATGAGGAAAGTACCCTATGCCCCCCCAAGGAAGAGGGTCTCTCGTGGGTTGGTGTTGCAAGGTTTCACACCTGCAGTAACTCCTGACTGACCCCTGCAGCTGCTGGGGGGGGCACTGCCTCAACCGGTGCTGTTGCAATCTCCCTCCCCCCCAATTGTCCCTTGCCATGGAGCCCCCAGTGAGGGTGGCCAGGAGGTTTTTGCCCCAGCAGACGAGGTCTGAGCAGGATCCAAGTGGCTTTAGCAGTCTAGTGTTCTGAGAAAAGACTTTGGAAATGGGGGGGGGGCATCGTGGCTCATGGAACCCCTCCCCCCGTTCTTTGCCACTAGAGGCTGAGTGGAGCACAGCAGTCTGGCTCTGAGACCAGGAACCAAAATGACCTCTAAAAATAGAACAATATTTGAACTATTTAAAATACATCGCCCCCCCCAAAGAAGAATGCAGATTAATAGCTGCTTAATTTGCAATTACTGCTTGTTACACTTTCGCAGCTCTTGGCTGGAATGGAGCCTCTGCATTCAGCAGTCAAGCCCTGAAGGGGCAGAAGAGAGCCTTATTTTGAACCAAGAGTCAACAAGGGGCTGGAAGTGACTCTGTGCCCCCCCCCGTCCTTCCCTCTTCCCTCCCTGAGACCCCTGCAGCTGAGTGTGTGCAGGGGGGTGGCCAGGGGGTCTCTCTTGGGCTTGCAGACCCTTCCCATCTCAAGTGGCAGGAGGACTCTGAAGGCAGGGAAGAGCCATTGAAGAGCTGCCCTTATTATGGCAAGGGTGAGGGGGCTCCAGATTTTCTGCACTCTGGGCTCAGCTGTGGGGGAGGGCTGCAGTTAAGCCGCCCTACTTTCCCCTCCTCTGGGGATGTACTCCCCCATCCCAGACACACACACAGCAGCTTGGAGTGGAAGGGCGAGGTCCCTCCCTTCCCACAATCTGCCACTAGGGGGCCTTGGCACTCCTTGCTAGGAGAAGCCAGAGCCTCCCTGGGGGAACTGAGGCAGCTCCCAGCCGGACAGAGCAGAAGCATCTCTGAGTCTTCCTCGCGGTCCAGAGGGGGGCAGACAGCGGCCCCTTCTCACACGTGGCTCTGAGGTGGCCCAGCGTCCCTTCTCCTCAAACTGGCCTTCTGGAGTTGGCAGAGGACAAGAGCCCATTCAGCCCAGTTCAGGCTCAGAGCAGGATCCCGAAGGGATCTGATTTAGGATCAGGCAAAAGACAGGAGTGTCCACTGCAAATGCAATTAAGGTATGTGTAAGCTAAAAACTATTGATAATGGTAACAAAGATGTTTTTATTTAGTTGATAGCAATAAGAATTGTACTAGCCCAATATGAGATAATGGAAAAGGAAATCATAGAATCATAGAATCATAGAATCGTAGAGTTGGAGGGGACCTCCCGGGTCATCGTTTCCCAGAAGACCACGATCCCACTATCGAGGACGCTTACAAAATGCGTATCCGGATTGACGACGAACCTGCTATGAGAGACCAGTACATGCGGGTTAGTGACGTTATTTACCTTGAACTACGTGTAGTGTCTTAAAAAAAAACTTGAACATATCTACATTATACAGGTATGCGATGGTATAAAAATTAAAATTAAGATCTGCTTCTAAATGAATAGCTATGGAAAGTATCCAGCATTGTTCGTAACATTAATTTACTAATTTTAAATATACCGTCAATAAAATACATTCAAAATAACTCTCGCTAAATGGAATGTCGTTTCCTCGTCCCCAGCTACCCAATTTCTCTGTAAGAGTCTATAAATACATACATATATCAAACACTATAATTGGTAACATTTGAAAATCCAAAAGCAATACAAATTCACCTAGAAGAAATATCTAGGGCTTATTCAGTCTCTTGGGAAAGTAAAAAGATGCATTATTTTTCTGCCATTTTTTTTAAACAGGAGAAATTTGGCAAGGGGCTGTGACATTTCCCGACTCTGTGTAAACCACACACAACACTTACAACACTCTGTAAAAATTGCTCCATGGTGTGTCAAGGCCGCTCAAGAGGATGAAAGGATCCAGACCTGACACGCAGACAGGAAAGCTATGTGTTTCAAGAGTTAATTCAATTTAAAGCAGGTTATTTTTTTTTCTGAGGGTTTAAAAGCCCCACTTGGGGGGGGGAAATTTCAAGACCTCTGAGACACACAATTCTCTTGCCTTCAACGAAGGACCCCAACTCAACTTTTTCCATTTCCAGGGGAGCATGCCTATCGAAACCTCCCTATTCATTCCTATGGGCTCCATTTTGGGGTCCATCCACACAGCACCCGGGGGGGGGAAACCTGACCCAAACTCTTCCACAAAAGCAGGCTGGGTGCCGCTGGGCCCCTTGGCTCACCATGGCCAAAATCTCTTTCAAGACTCTGCTACCAACACAACACGCCTTGTGAGTGATGCTACAAATTTGACACAAGCAAATTCAATACCTTACCATTTCTCCCAACTTGGGGTTTACCAACTCTCTCCCCATTTCTCCCGCTGAACACAACTTGCCCTACACCAACTTTACACCTCCAATTACACCTGCTACAACTTTACGCCTCCAATTAATCACACCCCCCTTATTGCCCCTCAGCATCCCTTGCTGCCATTGATCAGAGCACGACCCTGATCCTTCGGTCTCCCTTGTTCATGCCAAAGCGATAGAATCTGACAAAAAGAAAACACTTTTCTGTTTTCTGAGGGCTGGACTAGAAGACCTCAACAGCTCCCTTCCCACTCTGCTCTTCTGTTCAAGTGACATAAACTGCAGACAGTTCCCACTTTGCAAGGGAATCCCATCTTTGCGGACCCGGGCACGAGTGCGGGAAAGAGGCGGCATGAGAAACAGATGCTAAAGCAAAATTTCGACAGCAAAGACTGCACAAGCTGTGGAAGCTATGCAATTCTTCCTCACAACGCCAAGCCCGTTTGGATCCTGTACACCGAGCCAGAAATCAAAAACCTGGTTTACAGTACGTCCGTCTGCCCCCTTCGCCTCGCCCCACAAGGTGAAGGAGTTGGACTGCTTCTAAAGAGGGTCACCCTAACCCACATCAAAAGCCAAGATTCCTCCAAATCGCGGCCAAAACGCCAAGCCGAGACCGAATTGGCCACAGCCACCGAGCAAAGCCGAGGTGGCTTGTTTGCAAAGATGGTTTGTCCGTTTCTAGGTCGACTGCTTCCTTCTTTGGCCAGCCTGCTTGGGCTGGACCAGGGTGTGAAACACGTCGTCGATGTAGTAGCGAAAGGCGGCGGAGGTTTCGAAGAAAGGGCAGCCGAACTCCTGGGCCAACGAACAGCCTTCATCCTTGGAGACCTGCCTGAGTTGAGTGAGGTCAGACTTGTTGCCCACCAGGACCACCGGAGTCTCACCCTGGGCAAGGGACGTCTGGCTGGGCATTAAGTAGCAGAATTGTATTGGAGGCCCACAATGGCTCCTCCCTTCGCCGGGTTGCAGCCGGAACCGTCCTTTCCCAGCAAAGGCTGGTTGCAGCTGCCCCTGGGCTTGCACAAATCTAGATGACCACTAGATGGCAGCCAAGACTAATAGCAAAGAGTTTTGCAGCACAAATCCGCCAGCCTTGCAAGGTAGTCCAAATACAAACCACACTCAGGAATATTAGCGTTATCTTTATTGTAAAGTTATGTTAATAGAATCTTGCAGGTCTGAGGGTACATAGCTTCCCTCCCTCACCTTTACGGTCAAAGAAACTAGGGAGGGTCCCTTCTGAGACCTTCGCCAGTCCTTCTGGGGGCTCAACTGCCTCCGACTAAACCTGGGGCTGGTCTGCAGCTCTTCCTCCTGTTCCCCAACAGAACTGCATCTTTCCCCACATACCTTTACAAACAGAGCTGATTATTCTAGCCTTGCCAGCCACTGGAGGGCTGTCAACTATAGGATCTCACTTACTTAAGTGGGCATTTTCCCTTGCTGGAAGACCTGCTGGTCCCCCAGGCCTTCTGGGAGGGGTCAGTGACTTTGGGGGTTTGATCTGACTTTTTGCATTCTGCTTTTCGGGTCTCTTGTGTTTTTATTTTAGTAAGCTGGATTTTAGTTCTAAACTAACCAGAGACTCTTGGGAGTCTAGGGGTCTATACAATTAAATTTTCCCCCTTGGAAACCTACTCGGCCCTTCCAGGGTCCGTGACCCGCAACAGCGGCGCCTTCCCCTGCGCCGCACGTGTTCTGCTCTACGCATGCTCGCGCTCCAGACCCCCCCCCCGTTCTGGAGGAGCGAGCCTGCCCCCCTCCGGTCCCGCTCCTGCGCTCACAGCACGCAGCCCTTGCCAGGGGGGCAGCGGCCGGAGGGGGATCCCGGGGGGGGGTAACTCTGCATCTGCCCCGAGGTTAACCAGGGCGGCGGCGGGCCGCTCCGTCCCTGGCCCAACTGCAGCCCCCCGGTGCGCAGGAACGCCGCCCTTCCCCCCCTCCAACGGGGCGGCCAGAAGCCCGCTGGGGAGGGGGGGCGGGGGGAGGAGGGCCGCTCCCTGCAGAGGCCCGGGCCGCGGCGGAGGCGCGCGAGGCGGCTCTCCCCGGACGCCAGCCGAGTAGCCCGCGAGCCACGCGCCGCTCTGCCCATCGCCCCCCCGGGAGCCCTCCTGCCGTCCCCCCGCAGAGTTTGGGGGGCGCCAAACGGCCCGGAGGCCCCGCCCGCCCAGGGAGCTCTGCGCGGGACGCCCCCCCCGGCCGGACGAGGGGCGGAGCCAGCCCGCAAGGGCGGGGCCCTCCTGGGGCGGGGGGGGCGTTGGGCCGGGCGGGGCTACCCGACTGCAGCTGCAGCACCGCCGCGCCTGCAGCCCGCCCGTCGCCGCCGCCCGCGGGAGCCGGAGAAACTTTGCCGCAGGAGCCGGCTGCGCCCCCCCCGCCGCCGGGATGAGCCTGCCGCGGCCGGGCGAGGAGTCGCCGCCGCCGGCCTGGCTGCCGAGCCACGTGCAGGTGGCGGTGGTGCAGGCGCGGGGACTGCGGGCCAAGGGGGGCCCGGGCGACGCCGCCTTCGTGGCGCTGCAGCTGGGCCGGCAGAAGCACCGCACCGCCGTGGCCGCGCACCGGAGCGGCTGCCCGCGCTGGGCCGAGGAGTGCGCGCTGGAGCTGCCGCCGCCCGACCCGCGCCCGGCCCCGCCGCCCGGCCCGGACCCGCAGCTGCTGCAGCTAGTGGTCTGGCAGCGCGCGCTGGTGGGCCCGGACCGCTTCCTGGGCCGCGCCGCCCTCCCGCTGGCCGCGCTGCTGCAAGACGGCCGCGCCCACCCGGACCGGTGAGTGGCGCGCGGGCTCCTGGGCGCGAGCAGAGCGCGGCTCCCCCGCCCGGCCGCCCCCCCCCGCCGCCGCTCCCGGAACGCCGAGTCACTCCCGGGCCGGGGGAGAGGGCCTGGGGGGGTTGCAGCATATGGCGTGGCCGCCCCGCCGGGAGGCATGTCGGGGTGCGGTCCATTCTGTGCGGGGGGGCCATGAGGAGGCCTGGCTCGGCCCCTGGGAGGGGAGACTGCCGGGGCGCCTGGATTTCTGGTCTGGACCTGGCGGGGGGGGGGCTGAGGTGCAGTTGGGCTGGAAGAAGGCAGGCCAGGCCCTCCCTCCCCTCCCCCGCCCCAGGGGAACCTTGACCCCAAGCCCATTTCCCCAGATGTTGGGCACATCTGGGGCAACACTTGCAGGTTGTTGGGTCCTATCTGGAAGGCTGCAGCGAGGGCCCCCCGGCCTGCCCCGTGGCAGTTGATGCCCTGTGGAGGAGCCCTGCTGGCTGGTTCCTGGCAGGCTTGGGGGGTAGGGTTAGAAACTGGGGTGCCTCTGGGAGGGGCCAGGGCCGCTGCATCCCTGCCTGGTCTCCCCACTCCGCCAGCCTCTGGGGGGCCGTTGCAGGGGCCATGCCCGGGTCTCCCAGGAAGACGGATGCTCCTGCAACCTTGGCAGGGAGGGTGGTGAGCAGCTTCCTTGCCATCCGGTCCATTTGGTGAAACTGCACAGATGGCTCCTCACTTTCCCCTTCCAGGCTGGACTTCAACTCCCATAATTCCCAGGCAACATTACCCACGTTGGTGTGGGAAGGTGACTTTCAGCAGCTGAAAGTAAAAGCCCCCCCCCCGCTAGTTGGTTCTGCCACATAAGTCCTGTTTCCGTTACTTTTTGCAGGCGTCCAGTTGGGGCCTCTTGGGAGGGGGCTTTGCAGATTGGGGTGCCAGTGTGGGGGAGCCGTCTTGTGGGGGTGCCCTCTCCCCTGCTGGATTCCAGGGGAGGGGTCGGGAGTTGACCAGGCCCCGATGGAGGGCGCTGGCTGGGAAGACCTACATTTCTGACCACCCCGACAGCACTGCCCTTGCCTTGCTGAAGGCCTCTGCTATAAACAGGGAGCCCACCAGCTGCACCCTGGGTGTGTCATGTGCTGACTTTGGCCCAGGTTGTGTTTTTGTTCTGTGTTTTTGAATAGCTAAATTGCTTGGTCATTTGTTGCCTTGAATATTTCATGTTGAGTGGAAAAGAGCCTGCATCCTTGCCCAGAAGGGGACATTGTGTGGGCCTGCCGGGAGGGCTGAGCCCTGGCTGGGTTGCTGCTGCTGTTGGCGCTGCCAGGGCTTTCTTCCTGCCGGGGTGCAGTGCATCAGTTGGGGTGACACACTGTCTTGTCCCATAGGAAACTCCCTGGCACCCCTTCATCTCCTCAGGTGCCCCCTGGCCCAAAAGCTCCTTCTACTCCCTGCTTTGGTGCAGGAAAAGGCCGGTTTCATCACAGGCGATTGTTCCAAATGTCACACAATTGTGTGAACTCGGGGCTGTTCGCTTGAGATAAGGCTGACTGTTTGTTCTCCAGCTGCCTCTGGACCCAGCTGTGCCTCTTCCGGCACAATCTCTCGGTGGCCATGACCACCTTCAGCACGGTCTGTGCCTGCAGGAGCCTTAGGAAGCAGCCTCTCCTTTGACCTGTGGGTGGACTTGAGTGGGGGTTCCCTTCAGGTCCCGCGTTTTCAGACATTGTGAGATGAATCTGCTGGAAATTAGGAAGCAACCGAAGTTGCACTGGAAGAAGGACGGGGTTGTTTCTACTCTATAATAAGATAACTTCAAGGGGCTAAATTTAGGTTGGCCCCAGGGCTGACTTCCAAAGAGGAGTGTTGGGCTGGAAGAAACCCTTCCTGCAGCTTCTCATGAAGTCTCCAAAGAAAGTTGGACAGACCGCAAGAGAACCGGGTTTGGTGGCATCTCATCTGATGGACTTCCGGGCATCGCAGTTCACAGACATGAACACTGAAATGAAAAAGGGGGCTGAGCGGGTGGGGCAGCTGAGCTCTAAGAGGAGGAAGGATGGCAGGCGCTGGGCCTGGGCACGGAAAGGCCCTCCTTGGTGGCGCTCACCAATGGGGGCTTCAGCAGTGGAGTCACAAAACAGAGGGAAGACTTTAGGCTTGGTCCAGGTGGAAACAAACGTGGGGAACGTTCTTCGCTTTTATTTCAGGACCTGAGGAGTCTTGCTGGAAACAAACTTCAGAGTATGGCTAAAGAAGAGTTTGTGTAGCTCAGAGTCGAAATGAGGGGTCCTTGGTCCACCAGGGACCCCCCAGATTTCAGAGCTTTTGGAATCCGGATGGAGACATGTCTCTGGAGCAGAATGCATCCATCTCAATTCAAAGAAGCCACATGCTCCTTTCGGGTGTGGAAGAAGGCCGTCTGGCAGCTGGGGTTCCTTCCCCTGGTTGAGCCAGGGCCTGCCTGCCTTCGGAGCGGGATGGAGCAATTTCCCCTTCTCTCACCAGCTGCTGCTTAGCCTGGACGGCTGCAAGCTGAGCTTGGTGCAAAGGTCTGGGGGTAGTTGCAAGGCTGCATGAGCTGTGGAAGGTTTCCTGGCCGTGTTGAAATCTAGCACTAATTAACACACTTTTGTGAGTGCAGGCTTGGAAATGACCACTGTCCACCATGCAGGAGGGCCTCTGCCATCAGCTGACCCCAGCCTTCCCTTCCATTAGTTGGGAGGGTTGGAAATCCCAATCTGGCTCTTCTGGAGAGCCCTGGGAAAACAAAATTAAGCTGAGGTTCTCAGAGTGCCGTAAGCCAGAATTCCTGCACGGCTGACATACTGCCTGGGAATTGTAGGAACTTGTCTAAAGCCCTAGAAGGGAACCAGAATACGAAAACTCTTATTTATAGGGATGACTTGGGCAGCAAAGATAAAAAGGCAGCAATCCATAATAATTCACAACAGGCAAGTAGAAGCCACCATAACATCTAACCAGCCCAGCCTCCCTGGACCAGGCTCCTTCCCATCCTAAAAGCCAGCTCCAGGAGGCCAGTAATAAGAGTGGAGGCTGTTCCCCAAGGCAGGTGCCGTGACAGAAGGCAGCACACGTCCTGGGTCCCTCCAGGCCCTACTGCTTCACCCAGAGGACCTCTGGAGCTGCCTGCCCTGCTGGATCTGGAATGCAGCTCTCGTTGGCTTCCTTTGGACCTTATGGCTGAGCAGAGCCTGAGGGATGAAAAGCTGGGGGTCTTAGGCCTTTCTCCTCTCCCAGAAGTCCTCGGGTCCGGCCCCCTTGACTTCGGGAGGTGGTTTGGGAGTGCCCACTGCCCTCATCCGCTTCCCGTCACCTGGCAGCATTGCAATCTGTCTCGATTCCCGTTTGAGTTGCTCTGCAGATCTGAGGACTGTTAAGAGTGAAGGGCACCCCGTGTCAGTTCTTAGGGGGGGGCAGGTGAGGAAACAGGCGCTGCCCGCATTCCAGGAATACGGAAAGCCTGCCAGCATGGCTTTCTGCCCTCTTTGAGTCTCTCTTGCTCTTTCTCTCTTGCTCTTTCTCTCTTAATCTCTTGCTCTCGTTCTGTCTGTCTGTCTGTCTCTCTCTCTCTCTCTCTGTGTCATGAGTTGCCTTATGTCCTTCCTTAGTGACTCATCCAGTCCATCAGGGTTATCTCCACACCCAGCAGAGGAAATTGCAGTTTTGTGCAGCTTCTGCCTAAAATATTTTAGAATTAAAGCTGAGAACCAGAGATTCGATCAGTTCATAAGGAATGGTGGCCACAAGCTGCCTGGTGATTTACAGATTCACTATCAAAAAATTCAGCATCTCAGAATCATGCATTTCCTGAAGCCCACCCGTTGTTGGAAAAGAGGTCATCAAGCATAACCGCTTGCCTCCAGCAGCATTCACTATGCCAGCCCTGCTTGATGGTTGCCCCTCCTTCAGAGGATCCGTGTGGCTCCCACCCTCTCCGCAGGCAGGCCTGGGGCAGTTAACATCTTGACCCTAGCCAGTGTATGTTTGTGTGTATGTTTGTTGAATGATTGGTTTTCTCTTAACTTAGGGGTTTTTATATATGTATTTTAACTTGTGATTTCTATTTATGTTGTGAGCCGCCCTGAGTTCTCCGGAATAGGGTGGCATAGAAGTCAAATCAAATCAAATCAAATAAATAAATAAATAGATAGATAGATAGATAGATAGATAGATAGATAGATAGATAGATAGATAGATAGATAATAAAAAAACTCTGTGTGCAGAGAGGGGGATTTTATATGACAACTGTTACACGGCTTGAGACTTTGGAACCATCAGTCACAAATCCCCGGATGTTGTGGTCAGTGTGGAAGAGGGTTTGGGGGGGCAGCCTGGTTGCCCTTTGCACCTTCTGCTGAGAGCAGCCCGTCGGTCATTGGTGACCGGCACAGCTTCGGGCAGAGGGGGAAAGAAAGCGTTTCTCACGCTTGTGGAGATTTGGGCCTGGGTGGCACGTGGGCAACGCACAAAATGTCTGTGGGGGCCCTCAGCCCCGGGGAAGCAGTTGCTGATGTCATGGTCATTGGAGTGGCCGAAGGGATCCAGTGTCTGAGTGGAAGATCAGCCATTGGATCTTCCTGCAGGGCGTAACGGAATGGGACCTTCCGGGGCTGCCCTAACCCTTCAAGAGAGGCCACCTTCAGGAGGAGAGCCGTCGCCTGGAGGGGCGCAGACCGGGGGGCACAATACGAATAAAGCTTCTGCAACAGGGAGCAGCTTGCCTCGGGTTGGGGAGCCCCATCGACTGGGACCGTCTCCTGCCTTCACCAGTGGAGGAGGCAGGAGCAGGAAGAGCAGGAGCTGTGGGCTCAGTGCAAAAGGGAAGAAGCTGGGAAACAGCCCTCTTTCGCCCGCTGCTGGTTGTGCAGCTTAAGCCTGATGGTCATTGTAATTACAGCACCAGAAAAGACTGGAGGAAAACTTCATTGAGGCAGGTAGAAGACTGGAAGAGAAGCTTGTAGGTGCTCCATGGGTGACCATCGCACCATCTGGGGCTGGCAGTCCCATTCCTTGCTTCAGGGGGACGTGTCGTCATCGGCAGGTTGACCGATGGGCCTCTGAGAGCCAAGTGGGACACAGAGAGCCTGGAGGCCGCAAGGCTCTGCGTGGAAGTAAATCCCAGCTGGATGGAGGTGCTTTTGCTTAGAGACGCCAGTGCTCTTGCGGGCTCTGACTTGGGGTGGGAGGCCGCTTGCTCGGAAGCTGCAGGGATCGTGGCTGGGAGATCCGGACTCGCGGGAAGCCCTCAGGAAGCAGGTGGGAAACAGAAGCAGCTGGCCTTTGCTCAGCAAGTCTCACCAGCGGCTCCCCACCAGCAATCAGCACCCGGATGAGCAAAGATTACCTCAAGTAAACAGTACCCCAGTCAAGGAACTGACAAACAAGCCAACATTAAACAACCTCTGAGACCACTCAAACAGCACTGACGGGGCCTGCCACTAGAATGTCAACTCAGCAACTCCCAACTCCTTATTAGCCTTGATGATGTTACCTAGCTGGGTCATAAAATGCAAGAAAACAACTCAGCACAAGACCCTTCAGTCCTACCTTTGTTAGCGAGAGAATAGACTACTGCTGTATATTCTGTATGGGGCTTCCTTTGAAGACTCCTTCTGGGTACAGCCCCTCCTGTAGATAGATAGATAGATAGATAGATAGATAGATAGATAGATAGATAGATAGATAGATAGATAGATAGATAGATAGGGTAAATTCTTGTTCTACACATGAAAGAGAGACAAGGTTCCTCGACATGTTAGCCGATTATTCCCTTGAGCAGATGGTCATGGAACCTACCAGGGGAAAGGGGATCCTGGACTTGGTTCTAACTAACGCACAGGATTTGGTTCATGATGTCCTTGTAACCGAGCCCATAGGAACCAGCGATCACAACACAATAACCTTCAACTTAACCATGGATAGCAAAGTGTCAGTGAAAACTAACACAGAGACCTTAAACTTTCACAGAGGGAATTTTGACAAAATGAGGAAAATAGTAAAGAAGAAACTAAAAGGAACAGTAAAAAAAGTCAAATCCCTCCAAAATGCTTGGAAACTGTTTAAAAATACGTTACAGCAGGCTCAAATAAAATGCATTCCTAAAAGAAGAAAGAGGATTGGAAAGTCCAAGAGGATACCAGTATGGCTTACGAATGAGGTAAAGGAGGTTATTGGAAAGAAGAAAAACTCATTTAAGAAATGGAAGGCTCTTCCTACCGAGGAGAACAGGAGGGATCACAAACTCTGGCAGAGCAAATGCAAGGCGATAGTCATGAAAGCCAAGAGAGACTTTGAGGAGCATATAGCCAAGAATATTAAAAATAATAACAAAACCTTTTTTAAGTACATCAGAAGCAGGAACCCAACCAGAAAATCAGTTGGGCCACTTGATAACAATGGTCAGAAGGGGATAATCAGAGAAGACAAGGAGATTGCTGAGAGGCTAAATGACTTCTTTGCCTCCGTTTTCACCGAGGAGAACATTTGCCTGCCACTGAATTAGTTTTCCCAGGGAGGGAAATAGAAGAATTAAACCTGATAGAGATAAACAAGGAAGATGTTCTTGCATGCCTTTCTAAACTAAACGTCAACAAATCGCCGGGTCCAGATGGCATCCACCCTAGAATTCTCAAGGAACTCAAGTGTGAAATTGCTGAACTTCTAGCTAAAATATACAATCTTTCTCTAAGATCAGGCACTGTACCGGAGGATTGGAGGGAAGCAAATATAACCCCGATCTTCAAGAAAGGATCCAGAGGTGATCCAGGAAACTATAGACCAGTCAGTCTAACCTCAGTTCCAGGAAAACTGATGGAAACCATTATTAAAGATAAAATTACAGGGCACATAGAAAAACAGGCATTGCTGAAAGAAAATCAACATGGTTTCTGCAAAGGCAAATCATGTCTTACTAACTTGTTAGAATTCTTTGAGGGTGTAAATAAATACATAGATAAAGGGGCCCCAGTTGATATTGTATATCTTGACTTTCAAAAGGCTTTTGACAAAGTCCCTCACCAAAGGCTCCTAAAAAAGCTCTCCAGCCATGGAATTAGAGGACAGGTCTTGTCCTGGATTGGTAACTGGCTAAATTGTAGGAAGCAAAGGGTGGCAATAAATGGACAATTCTCCGGATGGAAAGAAGTGAGAAGTGGTGTACCCCAAGGTTCAGTTTTGGGGCCTTTACTTTTTAATTTATTCATCAATGATCTGGATGTAGAAGTTAATAGTGAGGTAGCCAAGTTTGCTGATGACACTAAATTGTTCCGGGTTGTGAAAAGTGAAACTGATTGTCGGGAGCTCCAGAAGGATCTCTCGAAATTGTGTGAGTGGGCAACAAAGTGGCAAATGCATTTTAACCTAAACAAGTGCAAAGTTATGCACATCGGGGCAAAGAACCCCAATTATACTTACCAACTGATGGGGACCAAACTTTCTGAGACAACCCAAGAAAGGGATCTTGGGGTTTTGGTGGACAGCTCGATGAAGATGTCAACCCAATGCGCAGCAGCAGTAAAAAAAGCAAATTCCATGCTTGGCATGATTAGGAAGGGAATCGAAAATAAGTCAGCAAGTGTTGTATTGCCTCTGTACAAATCGATGGTGATACCACACTTGGAGTACTGTGTACAGTTCTGGTCACCGCACCTCAAGAAGGATATAATGGAACTGGAAAGGGTGCAAAAAAGGGCAACAAGAATGATCAAGGAAATGGAGCGCCTCCCTTATGAAACCAGATTGCAACGCCTTGGTCTCTTCAGCCTTGAAAGACGGCGTTTAAGGGGTGACTTGATTGAAGTGTATAAAATCATGCATGGGATAGAAAATGTGGATAGAGAAAAATTCTTTTCTCTATCACACAATACCAGGACAAGGGGGCACTCCCTAAAGCTTATAGCTAAGAAAGTGAGGACAAATAAAGGGAAATATTTCTTCACCCAGAGGGTCGTTGATTTATGGAATTCACTTCCTGAAGGGGTCGTGACAGCTGTCAGCCTTGACAGCTTCAAGGCAGGGCTAGATAGATTCATGGATGCAAAGTGTATCGGTGGTTATTAAAACAGATGTCCATGTGCCGCCTCTATGTTGGTTGAGGCAGGCAGGATTCCCTTGAGTACCATTTGTTTGGGGGTTAAGGGAAAGGGAGGGTTTTGCCTTCTCTTTCTGCTCAAGATCCCCATGTACATTTGGTGGGCCACTGTGTGACACAGAATGCTGGACTCGATGGGCTTTGGCCTGATTCAGCATGGCTCTTCTTATGTTCTTATGTTCTTATGTTCTTAACCACCATGCTCACATAACACTGGTGACGCCAGCTGGGTTTTTGGGAGGCTTCTGAGCTGCTCATATTGCCCTAAAAACTCCTGCATGGCTTGGCCCTCGGTGGCTCCTCTCTACCCAGCCCATCCACCCCAGAGAGCCCCCAATTCCCATCCCATTCTAGGCAGAGACCCCAAACCGGTGCTTTCCACTTAGGGCTCCTTCCCCAGAAAAAGGCTTGGCGTTTTCTTGCCTGACGTTCGGGAAATAAAGTGGTGCTTTTGGAATTGCTTTGTGGAGTTTTTAGTTGAGACACTAAGGCAGGGCTAGGCAACCTTGGCTTTTTTATGACGCGTGGACTTCAGCTCCCAGCTGGCTCAGGAATTCTGGGAGTTGAAGTCCGTGCATCATAAAAGAGCCAAGGTTGCCTACCCCTGCGCTAAGGAATGTATTTGTGGGCTCGGGTTTTGCTGCTGTTCTGCCGAAATTTGTGCTTATTGGCTTTGGTTTAACTGGAATATTGTAAGATACAGGTTGGAGCATGTCAATCAGTGTATCCCGGGGATGGGGAGGGGCTGGCTTGTTCTGGCAGCTGAGAAGAGGGCTGGCTCAGACTAAGCCTTGGGGCAGGGGTTTCCCCCAAGGGGGGCCTGGGAATCCCGGAATAGCCTGTGTCCCAAGTGTGCGATGCTGAGGCCTTGCCCTCTGACCGTAGGAAAACGGTTGGCTTTTGCCTGCTTTAATGCACGGCATTGTTGGATGTCTGGCTGGGAGGGATCCCTCTGTTGCCACGCCTGCCGGGCACCTCAGGCAACGTCTCCAAGGCTGGCAGTGCACTCGGGATGCCAGGGCCAAAGCCGGCGGGTGGGAATTGGCTCTGCCATTTCCAGAAAGAGAAGCCGAGCGGGGCCTCCCGGATGCAGGGCAGGGAGGAGAGTAGCAGCCAGAAGGATGTAGGGTTCGAACCCCACAAGTGGCACCCAGAGGGAACGGGGGTCTCTCCTGTCTCTGGGGCAGGGGGACCCTTTTCTGCCTTGCTCGTCTGTCACTCATCTGCTTTGGACAGTATTGGGGAAGCAACGTGCAGGCCTGTCGGAAGCTGTGGGGAGAGTTGTGGGCCCTTGGCAGCCCTGGCCGGAGCATCTCCCGCTGAGCCCCTTCTCGGCTGTCGGGGGGGGCTATCCAGCGGCCCCTCCCTGGAAGGAACGGAGCAGAGAAGCTGGAAATTGTAGGCAGATTCTTTGCCAGGTAGAGGAGCCATTCGAGGCCCAGATCTGCGGGGCCCCACAACATGGCCCTGCAGCCTTTCTCTCGGGCCCTTTTGCACTGGGCAAGCAGAGCCCCGAAGCCGGTGGCTGCCTGTTCAGGGCTTTTCAACCAGTGGTACGGGTACCACCTGTGGTGCATTGGCCCCTGGCAGGTGGTACACAACCATCCTAGAAAAGTGGTAGCGGGGGAGGGGAATGAGCTGAACCGATGGCAGCACTGCATAAGCCTGAGCAAGAGATGGCTGGAGCTGCAGGGCTGTCAGGGCTCAGTGGACGTGGCAGGATCAGTGCCGCTTTCCAGCTGATTGGCGCTTCGGGGCTGTCCGGGCTCAGTGGAAGCATCAGGATCAGCGCCAGGCTCTAGCTGGAGCTCGGTGCTGATCCTGGCGCTTCTGCTGAGCCCAGAAGAAGCGACGATCAGCTGGAATGTTGCAGCATCTCCAGGGTCTTGTGATTTACATTCAGATGCTTGGCAACTGATTCACATTTATGACAGTCACAGTGTCCCAGGGTCATGGGAAGGGACCAAAACCTGCTGCAACCACCCAGCAGATGGGGGGGAATAAAAACCAAACACCCCCCCAACCCACCCCCGCTGCCACTCCTCAACAGAAATGCTCACAACAATGAAAACCTCGGACAGGAGGAAGAGCACGGGCGGGTGGGCAGGTAGGTGTCTTGCTCAGCTATGGCTTGGGGGCACTTTTTTCAGTGCCATTGTAAGTTTGAACAGTCACTAAGCGAACTGTTGTAAGTCGAGGACTACCTGTACTTGATCACTTTTTTCCTTTTGGGGGGCGGGTCATGAAGTTTTTGACACCTTGCTAGGCGACTGGTGTTACTCGGATATTGCCCTATCCTAAAAGTGGCACAATGGGTGAAAAGCTGGAGAAGGCCTGTTCTAGCAAACAGAGGAGCAGCAAACTGGCCCAGCGGCTCTGGCCGGGCTTTGGAGAAAGGCCTGCCTGGATTGCCTAGGCTGGATTGCCTTGGATCTGTTCTCTCCTTCGCTGTGGGCTGGGGGTATTTTGGAAAAAGTGTGATGTTGACGGGCCTCCACTGAGTCATGTGCTGCGAAGTGCTTCCCCACCTTCCCGAAGCTTCTCCAAATAAACATTTCTCTGGAAATGGGCTGGCAGGGATGAGCTGGGGAAGCTGGGCTGCGTTGCTGGACGCCTGCAGGCTGCCCCGGGAGGAAATCCTCCTTGGCCCCATGGCTGGGAGGCAGCTGGGGCAGGGACGGGCCCTCCCTCCCTCTCCTCCTTAGCCCACAGCACACACATACACACACACAAACACCCCGGCTCTCAGCCCAACCTTTTTAGGCAGAGGACCTTTCCCATCTATGCTGCCTCAGAGAACATGAGGCAGAAGAGCAAACAACGGTTTATGCAAATATAAAGTCTACGGAAGCAAAATTCAAGGGTGACCTGCCTGGGGTCGTCCTTCAGGTACGTTTGAGAGCTTCCACTGGCGCAGAGCAGGGCTGCGGGCGCAGTTAATGGTCTCGGGTTTCAAGGCATGGGACGCCTCTGCCAGCTGCATTGGTTCCCTGTCTGCTTCCAGCTAGTTGTCAGCTGCGAAGCCCTTACGATTTGGGGCTGGGGTACTCGTGGGACTGGGGTCTCTCCCCAATTGTTTCTGCCCATCCCGTCTGGTCTGGCAGGGTGGGCACGCTCGGCTCCCACCAGCCAGGGATTGCTGGGCCTGGCAAATGGGCCTTTGTTGCCATAGTGCCCACCTTCTGGAATATTCAACTTCCGGTGATTAGGGGGCCCCTGATCCTGCTGGCCTTAAGTAATGCCTAAAGACCTGGCTCGGCCTGGGCCACTGAACGTGTGAAGGGACCTGACTCCTGGATGTGCCTCTGACTGCAAAGTTTCCCTCGGCTTCTCTTGTTGTGCATTTCAGTTCCTGTAGTTACGATTGTGCTAATGGCATTTACTGTTCTGATGAGATCTTAAAGATGGTAATAGTAATAATAATAATACAACAACAGTAACGATGATAATGATGGTGATGATGTTGGAAGGGACCTTGGAGATGGGCAACTATATAAATTGGGGGGGCTGCTGCAGTTGCGCCCTGCTTTGTTTAAAGGGTGGGGGTCAAGATCTACAGCGCCCCTTCCTTAAGGACCAGGCGGCCTGGTGCTGTTTTCCATCTCTGCCTTCGTTGTTTCTGTGGCAGCTTCTCTGCCCACCTTCTTGCCTGGGTTTGCTGGCGAAGGCTGGCCGGTGCCTTGCATGAGGAAGGGCAGAAGAGGAGGGCCCAGTCTGTCCAAAAGCGTCCTTCACGAGGGGAGCAACGGGGAAGGGCACAGCTGTCCCCTTTCGCCAGTTGTTTGCTAAGCTGTGGGGTCATTTAGTCTGGACTCCAAAGCGGTGCATACACATTTTGTCTTTTTGTGGGAAGAATTGCTTGCTGGGCAGTTTGGCTGGCTCAGGAATTCTGGGAGTTGAAGTCCACAGGTCATCAGGGGGCCACAGTCGCCCACTCCTGGTGCAGGGCGGGGAGAGACAGCCGGGAGCCGTAGTGGCAGCTGCCCTGCCCTGGGCAGGAATGTGGGCAGAGCCGGAGGCACCGAAGAGACCCTCCCTAGTCTGGGGGCTGTGGAGGGGAGGGGGAGGAGAAGTGGACTTTCAGACTTCAGGCCCAGGAGCTGCTTTATCCTAAGGTTACATTAACAGGGTCTTGCAAGTCTGAAAGTCCACTTCGCTTCCCCCGCCCCCCCATCCCCTTTACTGCCCAGGAAACAAGGGAGGGTCTCTCCTGAGCCTCTGGCCCTGCCCGTATTCCTGCTGTTGCCCCTGAGGTCATTCTAGGGAACCATTGCATCTGGTTCCTTGGCATCTGTTTCATTGGCACAGAGGGGGCATTTTACAAGAGTTGGCACACGGGGAAAGGTGGGACCAGGCAGGGTCTCTGCCATCTCATAGGGGAACCTGCAAGGGTGGGGGGCCCAGGGCTTAGTTAGAGTGGACCCTTTGTGGGAGGACGGTAGATTGCAGCCTGGCAGCTGTGGCCATCCAGCTGTGTGGGTGGGGCAGCTGCTGGCTTTTCTTGGTGGAAAGGAAGAAGAACCCCCACACACACACGGGGCAGAGCCCTGCTGAGATGGGGCAGAGGCTTTCCAGAGCAGCCCAGGAGGGACCGGCCAGCCTCTTTATGGGGTGGGATGTGCCGGAGCAGAACAAAGGGCCCTCCATGCGAATCCTGATCAGGGCAAGTCCCAGGAAGAGAAGCCCGGGAGAGGGTGGCAGAGAGCAGGGCATCTCTGGGCACTCCCCAACCTCGTGCCCCTGGAATGGCAGCTCCGACACATCCCCGCCAAGGGGCCGGACAGCGTTAGGGCCAGGCGGGCTGCTTCGGGGAAGGGCAGCTGGGAGTGAGGGGTCGCGAGGACGTCCCCCGCCCCTTGCGGGGGTCTCTGGGTTGATGCCCGGCCCTCCCTCCTGTCCCCATAGGTGGTACAAGCTCCGCTCCAAGCCCGGCAAGAAGGAGAAGGAGCGGGGCGAGATCCAGCTGAGCCTGCAGTTCACCCGCCCCACCCTGACGGCCAGCATGTTCGACCTGTCCGTCAAGGAGAAGCCGCGCTCGCCCTTCCGGCGGCTGAGGGACAAGATGACGGGCAAGCATCGCTACGACCTGGACTCCTCCTCCGCCATCGTGCCCAGCAGCAGCGGGGCCCTGGACGAGGACCTGCGGCCGGGGCCCCCCAAGGAGAAGGCCCGGGGGGGCTTCTTCTTCAGGAGCCAGCTGCACCGCTCCTCCCTGACCGGCTCCAGCACCTCCCTGGGCTCCGCCAGCACCCTCTCCTCCGCCAGCAGCCTGGGGGGCCTGGGCAGCGCCGAGGGGGCGCCCTCGCCCAGCCGGCACAGCAGCCTCTCCACCGACCCTGCCGGTAAGTAAGCCGGGGTGGTGGTGGGCAGGGACGGGGCTGTGCTGGCTGGGAAAGACCCTCCCCGGGGATTCTAGGATACCCCCCTGCCCCCCTCCCGCAGATGCTGCTCCTTTTGCCCTCCTGACTCAGAGGGCTGAGTTGCTGCTCTCGGTGCCCCCCAGGGGGAAGGAACGGACCAGCATCTGGCAGGTGGCCCCCTCTGGGCCTCGTCTTGGGGAGGAGGGGCTTTGCCTCAGGGGGGTCTTTTTTGGAGGCCTCAGCGCAAGAGGAGAGACGTTCGTGGCCCCTCTGGAGCAAGGCAGGGGATTGGGAGTGAGCCCCCCCACCCGGGTATGGAGGGTTTGACGGTCATTTCAGCACCACCCAACTTTTAAGCTGGGTGAATTACCCAGTTTTTTGGGGGGGAAACCCCCAAAAGGTTTGGTAGTACTTTTTCCAATTACAATTTTTATTAAAGGCGTAAGATGTGAGCCACAAAACCTTCTGATTTTCAATAAAATGTGTGAGTTGGAAAAGATGATACTCAAAATGAAGGGGATTTCCTCCATTTTTTCCCTTTGTGGGGCTGACCTGTCTTTCCTCCCTCCCTCCCTCCCAGGAAGAGACTTTCTGCCCTCCCCCCAGCTGACCCACAAGAGGGCCTTCAGCGATGAGGTGGCCCAGATCAACCTGCTGCCAGAAGCCCTGCAGGGCCTGGGGCCCCCCAAAGACCCCTCCTCCTCCTCCGGGTCCTCGCTCTGCATCAATGGGAGCCACATTTACTGCGAGGAGCCCTCCCCCAAGCCCTCCTTCCTCTCGCTGGCCCCCCTTCCTCCCACCCAGAGCGATCCCGGCAAGCAGGAGAGGGGCTCCTCGGTGGCCGGACCGCCTGCTGTTGGACCAGACCTGCCGTCCTGGGCTGCCAGCAGTTTCCAGAAAGGACCCCGGAAAGACCTCCCCCGGTTCATCCCGTCGCCCCCCATTTTGGCGGCGCAGGAAGAAGACAAGCTCTCTGTGAAGACCATCGCCCTGAACAAGCAGCGGGTCCGAGCCAGGAGGGAGGAGGGCCTGCAGGCCGAGAGCCAGCCCGTTCCCATGGCTGCCCCCCTGGCCTTCCCCCCGGAGGTCAGGAGGGTGAGGCCTCAGGACAAGAGGGACCATCGTGGGGACGGCAGGGGCCACAGCCAGAGCCCCGAGTCCGGGTTGAGTCTGGAGGCTGCAGCTGGAGAGAAAGAGGAACCTCGGAGCGGCCGGACCTGCCAGCCAGATCCCAGAGAGCCGGTTCGAAAGCCCAGGTGAGCCAGCATCTGTGGGACGCGGGTTGGAAGTGGCACTTCTGGTCCAGCCCTGTTGCTGACCCTTTGCAGGTGGGAGGGAACACCTGGAGGGGCAGCTGCCTGGGCGGGGGGCACTTCAGGCGCCTGATTGCGGAGCCGGGGGCAGCTGCCTGAGTTTGGGGGGGGGTTGCCCAACCTTCCCAGTGCCGGGATTGCCTTGGAAATCCCCAGTTGGCATGAATGCAGCTGCTGGCCAGGATCCAGCTGCTGCGGAAAGGAAGGCCAGGTGGGAGATGAGCCAGGGCGACACCTGTGGCACGGCTGTGAGGCAACGTTACTGTGGCAGCTACTTTGGAGACCCCTGCCCAGAGGGGAGCTGGGCCCGCGAGGACCTTGCCTCAGCCCAGCCTGAATGGGGCTGCAGAGGAGCTGCACCCTGTGGGGACCGCCTGTGCTTGGCCGCTGCCTGATTGTAATGGGGTCTGTCCTGTCATTACGGCAGCTGGACATTTGAGTCGGGGGGGGGCTCTTTGGAAGGGCAGCCGAAGGGAGGAGGAGATCCGTGTTGTCTGAAAGGAAATGCTGGAAGGGGGCAGGTGGGGGGGCGCCCCCAGATGAAAATCACCACTCTTTGCTGCACCAGTCAGCTTGTGACGAACAGAACAGGGTCCCAGTTCAGCCCATCACTCTGGATTGCCCCCTGAACAGCTGTAATGGCTTTCAAGTAGGAGACGGGCAGCGCTGGGCTTCCGCTCCTCCCTTGCCTGCTTCCTGGCCACCCCGTGTGCCCCCGGAAGCCCCCTCTGGGTTGAAGAATCCATCTTCTGGCAGCCCCAAAAGAGCATTTCCACCTCTCTCTGGAAATGGCGGCCACTGGAACGGAGCTGTGGTCATTCCCAGGCCCTCGGGAGCCCCTGGAGCTGCTTCCCGAGTTCCTTTGGGGAAAAGGGATTAAAATGGAGGAGCCAGCACTGTAGGGACTAAGCAGCCTCTGTGTGGTGCTGCGCCCCCATTTTGGGTCTGGGGGCTTCTGTGGCGGGGAAAGCGCCTGCGTGTCTCAGAGGCCCCTGGAGCAGTTTGGGGGGAAGGAGGGACCACCACCCCACCCAGAGGGGGTCCCCCATTCCAACATTCTGGCCGGGTGGCATAGAGTGGGGTGGAGGCCAGTGACCATCCGCTGGAAACGGTTCCCACTGCTTGAGCGAGAAAACCAAGTGGACGTTCAAAGGTCAAGGTCAACGTGATAGTGGGCGATGACCCCGAGCCCTGGTCAGACGGCCTCCAAGAAGCTACGGGAGGAAAGCGGAGGTCAAACGGGAGCAGCAGCAGCAGCTTCGATGCTTCTGAAGTGGCTGGGCTGAAGCTGGGAACGATGCCCGTCTGGAGGGAAGGAGAGGACCACAGCGGAAGGTGACTTGGCCAGACTGGAGGTTGATAATGCTGGCCATTTGACATGGGTCACCTCCTATTACAGCCGAAGAGCAGCAGGTGTCTCCTGTGGTCGAAAAAAGCAGAAGAAACGGAGTAGCCATCATTAACACAATGGTGTTAGGGTCACGTACCTCAATTCAAAGCCCAGCTAACCTTATTCGTACAGGTGGTCCCCGACTTATAACTCTTAACAGAGCCTCCCCATTATGGTCATAATTTGTGATGGTCATAAAACAGGTCAGCCACGTGTCTGACCTGATTTTACAAAGTTTTTTTTGTGGTGGTCATTAAATGAACTGGTTGCTCATCGTTGTCTGGTTTTGCTGAAAACTGGATGCAAATGTCGGTTTTGGGCAGAAACGTCGCAGAACACCGTCACGCGGCCGTGGGACAATGCAGACGGTTGTAAATACGGATCGTCAGCTGCCTGAAATTGAGTTACGTGACCACGGGGATGTGGCCATTGGACCTTTGGAACTGGGTCGTAAGCATCCCCAGCGAGATCGGTTGTAACTTTGAGGACTGCCTGTATCACAGCGACCCACATTTACACTGAAACCACAAAAGGGGAGGGAGGAAGGGAGGGAGTAAGTGTGTGCTCAGCAATGTGCACCCGAAAGCGCCAGGAGACTGGAGTGCTCAAGGGGGAAGTAAACAAACATCTGGAACAAAACGGAGATCTGACTTCAGGGCAGGAAGTTCAGCCAGGAAAAAAAAAAAAGAATCCAGATTCGTGGCCACCAGAGGAGCCCCCCCTGCACCCTCCCAATGGAGGCAGGAAAGGTCAGAGTTCCTGCTGGGCCATCAGAAAGGAGGAGACCCACCTCCGGCCAGGAGTGACCTCGGCTGTATTCCGTATATCACAAGATAGAGCTAAAAATAGATGCAGCGGATTAGACTTGGTGAGTAACTGAAATGATGTCACCAAGCAAAATTATTCCAAAATGCTGTTAAGCAAATAAGGGGGAAAGACCTTCGGTGGAGAGGTTATAGAAACAAAAGCCAAAGGAAGCCAGAGGAAAAATTGCCCGCTGAGACAGCAAGCGGAGGGCGGGAACTGCGGCCACCTAACCAGCCCTTGGACAGACAGCCAGGACCAGATTTTTACTTAAGAAGGTCTCAGAAACCTTTCTGCCAAGAGGGAAACGGGAGAAGACCGAAAAAGAGCAGCAAAGGAAGACCTTGGGCCATTTTGAAGAACTCTGGGGGGGGGGAATCCCAAATTAAAGATCTGTATGAAGGTTGATTTATTTATTCAGTTTCTGTGCCTCCGGTCTGGGTCTGGCTAGTTCAGCAACAGGTTTATCCTCCGAAGCAGAGCCAGATGATCGGGGGGGGGGGGGAGGGAAGTTAAGTGGGCTGAGAAACCATTTCTAAAAACTCAGCTGCAGCCGTGGTTGAAAGAGCAGCTGAGCTGTTTTTCCTTCTCTCTTCGCAAGATGGTGCAGTTGGCAAAGCTGCTCGCAACTTTGGGCTTGGCGAAGGAAACACAGCCGTGGCCCAGGGCTCAGGAAGATGCCCGGCTGAGGAACATGCAAAGCACCAAAGGGCCCCCCTTGCGTTTCTCTCACGTGCCTTTGGGGGAGACAATCCCCCCCCACAGACATCCCTGATTCACTTTGCCTGCCTCTTGGGGGGGGGTAACAGAAAAGGCAGCAGAGTCCGTGATTTATCTGTAGATCACAACTTGTGGGTGGTTGTTCGGAAGAGAGCATAAGCCAGAAAAGCCACAATTTGACTGGAAGGTCAGTCAAGTGAGCAGCTCAGAACTGTGGAAGGATCAGGCCAAGACTCTAGGACAGGGCTAGGCGACCTCGGCTCTTTTATGACTCATGGACTTCAACTCCCAGAATTCCTGAGTCACTGGGAGTTGAAGTCCATGAGTCATAAAAGAGCCGAGGTCGCCTAGCCCTGCTCTAGGAGGAGGACCGGCAGAGCCAGGGGGAGGAGTGAAAAGGGGAATCAGCCTGGAATTGTTACATAGCCACAAAGGAACGAACTCCGACCTCCCTTAAATTGCACTGACCCTTATCCGACTCCAAGCAGGTACCGACCATTAGTTGAGAAGATTCCTGCGCACGGCCTTTTCGCACAGAAGTCGGTTAAATTGGGCCTTCGTGTGTGTGTGGAGCAGGTTTTGGGCACCTGACCAAGGATCCTGAAAGGCTGATTCCTGCAGTTTCCTGGCCCTCCGGCTCTTCCGCAGAGTCAGAAGTGATTTTGGGGAGAAGCTGGAGTGTCCCCAAGGCAGGAGAGGAGGTACCCCGTGGCAGAGAGGACGGGGCACGGTTCCACAACGGTTTGCCCTTGGTAGGCAAATCCAGCCTGCTCTCACTGTCTAGTGGAGAAGGGGGCCTGGGCTGCCCTTCCCGGCTCCAGGAATGACAGAGGACCTGGGGTGCCTGCGCTGGGGCCACCCAGCCTCCTCCTCCTCGGATGATTGGGCAGCTGTGCTGCAGGCAAACGGTGTCGGCTGTCAGGAGGGAGAGATCTGCCCATCTAGCCGAAGGGCTGGGCAGTGCCTTCCCCCCCCCCCCCCAGCCGCCTTCTGCCCGTCCAAGGTCCGCGGTGGGGGTGGGCTTCTCTGCTGCCAGAGGGGCTCGTTCTACGGAAGGGCAGATGGTCTTGGCAGGGGGCCAGCACTGTCCGGCTGACTTCCTGACTTCCTGAGCTGAGCTTCTCGGAAAGACTTGGGCAGTGCCCGTCCCCCCAGACCTGCATTAGGAAGAGAATAAAAGCATGAAATTGTGAAATAAAAAATGGAGGCTGTTGGGCGGAGGGCCTGAAGGAAGGCAGGGCGCAGGGGGAGCCACGGCAGCCTTGGGGGCGTCAAGGGAGAGTAGAGGCCGTCCCCTGAATCCCTGCAAGGCCCCCCCACCCCCAATAAAGGGTGCAGCATTATTACTTTCGAGACAGGAAAAGAAGGACTCTCAGGAGGGGGGAGGGAATTCAAAGCCATCCTGGGGGGGGTACTCCCAGGGCTCTCCTTCTGGGGGGGCAAGGTCAAAGAAGCTGGGGGGGGGCAAGTCCCCAGTGGAAAGCCCGATGGGGGCGGAGTCTGGGAGGGACCGCCCCCTTGGAGTAGGCCAGGCCCTTGTGTGGGGAGGCCCAGCCTGCGCCCCCAACCATGAAGAGAGGACCCACCTTTTTTCCGCTGCTTTGTGCTACTTTTAAGTTCTCCCTTTTTCTGGCTTCTGCAAAGGCTGCTTGCTGTGGTTCCATGAAGGCACTGGGGAGGGGGGGAGGGTTGTATCGCATCGGTGTGTGTGTGTGTGGCTGTTGTAGACCTAAATCGTTTGTGGCACTGAATTGTGACCAGTGTGTGATCAGAATTGGTGGGGGGGACCCTTCTCTCCTTTTCCAGGGCCTTCCGGGAAGCTGCCTCTGCTCAGCCCCCCAAGTTGGCTACCTTGCAGCCGCCCTTCCTTCCTGCCCTCCTGGCTGCCAAGGGCACCCCTTGGAGGGCCCCTCCTACAAGACCCCCAGCCCTACCCCAGACAGGCCTTTCCTTGAGGACTAGCTCCTCGACGACCAGATACTAAACTTGCTTCCCTGCTCGCTTTCTCCCTAGTTCCCAGCCTGGCCTGCCTGCTACTCCAGAGCTCGCCAAGGACCCCTGGGTGGTCTCTGAGGCTCAGGGCCTCCCTCCCTCCATGCAAGCCGGAGAAGTGCAGCCCGAGCCCCTCACCCCACCTGCCAGCCACCTTCAGCCATCGCCGCCTGCTGCCCTTGCTGCTGTTCCTGCGCACCCACCCGTGGAAGGGGACGATGGCTTCGATGCCTTTGCCGCCAGCCGCCTTCAGCCAGCTGCTCCTGGGCCCGCACCCCCTCCCACCACGGAGCCCCCGGGCCCAGCAGGGGGGGCAGCTGGTCTCCTCCCACAGCAGGAGGAAGGCCCCCCCAGCCCCAACAGGCTGAGCTTCCGCTTTGGAGACAGAGGCCGGGCCTGGAGTGGGTCTGGGGAGGCCTTGCTAGTGAGGGGGGCGTTTGGGGAGGGAGCGAACTCTGCCCCCAAAGTAAGAGACCCCCAGGAGGAGGGGGCCCAAGGGGAAGCCGCCCGTGGCCAGAGTGGGGGGCACTTGGGCTCCTCTGCGCAGACAGTACCTGTTGCCCCAGATGTGCCCGAAGAAGCGCTCAGCTGGACCCCAGAGAGCTGCCCAGGCAACCGGACCATCCCATCCTTGGCTGACCCCTCCTCAGAGCAGCTGGACTGGGGCCGAGAGCATCAGACGTTGCCCCGAGGCCAGTCGACTCCCGACGCTGAAAGCAGTGAGCCCTCTTGGCTGCCGTGGGACCCCGAGAGGGGAGAGGACGTGGGGGCCGAGGAAGCCGCCCCGATGAGCCGAGGCCCTGCCCAGGAGGAGCAAAGGGTGCCAGCACAGACTGAGGTGGCGAGGGGGGCAGGGGCCCCTCCCCCGAAGCCAGCAAGGAGGGTCCTCCCTCTCCAGCTCGCCGAGGAAGCCAGTGGGACTGATTGGGGCACGCCGGAGAGTCCACAGCTGAGAAAGGCAGAGCTGGAGCCCCACCAGCACCTCCCTCCGGTGGGGGCAGCTGGTTCCCCTCCAACGGCTGCCGTCTCCCTGGTGCCAGCAGTGATCATTGGAACCTGCGTCTCGGGGGCCCCCGAGGACCTCCCGCTGGCCCTTGCAGAGGGCGAGGCTCGGGGGGATGATGAGCGGGGGGCCCAGGAGGCATCTTCAGGGGACACCATCTTGGCTGCGAACGAGGGGCCCAGCAAGGAGGCCCTGCCATTCTCCACCTGCTCCTCCCAGCTCTCCTTGGGCGGATTAGGCCTCTCGGGGGTCCCTGAGAGTCCCAGGCAGGATGGGGAGACCGGCTTTGCCCCCTGGGGACTGGAGGGTGCCTGGCCGACAGGGCTGCCCGGCTCGGCCTCATTGTGGGGCTCAGAGACATTCCCCCGGCCCCCCGAGCCCTCCCAGGGCCCCCCCGAGCCCCCCCAGGGGCCCCCTGAGTCACGGGTTGAGCCCAGCCGGTCTCTGCCATTCTGGTCCGCCTTGGAAGAGCAGCGGGGGCTGCTTGGAGGGGGCTCCAGCTTGGAAACCCTGCCCGGCCTGGGGCAGAGTGATGTGGCCCCTGGGCTGGCCCCCTTGCACCCAGAGCACGAGCTGGACCTCCCCTCAGGAGGGCCCCACGACCAAGCCATGGATTTCCGGAAGGCTTCTTTCTGGCAGGAGGGCCAGGGGCAGCCAGAGAGCGAGCACGAGGACCCCGCACTGACCCCAGGCAACCCCTTTGCCCCCTGGGCCGCCCCCTTGCCACAGAAGAACCCCTTCGTGGAGGTGCCTGCTGCAGAGGCACCCTGGGCTCAGGCTGCCATCCTTCCACTCTCCCCCACAGTCGACACCCAGGGCCCCGGGGGGGTTCCTGCAGCGGCCGGCCCTCCCAGGCAGCTCCGTTCTCACAGCTTCTCTGCGGAGCTCCCGGTGGCCCCCAGGTGGCTCAGCCCCCGGCCCTTGGCCTTCTCCACCCCTTACTTCCAGCCCCTCCCAAGCCCCACGGACTGCTCCCTCCCTTCTGCCCTGAGGCCCCCGGCCACCGGTGGAGGGGCTGCAGCCGATGGCCAGAGCGGGGCCTCCTCGTTCCCCTTGTTCTCGCCCCCCAGCACGGACGCTTCGGCCCCTTCAGTCCTGCCCGTGGAGATGCTGCTGGCTCAAGACGCCCCACGCCAGCAAATGGCCAGGTGAGGGTGGGCCCTGTGCCCAGGTGTGTGTCTGTGTGTCCGTGCCTGTGTGCGCTACTTTGCAAGTGTGTGCCTCCCATCTCTGCCTGGGGCCCCTCTGCTGATTCCTTTGGCTGAGCCAGGCTGTGCTCTGTGCTGGGGTCCCTGGGCGGGCCCCCGTATTTCTGGCCTCCCCTCCCCATTTCTAGCTTGAGCTGGCTTCCTGGTTCCCAGCTGCACAGAGCTCTCTTCCTCCCTAGCGGGTGGGGGGCTCTCGTGTGCCAAGGCCAGCCCCCCCCCGATGATAGTAAGGGCCACCACTTCTTGGTCAGGGGAGAGGTGGAAAACCTCAGGGTCCCTGCCTCCCCAAAGGCTTCTCACCTGAAATAACCAGCATTGCTTGGCAGGGATGGTGCCCAGGCCGGCAGTGGGCCTGGATTGCCAGCCGGGGAGGCCCCTGCAGCGTTTGGCTCTGAGGCCGGAGCCCTCCCCAAACGGGGCCTTCCCATAACAGGAGGCCCTGCGGTGCTCCGGATTCTCGGCCCCAAAGGCCAGCTGCTCTGCAGGTTGGGGATCCTGGGGATTGTAGTCCCCGTGCCTCCAGAGGATGACCTGGGTGCAGCTGTGTTCCAGTGGCTGAAGGGCTTCTGAGTGGGTGCAGAGTGTTCCCCCTCCCCACAGCCCAGCCTCTGCGGCTGCAAGGGCTGCCCACCCAGGGGAAAGGAGGGGAGTTCGGATTCGGCCTTTTCACGTCCACCCCTGGTGGTGAGAGGAAGTGCTGCGATTCTTAACAGAATAATGGAGTTGGAAGGGACCTTGGAGGTCTTCTAGTCCAACCCCCACGATTTCTGGTGGCAAGCTGTTCCACTGGTTAATTGTCCTCACTGTTAGGAAGTTTCTCCTTAATTCCAGGTTGCTTCTCTCCTTGGTTAGTCTTGCACAGTTGTGCAGAGGATCCAAGGATGGAGGGGCCTTTGGTTGGGCCTGGAGAGCCAGGACAGGGCTCCCCCTGCAGAGACAGGCAGCAGCTCCCTTGGGGTGCTGTGTGGTGGGAGCTCCTGGGTCCCCCTGGCTCTCCTGCCTCTTCCCCACACGGCCTATAAGGGGAGGGGTAGGAATTGAGCGGCCGCCTCCAGGTTGTGCTGGTTAGCCTTCTTGTACCTGTCTTGCCCGAGTCAGTTTCACTCCGTGTGTTTATTTCATCTGTTTATATTGCTTCATAAGCGACTCTGGGTGGCCGAGAGAGGGTCAAACATCCAGGACAAGGGGAAAAATTAAGGTAATGAGACGAATGGAAGCCTGCTGGTCAGGGCCCTGCGTCCAGCTCTTCCTCCTCAAGGGCAGCCGGTGGGGGAGCAGAAAAGCTGCTGAAGTCAAAGGTGAGAAAGGAGAAGGACGGTGTGGCTTGTCCGGCTCTGTCTGGTAGGAAAGGGTCAGGGGGTGAGGGAGAGAAGGGCCCCCCCCTCCTCAGCCAGTTCACTTGGCTTCCTCCAGGCAGGCATTTCCTGCTCTCAGGCAGGGGAAAGGGTGCCCCCCCCCGTCCCTCCCCCCCACTTCAGGTGCTGCCACGGCTGCTGACCTCTGACCCCTGCTCTTCCTGGGGGCTGCATTTAGCCCACTGACCCTTGCAGCCCTTGGGGCAAGAAAGGCCAATCCCTCAACTTCCTCAGAGCCATCCCTCCTCCCACAGTTAACATAAACAGGAAGAAGAATAGCAGTCACAAAGTTTTAAAAACCCACAAAGTTTAAAACAGAAATGAATCGCAAAAAAGATACGTTGAAATAAATGTAAAATAAAAAGCTCAGTTTTATAAGAGGCTAGTTTTCTGTATAAAAAAATGAACAGATTTCTTTTAGCCAGGATTTTGGATCAAGCGTGATAGAATGTTTTCATGAGCGTAAAAACTATTTTTAGCTGCAGCCCTAGCATGCTAAACCCACAAATTCTTCATGTTTAATAGATTCCAGATGTTCAGAATATCATTCTTTTTCACCTTTAATTCTTGAGTTATCAAACTGAAATCACACTGCTGCAAAATGAAACCTCATTTATTCATTTAACTTACTGTCACTCCTAAAATATTAACACTTCCAGCGTGTAAAGATTTCATACTGTCCTTCCTGCGTATCTGCTGGAGAGTTATATTCAAATGAGAAATAAAACATTTTAGTGGTGTTAATTGCACCTTAAGACCGGAAGATACTAATTCAACATTTTTAAATCTCTCTACTTTGTGAACAGGGTAGTCCAACTCTGTTATTGCAGACTGGCCACGTACAGCTGAATACACTGTTTTAAGTTTTGCTTACAAATTAACTGAAGCTCCGAAATTCTTTTCCAGCTGCATCAATATTTTAAGCGTTCCAAATGTTGATTTCAGCCCAAGCTGTAAAGTCAAAAGATGTTTCAAATTAATATCTATGTCCTAACTATAATTTGTGAACAGCTTTCAAAACATTCTTGGATTTGTGCCGTCACAAACAGGTTAATCTTTTAAGATGACCCCCAGACTGTTTTGAGATTTGCTGCAACAAATTTAGCACAGCTGTCTGGAGGCAGCTAACCTTGCTCGCTCCTCTGGAATTGCCTTGGCATTGGCCAAGCGGTTGGCGCGGTTGCCAGCAGGTGGTGCTAGTGCTGCACAAAAATCTCTCGCCCTGCAGTAAGTTGGGATGGGGGGGGACCCCTCATCTGTGGGCTACCGAGAGAATTGTAGGGATGATTATGCAGCCCTGGAGCTCTGCCCCTCCTCAAAAGGGGGCTCCCGGGTGCCGATGCAGCTGCCCACCTGGGTGCTCCCCAGGGCCTGGTTGGGGCTGGGCTGAGATGAGCCAGGAGGATCTTCTGGGGTCTAGCTCAGATCAATACAGGAGCCATCTTGGCTGCCCTCCAGCAAGGCTCTTGGGGGGGTGTCCTTGGCTGGTCAGAGATGAAGGAGGGAGTTTGGGGAGGAAGGGAGGTTCCCAGCCCTCCCCTTTTGCTTGCTTGATCTGAAGGAGGGGGGGGACAGCACCTTCCAAGGAGGGAGGGGCAGGCCGGAGGCAGCACAGCCCAGAGCAGGAAGGGAGATGGAGGAAGATGCAAGATTGGTGCTTCCTCCAGCCTTCCAGGCTATATTCCCATGGTGGGGAACCTATGGCACCTGTGCCACTGGTGACGTGCAGAGCCCTCTCGGCACGTGCACTGTCGCCCCAGTCCTAGGCCTTCAGCTGGGTTTTATAAAATCTTTTCGCTTTAGGCCTCTGCCACTGCAAAAAAAAAAAAAAGGTTCAACAATTAATTTCAACTTCTCGCGGGAAAAAAAAAGATCTTGCAAAGTTGGAATTGACTGATTGAATTTTTTAGTCCCACCCGGTCTGCGGTTACCACGCAGCCATGCCCACCCAATTGGCCACAACCGCCCAATGGGCCATGCCCACCCAGCATCCGACGATACATAAGTGGGTTTTGCGTTGCAGTTTGGGCACTCAGTCTCTAAAAGGTTCACCATCACTGATCTAGTGGGATGTATATTAAGAGCTGTGGTGGCGCAGTGGTGAGAATGCAGCATTGCAGGCTGACTCTGCCGACTGCCAACAGTTCCATCTTGACTGGCTCAAGGTGGACTCGACCTTCCATCTTTCTGAGGTGGGTAAAATGAGGACCCAAATTGTTGGGGGGCAAACCACGTAGAGAGGGCTGTAAAACAGTATATAAGTCTAAGTATTATTGCTATGGCTGTTGCTATATGGATTCCTTGACTGTCTCTGAGCTCAGTTGTCTGCTTGCAGACACTTCATTATTATTATTATTATTATTTACAATTTTTATACCGCCCCCCTCCCGAAGGACTCGGGGCGGTGTACAGCCCAATTAAAACAACAACACACAAAAATTAAAATTATTAAAAATAAATTAAACAATTTGGCCTAATATTTAAAAACCCAACTAAAAACACAATCCCCTAAAAACAGTTATGGCCATTGTTGGAGCTGGAGCTATCATCCCAGGCCGGCTTGTCGGAATAAGTATGTTTTTAATTCTCGACGGAAGGAACGCAATTCCGTCATCGTACGGAATTATCCAAGCATGTAGCATCGTCAATGTGGGCAAGTGTTTATATACAATAGTTTGCCCTGCCAGTGTTGGTGGGGGTGCGTTTTTTGTCCTGTTGGTAGTTTTTTTATTAGGGTATTCTTTTCTGTTTGTTTGTCTTGTGTTAATCCCTGCTTATCTGGGTGTCAGCTGCTGGAGAGGATGCGTTCTGGTCTGTTTGTTGGCGATGTCCATTTTGCTGTATGAGTTCACGGTGACCTAAGTGGAATTTTCCTCCATTGGGATTTTCCCATGTATTTTCCCAAGAAACATTGATAGGGTACACTAGAAAGGTCAGTGCTGTCCTAATGATACCCAAGCACTCTGAGTTTGTTGGCGATGTCCATTTTGCTCTAGGACAGCGGTTCTCAACCTTTTTTAGGCGTGACCCCGATCTGCGCCGCACATGCGTGGTGCTACCCCCTGCGCTGCACATGTGCGGTGCTACTCCCTGCACTGCTCATGCGCGGTGCTGCTTCCTGCACTGGCTGAGGCGTAGGCCGCCGCCTGTTCGGGGCAGTGGCAGGCAGGCCCAGGTGCTCAGGTGCTCCTGGGCGGCCGCGGCAGCGACGGCGCAGGGCGACCATGGGCTGGGCCACCAGCTGGCCCAGCCCAAGGGAGGTAAGACACCCGCCGGGCCCCACGGGCGCCAAAAGCCTTCCCTGCGTCCGCCGCTGCCCCGCTAGCCTTACCTTCGCTGCCGCCCGTTCGGGGTGGTGGCAGGCAGGCCCAGGCGCTCCTGGGCAGCCGCACCAGCAACGGCGCAGGGTGACCACGGGCTGGGTCATCAGCTGGCCCAGCCCAAGGGAGATAAGCCACCCGCCGGGTCCCACACGCGCCAAAAACCTTCCCTGCGCCCGCCGGCCTCCCTCCTCCCACCCCTGGCCCTCTTTTACTTACAGTTTTAGTAGTTGCTCAGCAGGGAGGGGTGGAAACTTCTAGACATCTCGCCTTCACTGCAGACAACTTGTAGCACCGTTTGCAGACTGGGACTTTTGGTGGGCTCAGCAGGGCGGAGACAGCCTGGACAATTCCTATTGGCTTTTGAAAGCCAATAGAATTAGACTCTATTCAAGAGAATCTATTCTATTGGCTTTCAAAAGCCAATAGAATAAGAGGGAGTAGCACAGCTAAGGAAAAGGGGGAAAAATGGCGGACTGCGTTGTTTGGCGACCCCCATGAAATGGTCGTTCGACCCCAAATGGGGTCGCGACCCACAGGTTGAGAACCGCTGCTCTAGGAGTTCATGGTGACCTAACCCTAAGTGGAATTTTCCTCCAATGGGATTTTCTCATGTATTTTCCCAGGAAACCTAGATAGGGCAGCCTAGAAAAGTCAGTGCCCTCCTAACCATTCCCAAGCACTCCGAGTTTGTTGGCGATGTCCATTTTGCTCTATGAGTTCACGGTGACCTAACCCTAACCCTATTACATTCATTATTGTGAGAGTAGTACAGGTTTAGTCCGGCAAGATTCCGTCCACATAGTGTGAGCAAATAAAGAAGTGATGTTTGGCTGTGTTGTCGTTCTTGGGCCTGACACTCGGAGCTTTCTACAGCTTCCTGGCCCTCATGGAGGTTTCTCCATAGCTTTGACCAGGGATGGTGTTCCTTTCTCAGCCCTCCATCCGAAAGGAGAGAGTAATGGTGCCTCTGGTTTCTTGCAGTCCACACCCAGTCAAGCCCATGAGAAGCACACCCGCCCCAGAGTCCCCACACAAGGAGGAGCCCTGCCAGGCTTGCAGTCCGAGCCCCATCCAGACGGCTGGCCAGGAGCGGCTCGTGCCCAAGTCTGCCGTTGGTGGGAGCTCCGCGGCCTCTGTGGTACAGCTGGAGAAGACGGAGCCCAAACAGGTAAGGTGGTGTCTGAGCCGCTGAGGACAGATGTGCTCCTGGGGAATCCACACCTGAATGCCGAGGGCACATTTGCTTGGCTGGATCTTGGGCGCCTGAGTTGTGCCTCCCTCCCACCCATTGTGCCTGGCCAGGAGGAGGCCTCCCTGTGCCCTTTCTGGGTTCCTTGGCCAGGCACAACTGCTCGTGGTTCAAACTCTGTGCATCTGATTCCCCCCTCCCCTGTAGCCAGGAGGCCTGGCCTAGTTTCCTGCTGCAGATTTTCAGTGGACCCCCAGAACCTCTTGGCTCCCTTGGCACCTGTCACGAGGCCTGCAGGCTTCCTGGGCAGCCCCTCTGCCCAGTCTGTGGGCTCTGGCAAAGGACGGGGCTTTTGGGCCCCAGGGACGGTGGGACTGCTGGGCAGGGAGAGGATGGAGTCAGGAGGGGGGGGGACAAAAGAGGGCTGCCCTTGAGCAGCCTTCCGGGCTGGGGATTCTGGGGAAAGAGCCCTCTGGGGCGAGGGGGGCCCTTGTCAGGCACAGGCAGCCAGAGCCACAAACGAACCATCGAAGTCGATAAGTCTTCTGCCGGGGTTACAAGACTGCCCCGCCCCCGGGCTGCTTGCCTCCCTTCCCCGGGGAAGGTCCGGGTGAGGCTCTTTGCTCTCGGAGGTGACTGCCCCCCCCCCACGGCTCCTTCCAGCCCATCGGGCAGTTTCCCAACCAGCTCGCCCTCTGTGGCCCCAGGAGACCCTGCTCCTCAGCCCCCCATCTCTCTCCTCCCCCCCTCGTGTCTCTCCAGGGCCCCCCCGCCAAGTACCACCACCTGACACGGGAGGAGCTGCTCCAGCTTCTGTTGCGACGGGAGGCCGAGCTGGGCAAGAAGGAGCAGCAGGTGCAGGAGCTGGAGAGCTACATCGACCGGCTGCTGGTGCGCATCATGGAGCAGTCGCCCACCCTGCTGCAGATCCCCCTCGGGGAGGGGGCCAAGGCCACCCAGTAGCCCCCCCATCGGGAATGCCTCGCCCCTCCTGCTTGCCTGGGTTTGGATCCCTTCCTTTGGTGCAGATAGCAGCCCCCCCCTGCCCCAGGATGCCCAGCTTCCTCACCTCCCCCCACCCCCGGCAGGGGGTCTCTGGGCTTGTTGGCATCACAGACTTTTGTTGGCCGAGGGGCGGCCCTGCGAACTTTCTGGCCCTTTGCAGACTTTGTCACCTCAAACACCCTGCAGTCAGGCAGCTTTTGCCACCCTCTTATGCCCCCCTCCCCTCAAGCTGAAATGGGAGTCTGCAATGTGGGGCGGGTGAAGGGAAGGGCACCGGTGGCTGGTCCAGAAAAAGCTGCGTGAGTGGACAGCTCCTGGGACACGCGCTTTTCCTTGCTCCACGAGGGCTAGTGTCTTCCTCTTGATTTGAGAAGCGTTGAAGGTGGTGCCAGCATGCAGCCCCTGGGACCCAGCCGGATCCTCCCTGTGCCGTCTCCTGGGGGCGCTCTGCCTGCCCCAGAGAAGTACCAAGGGCTGGCTGTGGATGCCCAAACCATCCACATCTGTCCTCTTTCTGCGTCTTCCACTTGGCCTGGAGTGTCACCCTAACAGAAGAAGGGGCAGCTGCCTGAAGTCATAAGAAAAACGTGCCTTTTTGACACCCCGCACCCCAAAATTTGGCCTGCATGTGAGGATAGGCACTCCCCTTATTTACTGACCCCAGAAGTCTCGCAGCCAGGAGAGGCTGATTTCAAGGCAGGCACAAATGCTTGGAAGTCGGGAGGAATGCCTTAGCTCCTGGGGGGCAGTTGGGGGGGGTTGATCCCTGGTCCCCTTGGAACAGCCTAGGCCAGGGCTAGGCAACCTTGGCTCTTTTACAACTCGTGGACTTCTAACTCCCAGAATTCCTGAGCCAGCATGGCTCAGCTTGGAAACCTTTTCCCCTCAGCATGGCTGGCTCAGGAATTCTGGGAGTTGAAGTCCACCAGTCATAAAAGAGCCAAGGTTGCCTGCCCCGGCCTAGAGGTTTCAGGCCCTTCCTGGTAGCCTGGCTCCCTTGCCAAGAAGGCTTGGGGGGAGGGAGCTACTGAAGGCCTGAAGCAAGGCAACCCCGATGCCCACCACCACGAGGGAAGTCGAACGAAAGGAAGCCCCTAACCCCCGCTCCCAGTCCACCCTCAGGAAATGTCTGGGCAAGGAGCGTCCCCGGATCTTTGTTCGTCCTGTTTCTGCCAGATGTTTTCACTGCTTGCCCCTTAAGCACTGGGTGCCTGGTGCTGCTGAGTCCGGGGGGGGACAGGTGAGGGGGTACCATCGGACGCTTTCAGAGCGTGGGCAGGACTGGCGATCCTAGGCTGAGATTGGCGTCTGTCACCCTTGAGCCTGCAGTGAGTGCCCTCTCTTGGACTGCCATCCTGAATTGCCGGCCATCTCTTGAGTGGACCCCGTCTCAGAGACCTTGGCTGGACGTGGCCTGCCTATGCTTTGGAGAGGCTCCCAGTGTAGCCCCCCCCAACCTCTGGAAGTAGCCACATAACTCCCCACCCTCCCGTGCGAAACTTTTTTTCCATTGCAGGCTCCGCCTTGTCCTGTGTGGCCTCTGGAAGGAAGTGGGGAGGACTTGTGTTAAGTGCTGTTGATGATGTTTAATAAAAGTTTTGATTCTCTTCTGTTTTAAGCACTTTAAAGACAAAATAAAAATGGTTGAATTGTTGCTTAGACAGTTCTCCTTTGTGTTTCCCAATAGCCACTTTCACAGGTGTCCTGACTAATTTGTGTCCCCCCCCTTCCAGGATCCCCAGATTTCCACTGTTGGGAGCTGGCTGTGCACTCTGCCCCATCTTGCTTCCCTTCCAGCAGCACAGGCTTGGGGGCTGCAGAGAGTGGGCTGGCTTCTCTCTCGGCTTCCTGCTCTGCAGAATGTTCTTTGGAAACTGAACAAAGAGAGAAGCAACCTGGAATTATGGAGAAACTTCCAGACAGTGAGGACAACCAGTGGAACAGCTTGCCACCAGAAGTTGTGGGTGCTTCATCCCTGGAGGTTTTCAAGAAGAGGCTGGACAGTCACTTGTCTGAGATGGCATAGGTTCTCCTGCAGGGAGGGGGGCTGGACTAGAAGACCTCCAAGGTCCCTTCCAGCTCTATTCTATTCCTAACTGGCTGGGGGGGCACAGCTCTCCCCACCCCCTTGTGCAGACTGCTCACCCCTGCAGAAGAGGCCGAGGGGCAGAGCTTGTAGGGCAGAGCCAGGCAGGGCTGGAGGAGCTTCTCTGGGGGGGGGTCTGCCTGCTGCGTCAGCTCCGCCTGCTTTGCTGGTGGGAACGGGATTTTCCTTCGGGGGCTCAGCCCCCTCCTCAGAGTCTGCCAGAGAAATTATATAGGACGCACACCGGCAGTGCACGTTTACATTGGAGATAGGAACACGAAGGACCCATGTATCACGCTTGGTGTAAAAAAGCTATTGGACCATGCAAACCTTGATGGAGAATCCTACTACAAAAGACCCATCTTAAACTGAAACCAAAACTTCTAGGATTGTGGGATATGCAGTTAGAAAAGAGTCGGGGAAGATCATTTCAATAGATGGCTGCTCTGGAGAGGTTATTTGGCACTGCCCGCGGGGGAGGGAGGGGAGGGGGGAGGGTGAAATTGGGCAAATCTAGCCGGGATGGGTAAACTGGCGTCTTTGATTAGAGAAAAAGCCACATTTACATTTATTGGGGATTTTGCTTAAAAATATAAAAAAGGGACTTGTGATTTAGAGTTTCGAGGCCCAGACTGGATAAATTATAGAAAGAGTAGTATGACCTAACTCAGGGGTAGGCCACCTTGGGTCTTTTATGACTCGTGGACTTCAGCTCCCAGAATTCCTGAGCCAGCCTGGCTCAGCTTGGAAACCTTTCCATTTCCCCTCAGCATGGCTGGCTCAGGAATTCTGGGAGTTGAAGTCCACGAGTCATAAAAGAGCCAAGGTGGCCTAGCCCTGACCTAACTTTAGATGGAAATGTGATTATAGGTGATTATTTATATTAAAGGTGATACGAAGAATATCAGAAGCCACTTTTTTTCCCTTTTTGCTTTTTCTTCCTTACTTGACCTCGGTGTTAGTTTTTACCTTGTTTAAAAACGGTTCGTAAAGGACGCCTGCACGCCCAGGGGCGCCTGCTTGGGGAAGAGGGCGAGGGCCGTGCGGAGAACTACGCTTCCCAAGGCACCCCTCGCGCGGAGGGGGCGGGGCCACGCCCGGCCGGCCACGGAACGGCCTCTGGGGCGCCAGCGGGAACTACGCGCCCCGGTAGGCTCCGCGGGAGCTGCGGTGCGCCTCAGCCAATCGGGGGCCGGCGGCGCTGCCAGGGGCGGGGCGAGGCTGCGAGGAGCGCTCCGCACGCGAAAGTGGCGCCGAGCGGGCATGGCGGAGAGCGCGGGGTACCCGGCCTTCCAACTGGGGAAGCCGCGCTTCGAGCAGGTGGGCTGCGGGGCTGCGCGCGCCGGCACCGGGGAGGGGGCGCCGTATTGGGCGGGCGCTTCATCGCCCCTCGCCCGGGGGGGCTCCGCTGCCCAGGCAGAGCGACGCCCGCCCCCTGCCGCCAGCCCGCCTCGTGATTGGGCGCCGCCGCTGTCGCTTGTTTCCTGGAATGCCCGCCCTTTCCTGGTTGCGAGGAGGGCTTTTGATTGGCAGTTGCTTTCCCCCAGGGGCGGGGCTTCTTCGGTGGCGAGTTCGAATCGCGAACAAACTCGGCGCGCCTCCGCAGTTAGGCGCTGTAGCCCCTCGCACAGGGGGGAAGGGATGGGGGGGGTAGGGTCCGCCTCTGGCAGGGGCCGGCGACGGCTGTGCTAGCGGTGGGGGCAGCATCCCTGGCGGGAGGGGGCTCCGGGCTGTGCGACCCCTGGCAGGGTACAGCTGTCCCCCCCATGTGCTGACCCCCCCGGGCAGGGCAGCAGCTGGCGGCGGAGGGCGCTGACCCCGAGGGAGGAGGCGGGGGGGCGAGGCAGCGGGAGCCCCTCTCCTCTAAGCCGGCCTGGGGTCGCTCCGTGCCGGGCTCTTAATCTGGGCATCGCTGAGTGGTGCCCTCTCCGCGAGCCTGGAGAAGGGCAGAAAGACCGGGAAGCGCTCGCCCGAGGAAGGCAGACCGGCCCGCTTCCCTCTTTGCCCCCCAGGGACCCTCCTCCCCTCCCCCGCACTCGGAGACCCTGTCGGAAACTCGGCGGGGGGGGGAGCCGAGTCTTTGGGAAGGAGGGGCGAGTCTCAGCCAAAGGGAGCCCCCTCCTCCTCCTCCTCCTCCCTCTGCCGCCCCACGAAGGGCCTGCCGGGGTCCTCCTGCCTGGCGGTGCCAGCCTTTCAGGAGCGAAGGTGCCCTGCTGGGGGGTATTCCAGGCTGCTGGGGGGTCGGGCGGGAGTGTCCCTGATCTGCCATTGGGGAATTTCGGCCTTTCGGAGATGCAGAAGGAAAACCTTCTGGCTCTGCTCAGGGCCACAGCCCTTGAAGGGCTGCCTCTTGTCCTACTTCTGGCCCAGGGCAGGTAGGTAGGTAGGAAGGCCTTTTTGCAGATTTGTTTGCCATGGATTGTATTCCAAGTTCAGTCTCCATAAACATGACTAAAGGGTGGACTTTGCTCATAAATGTAAAATTGCCTTCTGGCTTCAACCTGCCCAGGTGATAAGAGAGAAAACCTTATCTGGGTGTTTCTTCCTGACCTTGAACTCTCTGAAGGGTGTGGTGGAGCCTGTGCTGCTTCCTCAAGGCTGTTTTGCTCCTTTGCTGAAGAGGGGCCGGTCCCTTTGGAGGGGCTCAGCACCCTTTGGGGGTCTTGCTGGGGTGACTCCCCTCACCCAGTGAGCAAACAGAGAACAGGCAGGGTGTGGCCAGGAAGTCAAGCAGGAGCCTTTTCCACATTTTATGCCATCTTTCTGCCACCCTCTTTCACCCCAGGCTTGCCCTTGTCTGTGGGAGCCCGCAGTCTGAATGAACAGAGTTAGAAGTTGCAGGGAAATTTGGGGAGGGGAGGAGCAGGGAAGGCCCCAGGTACCCCAGACAAGCAGGGAAGCAGCCCTGTGACCTCCTGCCATGGGGCTTGTGTCTTTATGGGGGGTGGGGTTGAGGGTTTGAAGAGGGTTGCAGATTATAGCTTAGATTTCAAGAGAGCAGATCCCAACCAGTGAAGAGCAAACCAGGAAGGATTCTATGGATGAAGGTTCTTGAGGGTGGGAGGAAACAGTTGAGGAGAGTTGGCGAACCTGAGAAATGAGATAATTAAAGTCCAAACCCAATCAGTCCCAAAGAGAAATGAAAAGGGAGACCTGAGAAAAGGGACAAGTTTAACAAATGGAACGGAGCACATAGAGAAAGCAGAACATCAGCAAATAACCTGAATCTGCACAGAGGGAGTCAGGAAAGCAAAGGGTCAGCATGAGCGATGAACAACAAAGAAGCCTCTTTGGGTATGTGTGGAACGACTGAGGTTAATGAAGCAGACGGTCAACCGGCTAGAGAAGAGGGTGATGGCTGGAATTGCTCAGCTGTGTATTCCATGAGAAACACGCAGGGAGAACTAGAGATCCTGACTCCAAGGGCCAAAGAGGAAGCAGGGCATCCCTGAAATTTAATTGGCAGGTAGGCTACATTTAATTCCAGGCTGAATAAGATGGGTGTGTTGCACTTTACATATAGAAAAAAATGCATACTTGCTCAAAAATTCAGGAAGGGACCATCCAAATCCTGTTTAAGATATTTGGGTAAGAAAAAGATTCCTGCTGTGGGAATTCATTTTCCCAGGGCAGGCAGGGACGTGGCCTGCCACTAATGGCTGCCTCTCCACGTGGCCTGACACAGAAATAATTGAGGCTTTTGGTTGCCTGGACATCTGCTGGGAAACGGCTGAGAGTCGGAAGCACCGAAGATTTTGATCCTCTCTTGTTCACAGTGACGTCCCTGAGGAAGGCGCCTTCTCTGAGGACCCACGGTCTGGGTCCACGGTCCACGGTCCACGGAGCCGGTTCCGGGACAGTCTGCCGGTGTGGCACAGGCGTGGGGAGCCGGGCCAGCTGTCTGGCTTGGTTAGCTAACGAGAGCGGCTGCTTTGTTTTCTGCTGTGTCTCTGCCCAGAACTAATTTATTTT